>BSBM01000445.1:8275000-8875000 GCA_027924585.1 Larix kaempferi
CGAGACTCGTACTTCCTTTCCCACTCCCTTGCCTCGACTATCAAACGGACGAAGACGAACTCCCAAACATATTCATGTGGATGAAATTTCATTTTCAGGACTTGAAGGTAAGTTTCCCAAACGCACTATTGATTTCCATTGTAACAGGATAATCAAAGAATTTGTTGAATCCACAACTGATGCAGCAAAATGTCAATTGTTTGTGGCTTTGTTAAAATCACATTTTCTAGCTCATGTTAGGAGAATTTTGGGCATAAAGGTAGTTATAAGTTCAGAGGCCAACAATAATGTTGTTAGAAATATATAGTCTGCATTTAATTTGATTAGAAAAACTTCTCGTACAAAATATTTTAATGCGGCTACGAGCATTTTGGTCGGGCACCCCGTGGCCATTCAGTGACACTTTGAGGATTTGCTCCTCCAGGGTCACAGAAACCAAACCGACGATATGCCGTAACATTGGTACCAACTAGATGTCCCCATTTTTATATGGCATATGGAAATGTAGGCTAAGTAGATTGAAGGTAGACTAGAGGTATATTTGAGCTGGTTGAAAGTGTCTCTATCAAGTGTCTATGGGAAAACCCTAGAACTTCGATCTACTTAGTGGGCATATATGCATATTTAACATATTTAACATGTGGTTTTGGCTTAGTGGGCACCATTAGGCATTCTCCTTATGACAATGGACTATAGTATTTGTATTTTTTGTTTGTTTAGACTATACACATACTTATATAGAAAAAATACTTGTATTTCTTTGAGGCCGAGTTTCACTCTAGGAAAACCATATTATTCTATTTTATCCATAATCTATGTTTTCTATTGATTAGGTATATTGAACTACTAGTGGAAATTGTGAATACTGCAAGTTTTTTAGGTTAAAATTGTGGTTTTCTTTGTTGGGGTTTTAATCATTGTTGTGAAAGCCCTGTAGTTGTTTTCCTATATATTGAAACCATATATGAATTAAAAGTTGTTTAGAATGGGTGAAGAAAGTCATTATAGCCTTTCTTTACATGTGGATCTACCTAGAAACATAAATTATGAGTGTCTATAGGTTCAACTCTTAAATGAGAAAGGCCTCTCCAATTCCTACCAAACCCTAAAACCTTTTCATAAACATAATTTTTTCTACAAACACCTTGAGTAAGGCAAGGATGCTTACACAATTCAACCTCCTTACAATACATCAATATTATCTGAAAATACATAGAAGGACATCTCAATCATATGACCATCATCGGCCTTGAAGATGACAAAATAGTTGATGATATGATTTTAGGTACCCTACAGAACGTGATCACAGACCCTGAGCTCAACCCTCGTAAGTTTGAACTTTGTAGCTTCTTGGCAGAAGTTATCCATGAAAAATTAGAGGAGCTTTCGGGCATAGAATGTTTTATGTATCCTTACTTCTTGTTCTATGTGTTTCTCTATCAGAACTATGAACACTACAAGCACCTGGACCTAAAGATAGCAGATGAGCATGGCATGAAGACCCCAATATATGAATGGACTGAGTTAGTATTGAGAAGAGCGAACAATTCAAACTATGCAGAGTTTACAAATAAGGTAATGAGCATCACTTATAGCTTGATTTTTGACTCTTCACCTCATAGAATGTTCCCAGAGAACTAGAAGAATCTACAGTTCACTCCAGACATGAGTGTTGGAGACAGGTTCTTGTATGAATATTATATAGTGATTGGATTATATGGATTTGAAGAAGAATAAGCTGCCAGTTTTCCTCACTTCTAGAATATTTGCAATGGAGTATGTAAGGTAGAGATTTATATTAGATTAAATGCATTTTAGGCTATTTATATAGAACAAAGCATTCCTTTTTCCTAAATAAGTGGGGCATTTTCAAGTAAGAGGCATGAATGCATTGCAATATATGGAAGGATTTTTTAAACAATTAAACCTTGGAAAGGAAAAAAGAGGATCCTATCACCCTCATAAAGTAATATCCAATCATATATTATCCAACAAGAACTCTTGTTATATATGTGAACCCAGACCTGTTTGGGAAAGGATTGCTAATAAGGAAAGTTTGAAGGAATTTCAAGATATCTTAAAGAGCTTAGAAGACCCAACTCCTTGTCCCTATTCTAGTTTGGTTTGCAATCTTGGTCCGTTTCCTTGCCTTCACAAGACCAAATCTCAAAAAACATTAGATATTAGTATTACTATTTAATTTATATTTTATTTCTTATATATATATATATATGGGGATTACCCCTTTCCTACCATCTTGGCAAGTTCAAATGCAAAAAAGAACCCCACTTTGTATCACTGAGTCTAAACATAGAGGGGAACTCCATAAGTTCTCGACCCAGATCGACTCCTTTTTCCCAACTCCACGTTCGTTCTAAGGTTTTCCCATAGACACTTGATAGAGACACTCCTGGTTGAAAGCGTCTCTATCAAGTGTCTATGGGATAACCCTAGAAACCCAGAGCCTAGCCTACAAACCCTAGTTTTGAATCCAAATAATTATACACTTATATGCAAAGTTTCTGACATGTATATATCAAGGGTGCATACAACTAAAAACAAATCAAGTGCAATCCATATCTGACCCAAAATACATAAACAAAGAGGCTAAATGGCCTAGACTCCAATGAGCATGATGGAGACAATGGTGACAATGAGCACAATGATGACGATGGTGATAATGGGCTTGAGGATAGATATGGTGACGGTGACAATGAGACAAAGTGCATTAGGTTGATGGTGGATGACGGATTATTGATGGGGACGAGGATGGTGGCACCACGAGCAAGAGGATGATGAGGCTTGATGGTAATTGTGGTAGTGGGCATGGTGTTGGTGACAATTCTTTCATGATAGTGGAGTTCAACATTAAGCTGGTGACCCTAGAGCTTGGAGCCTATCCTATAAACACGAGATCCTATCCTTAAAACCCTAGTTGGTAGCGTAAACCCTAGCTTGTATTCTATTCACAATGAAACCCTATTATGTAGCCTAATCCCTTGCCTAAATTATAATACATATAAAAAGTAAATCATTTTCATTGTACATATATATTCATGTGCATACATTTGAATCCAGATCATTATACACATATATAGAACAAAAATCAAACAAAACTATATATAAATCCATGAGATAAAACCATAGTGGAACAAAACTCGAACAAATATATAAATTTTAGGGAAAATAGTGATACGAACCGTTACACCAAAACCTCGAGATGTTAGTGAAGGCTACCCACTAGGATCTTAACAAAACCACCATGCTCTGCAGTCCAGACTTTGGGCTGGATGTGCGCCCGTACGGTGGTGTCCCCTTTGTGCCGTACGAGCCCCGGGCAAACACTGCAATGCCGATGTTTCCACCCTCTCTGTGACTTGAACCTTGGTGGAGGCTCTGATACCAAATGATACGAACCGTTACACCAAAACCTCGAGATGTTAGTGAAGGACGCCCACTAGGATCTTAACATCGATGTGATGAACCTGCAATAATTAATTAATGCAAATACACGAGATATCAGAAATAATAGAACAGAATCACTTTTATATTGATCACGGGCCACTTCGAGGGGGCAACCTCCTTTGAGCAAGCTCAACACAATTAACTTCACGGTGCCTTCAATGACCTCAACACACACTTATATACTAAGTCTATGCCCAATACTACGAGTCAAAACCATGGGAGATATAATACTACGGACGACTTACAAAGCATATGTGTCCAATACTATGGGTCAATACTATGGGCTAATATAAACTACGGATCAACAAATACTACGGAACGACTTACAAAGCATATGCGTCCAACAACAATATACTAACATAGTAAAGAGAAGGGTTGACATAGGTTCCTAACAAATAGTGGAACATGCTTCCCAGTGTACATACGATGGCAACTTGTTCCCTATACAAAATCCGACAACTCGTGTCGTAGATCCAAAATACATTGCAACTTGTGCCCTATACAAAATTTGACAACTCGTGCCGTAGATCCAAAATGCATGGTAACTCGTGCCGTAGATACAAAGTACATGGAAATTGGTTACCAAAGGTTCCACATCATGGATAATGTACATAACATGGTGTGTCAAGCATTGTGACCACCCCGGTCACTCCGAGACGCATCTCCAAAATCGATCTTCCTCTTCTTGGATCTATTGGTATCTCGGGTCTTCTTCCATATAGGAGTAGACCGTCTCTCCAAGCTCCGAAACAATTGATATAAGATACCATCATTTTCGAGCATTTGTAACATTGACCACATTTATAAAATGAATGTACAATTCAAATCTTAATTAACTCACCGCTGATGCGAGTGGGAGACGAGATGCAGGTGTCTTAGATCTGCTGAGCCTCTCAGCAATTCCACCCTACAACATTTACGACAATCATTTCATTGAAAAATAATAATTGCTTAAATTAATTTTGGTTAATGCATCAAAACATTTTCATAAATTAACTTGATTCTCACCATGAACACCTCTGACAATGGACATGGCTAGGCTTCTGGGCTAGCAGGTGGAGCAGTTGGTTAGACAACCTGCTCTGATGTAGTCATGGGAGGAAACACAGATGTAGATGCAGCAACTATGGGTGCAACCACTAGAGATACATGGGTAGATGAGGGAATAGTAGTTGCCACAATAGTGGTGGGAACTGGACATGATATGGTGGAAGAGGACATGGTGGTATGGGGTGGAGGAAGACGTTGTGGACGATGAACCCCTACCGGCTGTACAGTAGGGGGTATCGACCCAAAAGGGATAGGGGGGATGTTGAGGTATGGTGAATGGGAGGGAGGTCTTGGATAGAGGCAGGAGGATGGATAGAAGGGAGGTTGTGGATGAAGGGGGGAAGCTGGATGGAAGGGGGGCTGTGGACAAATGGGGGAGGATGGATAGATGGCGGGTGTGGATGAATGGGGGAGGATGTATAAATGGGGGGTGTGGACGAATGGGGGAGGATGGATAGAGGGGGGAGTATGGACAGAGAGGGGATGGTGGATGGAAGGGAGGGGGTGGACAGAGGGAGGGATCTGGATGGAAGCAAGGGGGGCGACTCATGGGAGAGGGTGGAAACATGGGACTAAAGTGTCCTGCGATTGTTGGCGGCCCCTACATAAAAATTTGTAATATCATAGTTTAGTAAACAAAAATCAAATTAAACCATAGTATGTCGTAACATTTCAAATTAAATAGTTCTTTTAACTACACATTGTACCTGTGTATATGGTGATCTGCCGAACCCTGGAAGAGATGGCTGATCATCGTAGTCTGTGGATACCTGTGGATACTTGTGGACACCAAAACGCATGCATGTTATGGACATAAAACAGGTAATTCTTTGGTCAATCAAAATATTAAAAAATATTATATGATCTATCATCATGTATGTCATAAATAGAAATGCCATAAGTAATAACAATATTGTGTGAGGTACTGAAAATACCTCTATGTGAGGTGCCACAATTTCAGTTGCAGCTGCCATTGTTGCATCCAGGTTGGGAGATGCTACATTTTCCATGGCGGCCTCTCGGCTCTAAATAGTCGTACATTGAAATAACAGTTTAAGTAAAAAACAAATACTTTAAAATTACTTTACAAATTATCAAGTTGTGATTGAAAACACATTAAAAAAAGTGCTAACCTGCTCCATATAGCATCCCTCGATCAGGTCAGGGAAAGGATTCACACAATGGGGACAAAGAAATGGCATTGTCCCCGTCGAACTAAAAGGCCCAACATGGATACCACCGGTCACAGGTCTATCCTGACTCTGTCGTGAAGGCCCTGCACCTGCGTCTCTATCAGGGTCAGCCTGTCTCTCCACTGTAGTAGATGCAAAAAAGATAGTGTGTCTAAGCAGTCCACATGAAACACTCCTCATTGCGCCCTCGATTTGATCAAGTTTGTGGGGTAACTGAGGCGACTGGGGAGAGGGGTTGGGCTTATGCCTAGGAGCTGGTGGCCCTCTCAGTGGGTTCCTCCTGGCAGCAGGTCGATCTTGGGTAGAGCCACGCTCAACACCCTTGAACTTGGTTATGTCAAAATAGTTGACATGTAAACCGAGCATATACTCAGCCCACAGTTGCGGAAGGAAGTACTGTGGAACCTCCCTATTATTGCAGAGAGCTTTATCATAAACCATGAACCACCTATGCATCCAATTGTCCCTCCAAGGTTGGAAATGACACCAATCCATGCAGACATGTGGCTTTCTAATGTCCGGTGGTTGTTGTTTTGGATCGATGAACATACTGTACAATTGGGCCTTTGTAATATTCAAATATTTTATTTCCTCCTTGGAAATGCCCATGGAATAATACTCTCGCATCCTAGCTCTATATTCATTCATGTCAGTCAATTGGTGATGTGCATGGATGAGGGAGTCAATTGAGGTGGCAAGGGACACTCGAGATGGTTCCCCTATGTTTCTTAGTTCTCGAGTGTGCACTCTCATTTCATTTACATAATGGTTCAAGTCGTCTTAGTCAAAATTTTGTTGGGAGTTTTGATGTTCTTGGGAATTTGGATTTTGTTGAGGGTTTTCATTGGTTCCAAGATTTGTGTTTTCTTGTGTTCCACCGGACTCCATGTTAACATTTGGTTCATTCATTGTGTAGGTTTATATTCTGTAATTGAAAAATTCTCTATTATTTTACAAATTCGGGAATTATTACAAATTTAATAAATAAACAAAAATCAATAAAATGACAAAAAAATGAATAAAATGACAAAAAAACATGGAACTTACCTATCCAATCCACTTAATGATCACTTGGCAGTTGGATTGAGAGAGTTTCGGAGTTGAAATGGTGAAATTGGTGGCATGTAATGCCGCGCACGCGAAGGTCGAGTCACGGTCGGCCGCAAGGGAGAGAATTACAAAGACTCTACCTTGTTTTTTTTAATAATCTTAACATGGGCATGTGCGCGCATTTGAGCATGTCCGCACCAAAAACGCGCATGCCCCTCGGTTCAATACCAAACCTAGTGATGCATGCGCACTTCCTTAGGTACGTGTGCAGGTTCATTTTTTCCTCGCTAGTGCGGCCCCATTGCAACATTTTTGGGGAGCAACTTTGTGCGCCCGCCTTGTTATTTTGTCTTTTGTTAAATTTGATGAATGATTATTAAAACTTATATTAACCTTTAAACTAGTATAGCCACTTAGCTTGTGGCACCTTTTATCTATGCCTTAGCTACTTGTTATCTTCTTTAGATGTCTCTCACTACTTGTTATCCATGCATAAGTAATCCACCCAAAATTCTAAGATATAAACACCTATAGATATAATGAATATGGATATGTAAATATATGAAGTATTTCTATCATTAATCAAATAATATTAGAACTAAATTAAAAATATTTAATACAATGAAAATAATATTCATTCACATATATTTATATACATATAAGTACTATTATTAAAATCAATAACAATTAGTCAATCTACCATATTTTCTAATCACGTTCATCTCAAATTCTAAGATATAAAAACCTACAGATATAATGAATATGGATATATAAATATATGAAGTATTGCTATCATTAATCGAATAATATTAGAACTAAATTAAAAATATAATACAATGAAAATAATATTCATTCACGAATATTTATATATATAAACACTATTATTAAAATCAATAACAATTACTCAATCTACTATATTTTCTAATTATGTTCACTTCAAATTCTAAGATATAAACATCTATATAGATATAATAAATATAAATATATAAATATATGAAGTATTTCTATCATTAATCAATTAATATTAAAGCTAAATTAAAAATATAATACAATGAAAATAATATTCATTCACAAATATTTATAAGCAAAGTAAAAACATCGTGAAACTAAGTTGCGTCATCAAGTTATCGTCATGACCGGTTGGAACTTGGAACAAGCAAGAAGCTTCACACGTGGAAACTCTCCGTGAGAAAGATGTACGAATTAGGGACATGCGTCGCCAAGTGATCGTATTTCAACGACTCAAAGTTGCGTCATCAGATTCTCGTGAGCAAGAAGCTCCACACATGGAAACGATATGGACGTCGCCGTGAGCAAGAAGCTCCAAAGACTCATGCATCCAATGGTTAATGCGATTATCCCACTTGGATAATGTCCAATGCACTCCTTGACATTCGTTTCGCTTTATGTCATGTTGAGCCAATCTCCATCAATCTTCCTATGCATGTCCAACCAAACTATACACTCTTATTTGCAAAACAAGACATCAGGCCCACAAACCAAGGCGCTACTATTCATTGTGCCCATGAACCAAGAAAATTCCTTCTTTTGAATAGGCAATTGAGTAGATTTGCTCAACATCTTCTTTTGAATAGGAAGTTGAGAAACATTTAAGATTTTTTTCTCTTAGTCTTATGATCCATTTGAACCAATGTAAATAATACCCTCTAAGACTTCACCATGAAAAAGCGTTCCTACCAAAG
The DNA here is from genome assembly GCA_027924585.1 of Larix kaempferi. Classification (NCBI taxonomy): domain Eukaryota; kingdom Viridiplantae; phylum Streptophyta; class Pinopsida; order Pinales; family Pinaceae; genus Larix; species Larix kaempferi. Next base: position 8,283,462 of record BSBM01000445.1, read on the forward strand.
GCTCAAATTCACCAACCCTTCCTTCAGCAAATCCAACATTTTGGAACTAAGAGTTCTATTATATGAGTTCCTTTTTACATTGTCTACATCCAATAGTTAGGTCATTTTCCACTGAAAATTTGGCATCCATTTGAAATTCATTCTCTAATGTACCATCCATAGTGCCATATCCTACACTTTGGTGAGTGCCTTGTCATGAACTCATGAAATTACAACTGGTGCAAGTTTTGTACTACCTCTAACATACCACCTTTGGTTCACCAAAGAACACAACTAGACAACCTTTTTTAAAATTTTCTTCACCAAAATCTCCATTGTTGCCGACCTACTCTCTAAGTGGAAAACAATATCTTGAATATCCAAGGTTCTTTTTCTCAAAACCAACTCTTATTGTTGTTGTGTAATGACATAAGGTCTATTTGTGGAATTATTGGCTACATGAACTAACTTCATGGCTTATCCTATCAACACTTTCTTTAGATTCCTTCTAGTCATCATAGGCATACTGCAAGTCATGGTCCCATCCAATAAAATCAAGTTGATCTCATGGGGCATGGAAATTGATTTATCAAGCTTGAGAAAATTTTGTCCTAATATGAATTTATGCTCATCTAATGGAAGCGCCATCATGTTTAAAACACCAAACCATTCCCCAACATTGAATAAGGCCATGTTACTGTTAGTATGACGAGGAAGTCCCTTATAATTATGTTCACTTATAAATCTATGGGTTCCATTGGTGCCTGCCAAGGATTCCAACTTTGACCCATTAATTATCGCATTCACAAAACAAAGGTCATACATTCCTTCACCTTGCAAATCATGTTTTTGACCTCTTCTCATGAACATGCCCATACTTGCTATCAAGGCACCCATACTTGAAATATATTGTGGCTAGACTTCCTCTAAGGTTTCCAAGTTTTCCTTCAAAGGTCAATCTATGGAAAAATGGTTCTGGTTGGAATGGAAACAAGTGACATTATTACCTTTGCACTTAGGAAATTTTCATTGTACTTCATCATTGCAATGTTTCCATCATCATGGGCATCCTTCCTCCTAGATGATGTCAACTCATGATGCAACTATGCCTTTTCTTGAATTTTCATAGCTTGCAACCTTTGATCCAAGGCTTTATCATATGTGTTTGATTGTTGGAACACCATTATGTACTCTTAGATAAACCATCCCAACCTCACCATTATGGCTTTCATTTTTCTTCCAAGGCTCTTCTTTTGCACCATCCATTCCACAACATAGGAACGTTGTCTAAAGAAACTACTCAAGTCTTCAAGACTCAATTTCACCCTCTATGCTTCCAAGTCCACAACACTAAGGACCTATTCTAAAAATTATTTCTTCATCTAAAGTTCCATTGTAATTCTACCACCACTGCACGTTAGAATGGATATCTCCCAAGATAACCCAAAGGAAAATATTCAACGAACTCCACTTATTTTGTATAGTCCTAAAAAAATAAAGGACTTACCAAAGTACTATGTGGACCAATCTACTTAAGTTGTTTGTTGCACATAGGAACCAATCTACTCCAGTCCACCATAATGTCTTCAATCCTATCTTGTGAAGACCATTTATACTCATCTCATAAACCTCTTGTTCTTTCCAAGCCTACCAAAATGTGATGAAGAATGCCCGAAACGTTTTGAAATCAATTTCCTCTAAAAATTTCACTAAGATACCACCTATCATGGACCTAAAGGTATTTTCCAAAATTTTTAACTTTCAGCAATGTGGGTCATGTGTCACCACATTTACTTAGACATATGGGCTTAATCAACTGGTACCAACTACAACTAGGCTATGCCTCTTCACTTAAGGTATTTTCTATAACAATTCCTTAAGCTACAACTTGTTGCATCTGCGATTAAGTTCAATAAAACAAAGTTCTCTAATAACAGGCACACATCCAATTGTGGCCTTAAATAATTTTAGCAATACCTTTACACTTAGCCACTATTCATTGATACTTATCCAATTTGAACAATGCCATGAACAATCACAATCATCCAAGTAAAGAGACCATAACATAGAAGTATGGGTGGCAAAAGGTGGATGCCTTAACTTATTAAAATGAAGAATGTTACAAGAATAAAGCAAGGGAGTTCAACAAAGTATTATGTGACTATTTTATAGAAGTACAAATGATCCAAGTTACAATTAACTATTTCCACAATACTTTCACAATCTGAACCCTAAACATCTATGGATCAACCTCCTATAGTTTTATTTCCTCATTAAAAATAGTCTTAGTCTAGCTCTACCATGCCTTAGACACTTTCCAAGTTGTCTAATTCCTCTATGAACACTCTCTAAGAGTCAACCAACATCCAAGTTCTTCACTTTTCCAAAACGCAAACTTAGCACCTCATAACTCCTTTTCTATTTAATGAATGATCACCCCTTTATCTCCATGTTTTCTTGAATTACTTTGCATAATCATCATGTACTCCTTTTATAAGTGGAAGGTTTCATGCCATTTTCTTGTTCGAAGGAGCCTTTCACAATACACCCAAGCACACCCAAACATGCCACCCACTCAACTCTATTGACCAATTCTTGGAACACTCAACCCCTTGGGTCAACATCCAAATTGGATCATGTGCTATTAAATGTCTAAAATATTCCAAAGCCTCATGCATCTTATAGTAGAAACCGTCCCACTTGGACTACATCCGATGAACTCCTTTCCATTCCTTGTGCTTCACATCATGTTGATCCAACATTTATCAACTTGCAATCCATGTCAAATATAACTACACTAGTACATGTGCACATTTTTCCCACGGAAAATCGTTTCTATTGCAACACTTGTGCGTTTCTATAGCAACAAACATGACCCCATTTTTTCGTGGCAACAATTTTGTCGTTGTAGCAACACTTTGAAAGGTTTGTCGCTATGGCGACAAGAAAGATATGAAAGGTGGCGTGTGTGGAATATGTTTAAAAACCCAAACTCCGTCGTTATAGCGACCTTAAACTGTCGCTATAGCAATCGTTACTCGTCGCTATAGCGACGGAACACACTTAATATTTGTTTACCCGGTAATGCTTTGCCATGGCTATAGCGACCTTCGCTATAGCAACAGTTACTCGTCGCTATAGCGACAAAAAGAACTTAATATTGGTTTACCCAGTAACGCTTTGTCGTGGCTATAGCGACAGAATGTTCATCGCTATAGACAAGAAACCGTCTCTATAGCGACGCTCCGTCAATCACTTAGCGACAGATTTTCTATACAAGCAACGATCACTCCGTCACTTGTATAGCAAATCCGTCACAAAGTGCTTGACGAAATGTCCCTATAGAGATGATTTCTTGGATATAGAAATGAACATTCCGTTGCTATAGCCACGACAAAGCATTACCGGGTAAACCAATATTAAGTGCTTTCCGTCGCTATAGCAATGAGTCTGAGTTTAAAAAAAATCAAATGGTGGGAGGGCATTTGAATAAGGGTATAATTCTTAACGTGGGTGATTTGAAGTGGCTTGTAGAGAATCCCAAGGCATGAGGAACATCGATAGGGTTGTCAAGCCTTATGTGAGATCCTTAGCTTGAACGTGAGTAGTACATACTTTTCACCTAACTTCATTTTGTTTCACAAAAAATTTACACTTTGTGATAAATTCTTTTGGTTCTTGGTGATTGTCCAATGACAATATCCTTGAGGTCCTTCATCCCATGCTCACCTACTCTCTTGTTTTTGTCCTTGGTTGGTGGAAACCTCCTTGAGGCTACTCTACTTGTTCCTGTAGCCACACACTGTTTCGTAGACATGGATTGTAAAAGTGTTGGTTGCATTTATTCCAGACCAACTATTTTCCATGTTTGTCCTTACTATTGTAGTGATCACCTTATTAAGTGTACACATTATAGAGTGTATTACCTAGGAAAACATGGGCAACATTGTACACCCATGCAAATATGGGATGCAGCGTTCACTGCTACTTGAGTTATGGACCTCTCCCAAGTTCTAATCTAATCACGTTTTAAGTTTTTATGGATTCTTGTTGAAAGGAGACAACCCTTATGAAACCATATCCATTGCTAAAGTTCATATTATTTTTGAATTTGGATTTTTTAGGGTAATCAAAATTTTTGGAAGGACAAGTGCTACCTCGATGTGCATGTCATTAGTTCAGGATGCTATCTAGACGTGTAAAATGGCTGCAATATATACAATCAAAACACCATAGCCATGATTGTGAGAAGAATACCTACTTCCAATCTTATCTACCTTCATGATGTAACAGACATGCAACAATCTTGATATCTTGTTGGTTTGAATGTACTTACATTCTATTGTATTTACCAATCTCATCTCTTCCTCCCTAACTAAACCCTCAATCATAGATGTGCATTTCAATATAAATATAACTCTATGTATCAATGAGTAGTATATCATCATTCGATATTTTCAATGTAGGATTCATAACATTCTTTCTTGTTAGATATATCTTTATTTATGCACAGAGTCAGTATCCTTCCCTGATGCTAGCTTGAATAATTTATCTTCCCTGCATAGTTATCATATATGAGTATATGGGTATGATAAGATAAGGTAAAAATACATTACTAACACCCTTCTCATAATGACGGAGATCACATACATCAGTGTCAAAACAACCACTCATCCTATTCTGCACCTAGAACTGGCCTAAATGGCCTTAGGAAAATGCCAACCATTTCTCACCTGTGAGGGATAAAAAAAATCTGAAAGCATCAGCTTGAAAGTGGATGATTTATGCGCTTAACCATTGGTTCAATTTTAAAAAAATGTCTATAGTCAAGAAAATATTGGCCTGCCAAAACAACCACTCATCTTGTTCTGCACCTAAAACTGGCCTAAATGGCCTTACGAAAATGCCCACCATTTCTCACCTGTGAGGGATAAAAAATTTCTAAGAGCATAAGTTTGTAGGTGGATGATTTATTCACTTAACCATTGACTCATTTTTGAAAACAAGTCTCTGGTCAAGGAGATATTTTCCTGCCAAAACATCCATTCAGCCTGTTTTTCACCCTGCCAGAAAAATGCTCGCCATTGACAAAATTGGCTAAGTATCGAAAAACAGGCTTAAGTAGGCTTGGGAAAATGCCCACCATTTCTCACCTATGAGGGATAAAAAATTTCTAAAAGCATCAGCTTGTAGGTGGATGAATTATGCACTTGACCATTGGGTCAGCTTTGACAGAAATTCTATCCTTAAGAAAATATTGTCCTGCCAAAGCAGCCACTCAGCTTATTTTGCACCTAAAAATGGCCTAAATGGCCTTGGGAAAATTCCCAACATTTCTCACATGTGAGGGATAAAAATTTTCTGAAAGCATCAACTTGCAGGTAGATGATCTATGCACTTGACCATTGGCTCAGTTTTGAGAAAAAGTCTATGCTCAAGCAAATTTTGGCTTGCCAAAACAACCTCTCATCCTGTTTTGCACCTAAAACTGGCCTAAATGGCCTCAGGAAAATGCCCACCATTTCTCACCTGTGAGGGATAAAAAATTTCTGAGAGCATAAGTTTGTAGGTGGATGATTTATTCACTTGACCATTGACTCGTTTTCTAAAACAACTCTCTGGTCAAGGAGATATTTCCTTGCCAAAACAACCATTCATCCTCTTTTTCACCTTGCCAGAAAAATGCTCGCCATTGGAAAAATTGGCTAAGTATTGAAAAACAGGCTTAAGTAGGCTTGGTAAAATTCCCACCATTTCTCACTTGTGAGGGATAAAATTTTTCTGAAAGCATCATCTTGTAGGTGGATGATTTATGCACTTGACCATTGGCTCAGTTTTGATATAAAGTCTATGGTAAAGAAAATATTGGCTTGCCAAAGCAACCACTCAGCTTATTTTGCACCTAAAAATGACCTAAATGGCCTTGGGAAAATGCCCACCATTTCTCACCTGTGAGGGATAAAAAATTTCTAAAAGCATCATCTTGCAGGTGGACGATTTATGCACTTTACCATTGGCTCAGTTTTGAAAAAAGGTCTATGGTCAAGAAAATATTGGCCTACCAAAACAAACACTCAACCTGTTTTGCACCTAAAACTGGCCTAAATGGCCTTAGAAAAATGCCCACCATTTCTCACCTGTGAGGGATAAAAAATTTCTAAGAGCATAAGTTTGTAGGTGGATGATTTATTCACTTGACCATTGACTCGTTTTTTAAAACAAGTCTCTGTTCAAGGAGATATTTGCATGTCAAAACATCCATTCAACCTCTTTTTCACCTTGTCAGAAAAATGCTCGCCATTGGAAAAATTGGCTAAGTATTGAAAAACGAGCTTAAGTAGGCTTGGGAAAATGCCCACCATTTCTCACCTGTGAGGGATAAAAAAATTCTAAAAGCATTAGCTTGTGTTGGAATATTCTCACCATCATTTTTATATTTTCATGCATTCTGCATGCATCCAGTCATCAGTATAGTAGTCTCCCCAGCACTTGGAGCCTATGTTCAGCCCCCTAGAGCCTATTTTTAGCCCTCAGGAGCCCTCCTACCTACGTAGTGTGCCTTGTTTTCCTCACCTGGATGACATATGCGCCCTACTACACTACTTGGATCACGAACAGTCAATTACAACATTCATTGACCAATTCATGCATTTATTGCTCAGTTTAACTGCCTGTAGCTTCTAGTTGTCCGTATCGGAGTGCCACTTGACCTACTGATAGCCTCATCATCCTCATGCGCCCTCCTTAGAGTCTCTGTCCCTTGATTTTTGCTCACATGACTCAGTTAGACTCATTTGACTGAATTTTGACTATTTGTGACTACTGCCACTGGTTGGATGATGTCTCCAAAACTATCCAAGCCACACATTGAGGAGAATTCGAATCAACTTTGGTTAATTCGAATTCACTTGACAGTATTGTATTGTATTCATTTTTTTACAGTGTCATCTTACCATTGATGTATGATTATACTGCAGATTTCTCCATTTCTGTGTTCATGAGTGATAATTGATTCATTTCTTCTTCTTTCTGATATGCATTTATTGAGTGAGGTTTGTCATATTTTCTCTAGCTGTGTGATCTTTCCTGTAGATTTACACATGGTATCAGAGTTGGAGTCATCTATTTCAATTGCAACAGCAGTTGGAGCAATTCTTTGAGCAGTTGTCTTTCATTGAGCACCATAATCCTCTGGATTTCCACAGCAATTCCTGGTGGAATTGTATTGAATTCATTGAGCAATCCAGTGAAGTGTATCCATGTGTGAAGGATCCAATCACATGTTCTCATTGTCCTAAGGCAGTGTTCAATTCAAATTTGTAGCAAATCTCCATCAACAATTTCATTGTTTTGCAGGTTATTCCATCATTCGAATTCATCTTCAATTCGACTTCAATAGCTACCAATGGATCTAAAGCTGAATTCATTCAATTATGTCGAATGGAAGGCCAAGATGGAAATATTCATTAATTCCAAGAGCCTCTATAGAGTATTGAATGGGACTGCACTCGAACCCACTGGTGCAGTAAGGAAATCCAAGTACTTGGATAAACTTGATGATGTAGTAGGACTGCTACTCCTCATCATTTTCGAAGACCTCCATTTTCATGTCATATATATAGCCACTTCAAAAGAAGTTTGGTACAAGACCAAATCTCTTCTTGGACAAAAAGATGACTTGAAAGGTCACAAGTTGGAAAATGAGCTTATCTCACTAAGCCCTTGCAGCTTCGACTCCATCAATGAGTTTCTTACCAAGTTTAAAAATATGATTTCACAATTGAATAGATATGGAATAGAGAAGGAAGAGAAGCAACTCATTCTTGCCATCCTATCAAAATTGGGCCCTAGCTACTCATTATTTGTCTATACCTTTCAAACAACGAAGCTATCCATCCCAAAATGGAAGTTTCCCACTCTTGATGACTTCATCTAATCTCTCACACAAGAGGAGGAGAAGTTGATTAAAATGGGAATCAGAAAACCCAAGATGTATTCAGCACTTTCAGCTGCTGAGGTGAAGAGAGAGAATGGAAAGGGTAAGCAAAAAGAAATTGACAGAAAGTCGAATGAGTAGAAGTAAAAGAAGGCTCCTTATCAGTCAGAAGGGGCTTCGAATTCCAAGAAGACCAAGCATTCTCAAAAGCAGAAATCTAAATGTACCTATTGCAATAGAGTATTTCATCCTGAGAGTTCTTGTATCAATAAGACTATAGACTTGATGGATCAGTTACTTGAAAAGAATAACCTCCTAGTACCTGCATGTGCTATGAAGAAAGAAGTTGAACCTTCTATATCTAAGGACAAGGAGAGATGCCATGCTCTCATGGCAGGTGCATCAAGAGAGTCCTCCTTCATCACAGATTCAAGAGCATCAAGACATATGTCTTCATCCAAAGATCTATTCACTGGTTTCGAATGCATTGTTGGCCCCTCCATCATGTTGGGGAATGATTCTGAGGTCTCCTTTGAGGGGATTGGAAGGATCAAACTTGATCATGGATACTTCTCAGATGTACTCTATGTTCCTACACTTATTGCCAATCTACTTTTGGTCTACCAAATGACCCATACTGAAGAGCCCAAGAGGGTGATCTTCGCTCCAAATGAGTTCGAATTACAAGACATGGTTTCAGGAAATATCATTGCAAACCACAAGTCGAAACTCTATGAGTTCTCTCACTTTCTTCCTCTCTCCAAGTAGTCTGCTCTTCACACTCATGCAAATGAAGAGAGTAGGCTATGGCATGAAATATTTGGGCATCTCAACTACAAGTACCTGCAAGATATGGTTGAAGGACTACCCAAAGTCAAGTTTTCCAAAGGCAACTGTAAGGGTTGCTTGATGGGAAAACATCCTGAAAAGAAGTTTGAGAAAGGAAAGGCAAGGAGAGCCTCTCAACCTCTAGATCTGATTCATAGTGATGTTACTGGGCCATTTCCAGATCTATTTTTAAACTAGGAAAGGTACATTCTTACTTTTATTGATGATTATTGAAGATTTACATGGGTATACTTTCTTAGATTAAAATCAGAAGTGTTTGGATACTTTAAGTTTTTCAAGTCTTCTGCATAAAAAATTTCAGATAGAAAGATTAAGGCCATTCGCATTGATAATGGAGGAGAGTATGTTAAGGGTTACTTTCAATCCTTTTGTGATGATGAAGGCATAGAGATGTAGCATATTGTTCCCTACACACCACAATAGAATGGTGTTGCAGAAAGGAAGAAACAAACATTAAAGGAAATGGAAACTTGCATGCTAAAGTCGAAAGGGTTGCACCCTAGTCTTTAGGAAGAAGCCATCAACTGTGCAACTTACCTTCATAACGAAGTCCCTCATAAAGGATTGAAAAATATGACTCCTTTCGAAGCATGGATGGGATACAAACCTGATGTATCCCATCTTAGAGTGTTTGGATCTAGAGCATGGGAAAGGATTCCAACAGAGAAAAGGAGAGCCCTAGATCCACAAAGTAGAGAGTGTATATTGGTGGGCTATGCATTGAGTGCAAAGGTGTACAAGATTCTTGATCCTTCTACTATGAAAACATTCCTTGAGAGGAGTGTATAGTTTTAGGAATGGCCTCTTCATGATGCTCATCATGTTGAGCAAGAGAGCTTTCCTACCACACCACCACTGCTTGATGAGAAAAATAGCAAAGCTTCATCCCATGAGAGTTTAGATTTTGAATCTGAAAGTGAAGATGATGAAGAGCGAATGCTAGATCCATCTCCACAAGAACCTGAAGATCTAGCACCTGATAGTGAAGATGAGCAAATGGAAGATCCATATCCACAAGAACCTGATGATCCTCCTCTTCCAAGATGGGAATCCATTACTCTTAGATACGCTGTAGATCTTGTTGGTGATCCACTTGATCAAAGGATAACCAGATCTGATTTTCAGAATGGAAGGTTTCATCCTTCTCACATTACTGATCCATTTCTTGTCGATCGATCCTTCTTCGGTAAAGAAGGTGACTTGCCTCCTTCCGGGGTGAGTGATTCCATGCTACATTAGCATCCTTCAGTCTATTTTGATGGGGGTATTTATTCCCACTGGGTTTTCCCTCTTTCCTCACTTTATTTATTTAGATTGTTGTACGGGGTGACCTTTGGTCTCATTCCCTAGGGCCCTACTAGTTTTCAGTTATTTCCTCATAGTATAGCTGGAAGGGGGGTGTTGGAATATTCTCACCATCATTTTAATATTTGCATGCTTTGCATGCATTCTGCATGGATCCAATCATCAGTATGGTAGTCTCCCCAGCACCTAGAGCCTATGTTCAACCCCCTAGAGCTTGTTTTTACCCCTCAAGAGCCCTCCTACCTACCTAGTGAACCTTTTTTTCCTCACCTGGATGACATATGCACCCTACTGACAAAGTGTCCTCAGACACATAATTTTATTAATGAAGAAGGAAAATAATTACATCACAGAGATGTGAGGGATAAATCCCGAAAGATTACCTCACATGGAAAACTCGATGGATTTAAATATCCAAAGAGTAACAACTAATTTACCGTTACCAAAACTAACTAAGGAACACCTCACATAATCATGTGAGTGTGTAGATGCCCTTTTACATTTATTAAACTAAACTTCTATTTATTACATTTTGGATCATAATTCCTAACAATCCCCCCTTTGATCCAAAAATTCTTTTGAACAAATACCAAGTTCATTTATAAACTTATCAAATTTGACCCTTCCAAGAGATTTTGTAAAAATATCTGCAGTTTGATCTTCTGATGGACAATACTTTGGCTTGATGATTTGTTTGACGACGAGAGCCCAAATGTAATGATACTTAGTATCCACATGCTTAGTTTTTGAATGAAAAACAGGATTTTTGGCTAACTTGATTGCTGACTGATTATCAATAAATAATGAAGTTGCTTCTTTCTGATCAACTTTGAGGTCTTGCAAAATCCTTCTTAACCAAACTATCTCACAAGCAGCTTCCCAAGCTGAAATATATTCTACTTCTGCTGTAGAATTTGCAATTGTATCATGCTTTTTACAACTCCATGCCACTGCAGCTGATCCCATATTCATTAAGTAACCTGAAGTAGATGCCCTGTCATCAACATCTCTAGCAAAATCCGCATCTGAATAGCCAACAAGCTTGAAATTTTTGTTTCTTTTAAACTCAAGTCCAAAATCCTTTGTTCCTTGAAGATACCTTAACACCCTTTTTGTTGCATTCCAATGACTTTCTCTAGGTTCCTGCATATATCTAGAAAGTATGCTAATTGCATAAGATATATCAGGACGAGTATTCATCAAGTAAATGAAACATCCAATTAACTGTCTATATCCAGTACAATTTACAAGTTCCCCCCCTTCAAACTTAGAAAGTTTTAAATTTTGCTCCATGGGAGTAATCGTTGGTTTACATTCCTCCATTCCAAACTTCTTCAATAATCCAGATATGTACTTAGCTTGAGAAATAAATATACTTCCTTCCTGCTGCTTTACTTCAACTCCAAGATAGTAATGAAGTAAACCCAAGTCTGTCATTTCAACACCTGTTTGAAGTTCTTTCTTAACCTGAAATATATGATCATTATTGTTACCTGTTATGAGCAAATCATCAACATACATAACCAATATGACTAAGTTGTTTTCCTGGATTCGAACATACAAAGTATCATCTGACTCACTACGAAGAAAACCAACTTTCTGTAGGTAGGCATCCATTTTTGCATACCAAGCTCTGGGAGCCTGTTTCAATCCATACAATGCCTTAACTAGTTTACAAACTTGATTTTCTTTCCCTGGAACCTCAAAACCAGGAGGTTGAGTCATATAAACATCCTCTTGTAGATCACCGCTTAGAAATGCACTTTTTACATCCATTTGATGCACTTTCCATCCATTTTGTGCAGCTAAAGCTAGCACAATCCTGATAGTATTCCATTTTGCTGTTGGAGCAAAAGTTTCTTCATAATCAATCCCTTCTTTCTGAGCAAAACCCTTTGCCACCAATCTTGACTTATATTTATCAATATCTCCATTTGCTTTGTACTTAATTATGTAAACCCACTTACAACCAATGGGTTTAACATCATGTGGACAATCAACCATTTTCCAAGTCTGATTCTTCATTACTGCATCATACTCACTTTGCATGGCCATTTTCCATTCATCATACTCAACTGCTTCATTAAAAGTAGTTGGTTCAACAACTGAAAGAGCAAAATTTTTTGAACCCATATTAGAACTCCTTGTACCTGTTTTTCCTTTTTCATCAGACTTAACATCCTGAAGTAACTTAGTTGCCCATTTTGGTTTCTTCTTTTCAATGTTAACTTGATTTGAATCATCCAAGTTAATTTGTGAAGAATTCAAAGTATCTTCAACCTGTTCCAAGGTGTCTTCAACATGTTCATCATCTTGTATTTCTGAAGTGAGATCAAACCATTGTTCATTCCTTGTCTTATTTAAGTGTTGCATCCTTAATTGTTCCTTAGTTACTTTTTCCTCTAAGTGACTAAGTTGTTTTTCAACCTCTTCTACACTTAAACTTTCAGTTTCATCAAAAATCACATCCCTGCTGACAATAAACTTTCCATCTGACAGAAGCCTATACCTCTTTTTCTCATTAGAATAACCAATCAACATGCACTTAACACTTCTAGACTCTAACTTCTTTCGTTTTTCTTTTGGGACAAGTGCATAACAAATTGAACCAAAAACTCTCAAATGTTTGACCATAGGTTTGAATCCATACCAAGCCTCAAAAGGAGTTATTCCATCAAGTGATGATGAAGGAGATCTATTCCTCAAATAAACTGCTGTATGAACTGCTTCTGCCCAATAACATGATTTCAACCCTTTGAAAAATAACATTGCTCTAGCCATGCCCAATAAAGTCCGATTCATCCTTTCCGATACTCCATTTTGTTGTGGAGTATAAAAATTGGTCAACTGTCTTTTAATCCCTTTTTCCTGACAATAAGTCAAAAAATGATTTGATGTAAACTCACCACCATTATCAGTTCTCAAAGTAGCAATCTTTTCCTTTGTTGCTGTTTCAACCAAATTTTGAAATGACTGAAACTTTTCAAACACTTCTGATTTTTCCTTCAAAAAATACACCCAAACCATTCTGCTAAAATCATCAATAAACAACAAAAAATATTTACAACCACCAAGTGAAGTTTCCAAAGGACCATAAACATCACTATGAACAAGCTGTAATCTCCTTGTTGCTCTCCAAGAGCTTTTTGAAAAAGCTATCCTTCTCTGTTTGCCATAAATGCAAGCTTCACACTTTGCATTTTCCTTCCGAAAAGTAGGCAACCCCTTTACCATTCCTTGTTTTTGAAGCTGTACAAGACTATCAACATTCAAGTGCCCAAAACGAATGTGCCATAATCGGATAGGTGAAACATCAGTTTCAACTAAACCTGCAAATTCCTTCAAATGATCCTTTGATCTAGGAATGACTGTTCCCTTCATCCTAAGAAGCTTTCCATCTTCATAACCTGTCATAACTGTTTTGTATGCATCCTTTGTTGAATTAACAAAAAGGATACCATCTTCCATTACAATTTGATGTCCTAATTGGTGAATGACAACTAAAGACAACAAATTTTTCTTAAATGTAGGCACATACCAAACATTAGAAATCAATCTTTCTCCAATTCCAGGCAAATCAACCTTAACTGTTCCTTTTCCTTGTGGTAAATGAATAGAATCATCTGCAAGAAAAATTGAATTTAAATGACAATCTTCATAACTCCAAAAGAAATCTTTCCTATATGTCATATGCTGAGTAGCCCCTGTATCCATAATCCAAGCATCTTCAAAATCATTTTTGAAACAATAAGAAGTCTGAACAAAATTCACTGATTCCAACTGATGAACTTGAACAAAATTCATTGATTCTGATTGTCCAAGTGCTGTAAAGACATATTCACAATTTTCACTATCGTCTGCATTCTTTAGATTCTCTTTCTTTTAGAATTTTTTCAAATGAAACTCTACAGTCTGAAGCATAATGTCCAACTCTATTACAACGAAAACATGTGACATGTTTATTAGCTCTTCCTCTTCCAGATATCTGTTGATTTTCTGAACCTCTTCCTCTTCCAGAAAACTGTGATTGTGTACTTTCAGATTCTTTAGAACCTCTTCCTTGATTTCTTCCTCTTCCTCTTCCGCGGCCTCTTCCTCTTGGAAAACCCTAACCACGACCTCTATTTGAATTTTGAAAAGCTTTCTGATCATTGCCTTTTTGATGATTACCTGGAGACTGTTTGCTAGTACTTGCAACCAAAACATCTTCTCCTGCTTGCGTTGTTTTACCAAAAGCTTTTTCATGTGTGGCAAGTAATTCACTTAGTTCATCAAAAGAAATTTTATCCAATTTATTTGTAATTTGTAAAGTTTCCAAAAAATGCTTATATGTCTCAGGCAATCCTGCGATCAAAATGGTCACCATCATGCTGTCCTCAATTTTACCAAAACCAGCTCTTGAAATTTCTTGTTTGATATTTTTTAATCTAGAAATGTACTCCATGACATCACCTCCTGACGACAATTTTTGTTGAAACAACTTCAATTGAAGATCAATTTTCTTAGCTTCACTCTGAGAATCAAATAAATCTTTCAATGTCTTCCAAGCTGACCACGCATCAGAACTATTTTCAATATGCACATAAATATCATCAGAAACAGTACTGTGAATCAATGCTAAGGCATTTTCATCTTTTAGTTCCCACTTTGCAAGCTGATCAGGATTAGTCGGTTTGGTAGGCTTAGCATTACAGACACCCTTCCACAATTCATTGTAAATAAGAGTGCTTTGAATATGACGACTCCAAACTTTATAATTTTTCGATCCTTCCAACTTGTCAAATTCATTAAAAAGACTTATAACTTTAGACATTGTAAAAAAATAATAAACACCTTGTAACTCCAGAAGATGTGTATTATGCAAATCTTATAGCTCCAAGAATTAAAAAAAGAAAGCACCTTATGTCACCAGAATAAGTAAACAATCACCTTATATCACCAATGGAAGATTTTATGCAAAAATATCACCACCAACATGAAAAGAAAATTACTCATCAACAAGAGTCACCATGAAAGAAATGCTGCAAGAAACACCACACACCATGCAAAAGAAAGCTATAGGGGCTTGGCCTTGACCCACTTATAGCCTCATGAAAAGAATTTGATAGAGCTTCACTTTTCTCTAATCAAACCTTGAGTGAAAATACAAGTACTCCTTATGACACCAACAATGCTCCTTATTACTCCAATGCCCAATAAAAAATTACACCTTATCACTCCAAAAAATAACAAATCTTTATAGGTGAATTGGAGAGATACAATATTGTTGAGTGAGAGGTCACAAGATCCAGTCCCATCAACTTCAAAAATAACTTCTTTTTTTTTTTTAAAGTTTATTTCTCCACCTTTTTCTTCTTAATATAAAAAATCTCCAAAAATAAAAATGAATAATAAAATACCTTATCTCTCCAAAACAACTTATTCACTTTTCAAAATATTACATAAATATTGAATTAAATGAAAAGTGAAAAAATTATACAAGATTGTGAACTCTTCTATTTCTACGCTGGAGTTTTGCTGGTTCCTCAGATAACCATACAAGGTCCTTCCTCCACGACCTTCTCTAGACGGTCGACAGAACTCTCCACAGACAGACTCCACGGGCTTCACCTCTCCACTTTGTTGTTTGCAGGTTTCTAGCAGGGACGATTCCGGTGGCTCTCTGTTAGCAGACAGCTTCTGGGTCTCTTCCTCCATGGTCGGCTCTCTTCCTTCACGCGGGCTCCCTGATTTCATAAATTCAGCAGCAAATACTTGTGTCTTCACTCTGAAATTTTTTTTTACTCATGTCGGCCAAGTGTGCATATCAAAGCTTTATTTAACATACAAGTTACTTTTTCTTGAAGATAAATGTATGAATTTACAGAGATAAATCCCTATCACAACCACATTCCCGTGATATGTATTATGTCCTTCTGATGCAACGCAAGGGAGGCGCTATGAACATCAGCCTAAGCCTTAGTGTGGACTTCCTTCCATTCGTGAAAGCATACAGGTATCTCAGTTTGTTCGTAATCAAGTCTCTTAAGTGGATGGCAATTAATAAGCATCCAGGACTCCATCACGGATACCGCTGTATTACACACACAGTCATGAGAAAAATGATAATGCTTGGAAGTCATCGACCCGTGTTTCTACACAAGAAAGACCTCCTTTCAGTCTTTCAACGCACAGGCGGCTGGTTCTTCTCCAAAATGGCTCTACAACGACTCTCCAAAATGATGGCTCTATGTTACACCTCTTCTCACGCACAGGAAACCTCCATGGGTTTCTCCACAGACTGGCTCTGATCTACGACCACTTTGACATTACGGCTCTGCTCCCTCTCCGACCCAACACCGGCTATGCTATCTCTCTCAGTGAGTGAGCACAATAAGAATGATTTTTTTATTTTAAATAAGAACTTATACGTCTCTTCCTTTTTGTAAAAATTCTCTTCCACAAAATTTTTAAATAACCTTGCCTTAAAAATAATAATAATATTTACTCTCTCCAAGTAAAAAAAAAAATTGAGTCTATAAAAAAAAAAATTCTGCAGAGATTCTTTTTAGCCCAAAAGAATAGGAAGCATTAACTTACGGTTAAAATTTCGCTATTCCAAAACCTTGAAAGTCACCTTCTTCAAACAACCTTTAGCACCTTCCAACTAGGTTCAAACCAGACCAAGCTTTCAACCATGTGCTCTGATACCACTTTGACAAAGTGTCCTCAGACACATAATTTTATTAATGAAGAAGGAAAATAATTACATCACAGAGATGTGAGGGCTAAATCCCGAAAGATTACCTCACATGGAAAACTCGATGGATTTAAATATCCAAAGAGTAACAACTAATTTACCGTTACCAAAACTAACTAAGGGACACCTCACATAATCACGTGAGTGTGTAGATGCCCTTTTACATTTATTAAACTAAACTTCTATTTATTACATTTTGGATCATAATTCCTAACACCTACTACACTACTTGGATCACTAATAGTCAGTTGCATCATTGATTGACCAGTTCATGCATTTATTGCTCAGTTTAACTTCCTGTAGCTTCCAGTTGTCTGTATCAAAGTGCCACCTGACCTACTGACAACCTCATCAGCCTCATGTGCCCTCCTTGGAGTCTCCATCCCTTGATTTGTTATGACATGACTCAATTAGACTCAGTTAGACTCATTTGACTGACTTTTGACTATTTATGACTACTGCCACTGATTGGATGATGTCTCCAATGCTATCTAAGCCACACATTAAGGAGAATTAGATTCACCTTTGGTTAATTCGAATTCACTTGAAAGTATTGTATTGTATTTAGTTTTTCATAGTGCCAGCTTACAACTGATGTATGATTATGTTGCAGATTTCTCCATTTCTATGTTCATGAGTGATAATTGATTCATTTCTTCTTCTTTCTTCTCTGCAATTCTTGAGTGAGTTTTGTGAGATTTTCTCTAGCTGTGTGATCTTTCCTGCAGATTTACACAGCTTGTAGGTGGATGATTTATGCACTTGACCATTGGCTCAATTTTGACAGAAATTCTATGTTCAAGAAAATATTGGCCTGCCAAAGCAACCACTCAACTTATTTTGCACCCAAAAATGGCCTAAATGGCCTTAGGAAAATGCCCACCATTTCTCACGTGTCATGGATAAAAAAAAAATTGAAAGCATCAGCTTGCAGGTGGACGATTTATGCACTTGACCATTGGCTTAGTTTTGAAAAAAATTCTATGGTCAAGAAAATATTGGCCTGCCAAAACAACCACTTAGCCTGTTTTGCAACTAGAAATGGCCTAATGGCCTTAGGAAAATGCCCACCATTTCTCACCGGTGAGAGATAAAATATTTCTGAGAGCATAAGTTTGTAGCTGGATGATTTATTCACTTGACCATTAACTTGTTTTCCAAAAAAAGATTCGCCAATTTGCGTTTTTCGAAGCCCGATTTCGCCCAATTTTGATGGGGTAAACTTTTTACACTCTAAAAATCACCAAATTATTATATAAACTATATAAAATCCTTAGAAATTGAAATAATTTTAGAAAAATATCGCCAAATATTTTATAGTTGACATTTTAAGAATTAGTAAGATTTGCCAAGGTTTATACACTTTCAAATAAGCATGGGTCCTTAAAATTATCCCTGGGCTTAATTAATAGAGAGACCATTTTTACATTAATTAATTGTACATTATTGTCTACTTGGCCTTATTCAAAGGAGACGCCTACATACATTACATGCCTAGCTCTTATGTGTCATAAAGTAAGGGGGGATAGGGTAGGACCCTAATAATCCCTTCCATGGAACTCTCTTCCAATGCCCCATGTAGGACAAGGAAGGCCTACCCTTTCTATGCTCAATATTCCCTCATAGTACCCATAGCTTATAGTGATCTTTAGTGTGCGTAGAAAGAGTCCAACTTATTGTATGCTTTTAGAGAATTTCTTATAAAATCAATGCATGGATTCTCAAGCATCTAGGGAGTAGAAAATAAACCATGGGTAAAGGTTTCCTAGCTTCCCAACCTCTATGATCACCTAAAACCATCATTTTTCACTTTATGTCTATAATATCCTCTTCATGGTGTTAATTTCTGGTTATTTTACCAGTCTAGTAATTAGCAGTGGAGAGAACAACATGAAGACAACATAGGGTATGAAATTTTGCATGGAGATAGAGTGATAGGGTCAACTGGAAAATTAGAGGATTGATGAAAACACGGTTGACATTACTTCTGACCATAGAATGAAGAACTTACAATTTTCATAAGACGGATATTTATCCCATGCTTTCATAACTATGTGAGAAGACTTTCCCACCAACCTCACCAATGAATTGAATGATTGGATTAGATAAGTCAAAGGAAGTAAATGTTTTATTTATGCTACATGGAAGAAAATGGATTAGTTCTAAGCTTGACACTGGGAAAATGGGGATTTACTCTTCCATAGGTCCCTCTTTCCTCTTCCCCTCTAGTGGAATCATAGCCCTTCTAGTGTTCTTTACACAACCATCTTGGAACATTTTTTTATTTTCCAACATAAATATTTACATAGATTTACATAATTGTGATAAGCCAACCACTTGGCCCATATATGGATATTTACATAATACATGCCTAGCCATTCATTAGTTGGGCCTTGGCCTTGAGCTCCACATTAGGAATATTTGCTCAAATTTTTACATCATATTACATAATATAATTTAATGTACATCCAAGGGTCAAGACTAGGGTGTTACAAAAATTATGACATCAAGAATGAGGATGTTGACATATAAGGGATAAGAGTGATTGTCTTGATTTATCATTTTCCTTTCAAAGTATCACACGAATTCATAAAGCCAAGTATTCTGATCACAACTATTTTCAATAGTTAAGGTGAATATGAAACAAATTTTGTAATAAGTTAACAACAAGAAGCTTAACAATCATTAAGGATAGTTGAAGAGTCATTTAGGGTATATGAAGAGTAAAGAAGTTGAAAGGTTAAGATTCACCAACTACACTTATTTGGCATTGTAAGTTGTCTTCATGTGTTAATAAATATCTTGATTTTTTTATTGTATTTAATTTTTGCAACACTATGTTGGGTTGGACTACTCTCTTCTCTCATATTTATCTTTGACATGCTTGTGAGTGTGAACATTCTAACTTGTGGACGATTCTCATGATATTGTGTTGATTCTATTTTGTTTTTATGCTTGCTGGCATGAAACATGGAGCCTCTTGGTAGATTTTAGGCTATGCCTAGTTGCTCAAAATTTATGAATATGTATATACTTGGTAGATACTATCTCTCTATTTCTTATATCTAGTTTTATTTCATTTCAGCTTGGCCTTTACAAAACATTGAATGACTAATTGTGTACTAACCCTAATTGTAGACTACTCTTGTTATGTTGTATGTTCATTCTCCACTTACACCCCATTTATTTTATGATGATGATGATGATGACGACAATAACCTTATTTTAAGGTTACAGCCTAGACATACACTAAGTTGGTGTATGAGGGCACCTTGTTTGTGAGACAAGGGACCCTTTGATGCAACAATTTGATTGCTAAAGTATATGAAGGTGTACATACTTTATGATGCCTTATATTTGAACTTGCAACCTCCTAGAAGGAAATTCATGTTCTTAATCATTATGCCCACTCAAGTGCACTGCACCAACATAAATCCATCTTAACTCTAGATATATGCATTTCTCTTTTCTCATGCAATTACATCATATTAGTTTATGATACATTTCATTCTTGCATATAGAATAAAGAACATCGTCCTATACATATTAAGAGTGTGTGAAGGCTAATTAAACCCTCTATCCCAATAAACCTATATTTAAACTATATTGTTGACCATGGTCAAAAGCTAAGGTCAACATATTATTAGTGGCATTGGCATTAATGTGTCTCATAAGTGTAGAAATCAATTCTAAAACAAATCATTTAAAATATGTTACAAATCCTATTTTGGAGGCATAACTATACATCTAGCATAAAGTTCTCCAAACATTTTTTCCTTGGAAAGAGCCTAATATGATAAAGGTTTTGCTTTTAAAAAACATATACCAAATAAAAATATCTCTATATTAATACCAAATTTACATATAAATAAATATAAATACCAAACTTACTCATAAATAAATATATTTATAGTTATGATATTTATATAGTAATATAAATATATTTATAGTTATGATATTTATATAGTAATATAAATATCTTAACCACAATAAAAATGATTTTTACATATCTATATCTTATGATTTCCTAATTTTCAATTCCACTCAATTAAGTTAGACTAAAACCAACCTACCATATTAAACAATGAAAATGATCCTTCTTCTATACGATGTGATTCAATATATATTAAATGTTAACCAACCTACCATATTAAAAAATAAAATAATTTATAATTCAACCCTATCAAACAATGAAATAATTTATACTTCAAGATATATGATCTTTCTTCTATGTGACTTGATTCAAGATACATCATATGTTAAGATGGATTTGTACCAAATGTTATTTGTAATCCTTCTTCTATGTGATGCGATTTAAGATATATGTGACGTGATTTAAGATAGATTATATGTTAAAATGGATCTATTATGAGAAAAAAGAAAGCACCAACAATTAACATAGTATAATGAGGTTATTTGTGTGATATATGTCATTTTGTCTCTTGTTAAATTTGATGAATGATTTAAGTTTATATTAACCTTTTAAATGAATATGAATATATTTTTATATAGATATATAAAGATATGAAGTATTTCTATCATTAATCAATCAATATTAAAACTAAATTAAAAATATAATACAATCAAAATAGTATTCATCCACAAATATTTATATACATATAAACACTATTATAAAAATCAATAACAATTACACAATCTACCATATTTTTTAATCGTGTTTGTCATATTTTCTAATTGTGTTTGTCAGCCACTCGTTATATATATATATATAACATAATTTAGTATACTCAGGGAATCTCTCGACCGATTCTCCATTTTATTAAAATCTTTCTCCATACTTAATTACTCGAAATTTCAGATCAATCTAAAGAGATCCAAAATGTAATTAGAAGAATCTTGATAAATAATTACCATGACAAAAGATTGCGTCGTTTAACTTGAAAATAACTTAATTTTGATATTTTACTTTTAACAAAGAAACTGATTAACATAGCTTCTCCATCCATTAGTCCTCGTCTTCGTCATCAGCGTCCTTTAGAGATGTGCTCATGGCGAGATTAAACCTATTGTTGAGTCCTGGAATAGAGGCTACAAGTTGTGCCTGCTGGGACCGTATTTTCTGAACCATTGCCTGCGTTGCAGTTATTTGCGATTCCAGGTCTGAGATTTGGAGTTGAAGCTGCTGTACCATGCCTGCACAGCCGAATGCAGGATCCTGTATTCTTGCACTTGCTTCGTAGACCATACTATTTATTGCATCCACTCCCTGGTCCAAGGGAAGATCCTGCCACAGTTCAACGAATTATAAGATGAAGTTGGGAGCAGAGCAGATCTCCGTTAAAGAAATCGAGATCGAAATGCTTTTATAAAAAAGGGAAAATCTGCTGTGAACTATAGTTGCAACTTACTTGAATTAATTTGATAACGTTGCAGGCACCAAAAACTTGATGTAAGATTGAGAACTTGTGGAGATCATTCGAGGCAAGACGGTAAAGCATCGTGCAATTCTCCAAACATTCTTTTTGCTCCATCTTGCATTGCTCATGGAAAGCTGCAGATATTGGAGATTGGCTGCGTGGCTTCTCTGTAGCACTGCTCATCATCTGCATAACTGCATCGAAGTTTGCCACAAATTAGAATCAGATATCAGAGAAGAGAAGCCTAATTTCATGTTAATTTGTGAATGAGAAAGAGGAGCGTAGAGATTCGGAAGTGAAATGGTAAAGCGCATGTTACCTGATCAAACGTCTCAGAAGGCGTGAGCTGCGGGTACATAGATTAGATGACCGAGAAATTGGTATCGCCACAGCCAGGTCTGCTAGAATGTTTTCAGAATGTTTTCTAATTTTAATTATAAGCGAAGTAAAAGCATCGTAAAACTAAGTTGCGTCAACAAGTGATCGTCAACAAGTGATCGTCATCAAGTTATCGTCATGTGCGGTTGGAACAAGCAAGAAGCTTTACACGTGGAAACTCTCAGTGGGAAAGATGTACGAAGGGACATGCGTCACCAAGTTATCGTCAGAGCATTGTATTTCAAGAACTCAAAATTATGTCATCAGGTTATCGTCAGAGCAAGAAGCTCCACACATGGAAACTAGGTGAGCACTATCCAGCTGTAAAAATTTTAGTTTTGTTAAAATCGGGTTTAAATAAAATTTTAAATTCAATCATGAAATCGTAAGTTGTTTATTGGTTTTGGAATAATATTTAAAATTGTTTTTGATTGGTTAAGAGTTTATTTTCATGGAGAATAAAAAAAGGTTAACTGTTAAAATTTATATATTTATAAAGTAAAAGTTTGTATTTTATCTTTGAATAACAGTAATAAATCATATTACATTTGTTGACAACAGCTAGTCCTCTCCACTAGTTTGTTTTCACTAAGGTTGACAGCAGTTAATGGCAGTCCTCTTCACCAATTTGTCTTCAGTACCAGTTTGGAAGCTGAGTTATGATATATTTTGTCATATGTATTCAATTTAAAGCTGGCACTTTAATATAATAATAAAATATTAAGCAAAACAAGTTTACTAAATTCAAAATAACAAAATTAATGAAATTTGGACACATTTGAATTGTTTTTACTTATTTAAAGGATGCTATATATATATTAAAACTAAAAAATAATGAAATTTAGTTTTTTTTGTTCGTATATAGAATACCATATATTATTATGTAATTTATTAATTAATATACTCCATATAAAATTAGTTTTAATTTTATTAAAAATGTAATATTAAAAGTGTAGTTTTGATTTTATTTGGAAATATATATTATATTTTTAAGTGTGTGCTATTCAAATTTTTAGAACATTAAATCATGAAATGTTCATGATTATTCCTTTTCCGAGAATATTTCCAGAAAGTCTTAGGTTACCTAAAATCTTATCTTGTAAAGCGTGTTATTAAAGATTCGTTACCTATTCTTTAAAGATAAAATTGACATTCTGGGGCCGCCGTTTATGGCCGGGTGGCTGGGGCGGTCGGCTGTGGCCGTCCCCACCCAGGTTCGACCCCGCGACCCCGTCCTATTGGCGCTCTCGCCCACCATTGAGCGCCAGTTATACTATGCGTGAAAAAAGATAAGATTGACATACATAGACGTACCGTATGATCCGTGCATAATACAATGGCCGTTCTTTCCGTCATGGAAAATCAAACGAAATGTTATGGAAATTGATGGACCCCTTCAATTTCAAGTTGAAGTTGTATGTCGTGGGTCGTGTGTTTGAAGCCGTTGGCGTGTGTGGATCATCTTTGACATTTTCACTTCTCGACTCTTCGTGGACAATCGGGTTAAAGTGCTTTTGATTCCTTAGTTAAATTGATTTCAAACTATTAAAGCTGGTGTTCCTATTAAAATGTATACATTGTGGAAAGATATTTTTTTTTTTATAAATATAAATATAAAAAGGGGGCCTGTTGTGGAAGCTTATGCCGAAAGAAAATAAAGTTGCTAAACTTCCGGAACTTGTATGATGTCGTGTACAGCAACATGTTTTTTCACCCATCCCATCATACTAATCATCATTATGAGCAGGGTTGATAATTGGGTAAAAGATTTAGAAGTATAGATTTAATTTTTTTTATGATTTAAAGTAATTTAGAATTTGGTAAAACATTTAGAAGTCAAAATAGTGGATTTTCAAAATTTACATTAGTTTTTTATTATCTTTGTAGTTAGTGAGGGGATTACTTTGCTATTTTTATTATTTAAAAATATTGAAGTTTATAGAAGTCAAATGAGTGTAGATAAATATATGTTTTCATCTTTTATGAGTGGGTGTACACCCTCATTTCCTACCCTCACACAAATGCCCATCTTCATTCAGGTGCAAATCTTCACTCCACACTCATATGTTTGCGAGGGTGGGAATGTCCATTATTCATTGTTATTTGTTATTTGTAATGTGACTTCCCCCCACTATAGCATTCATCCAAGTAAAGAGACCACCACACAAAAGGGACTTCAGTGTCACCTCAGTGTAAATGTAACGTCCCCAGATCACCTCAATGTCCTTTAGAGGCGATGGGAGACCTTGATACTCTTTTTTTTTTCTTCCAATGCTTCCATCATGCACTCTTCCGCAATTTGCATCACAGGATCTGCAATCCGCAACTCTCTTGGATTCGTAATCCCCAGTCCTCATCTTTCTTTGATCCGCAATCTGCAAGTTGCCTCAGATCCGTAATCCACAAGTTGCCTCGGATCCGCAATCCGCAATTGCAGAAGTTGAAATTGCGGACGTCCAACTTCAACCGAAAACTTCCCCTTCTGCAATCCGCATTGCGAAAGTCGAACTCGCGGAAGTTAACTTCAACAAAAAACTTCCCCTTCCGCAGTCCGCAATCCGCATTGCGGAAGCCCAACCTCAACGAGAAACTTTCCCTTCCGCAATCCGCAATCCGCATTGCGGAAGCACCAACTTCAACGGGAAACTTTCCCTTCGGAAATCCGCAATCCGTATTGCGGAAGCACCAACTTCAATGGGAAACTTTCCCTTCCGCAATCCGCATTGCGGAAATCGAAATTGCGGAAGCAACTTCCTGCTCCTGCAACTCGCCAATTGCAAACTTTGGAGAGGCATAACTTCCTCGTCCGTGGTCCAAATGAGGCAAGGTCAATACCATTGGAAATCTCTTGGAGAGATATTTCCAATGGAGCAACTTCCACTCCAAACCGAGGTATCCAACCCCTTCATTTCTCCAACTGAACATTCAGTGCACAAATCCACCTTGAATGACCTTTAACCTTCTTCCAGCCAAATGTTTTCTCCTTCATATGGTCCACAGGGGTGCCTATTCTCCCTGATCACAGTCCTAACTGGAATAGATTGCACCTATTAGCCTTCAACTTAGTCCTATTCATCAAGGGTATCATGTGTAAGTACAACATAAGTAAAAAAAAGGCAATATACAGAAGTATGCCCAATAACTCATGTAGGAAGGTCCATACATCCATAAACACAAAGGAACTGAAGCATTATCCACCATTCAAAAGGGATTATACTTAGTTTATTTCCTCTAAACAGATGGAGGGATGACATGTAGGTATTTAACCTTATTCCTTAAGCATGAATGTATATGAATACCAGTATATTAAGAAGATACAAGGTGCAGGAGTAAAGCAATGACATGCCCAACAACATAAGACATAATATTTGGGCATTCATCACTATTAACCATTTGAACCAAATCATACATTTTACATATACCCATTGAGCATATGTAAAACCGGTAATGCATTAAACTCATGCACGGAAACAACTTCAAATAGAGGTTCAGATGCAAAGCTTAAGTATACATCCCTACTCATACATAGCTTCCTATTGTTCCACTTCCATATAAAGTCATTCAATCAATAACTGCTATGTAAATAAGCATAGCCATAAACACATGAGACATCTTTATTCAAAACACCACAAGGCACTTATCTTTTAATTGAAAACCACTAGGCAACCGACTATGGACTGCAACGTTCCATCCCAACCATAGATCTCTGCCTAGCCTCTATTATTTCAGCAATCAAAGATCACCCCCAAGCTGGGGCTATGTATCCACTAAGGAGGGCTAGGTAGGCTCTCTATCAGTCAAGATCCACTTCCCTTGCTAAGCCAACTTGTAGTTGGTTTATCAACAATCCTAGAAACATACTCATGCTAAGCCACCCTGCAGTTGGATTTATTAAGCATCCACACGCTAAGACAACCTCCACTTGGGTTTATCAATCCTACAAAGTAAGGTTTCTAGCTCAACAAGCTCATCCACAGAGCTATGGAAACCTCCCAATGATCTCAGACAGGTTCAAGCACCCCCATCACCCCACTGTCATCCTAGGTAAGGTTCCCATCTCTGCTACACAGTCCCTAGGGAATCCCTTCCCCTAGCACTGACCTAGGTGAGTGTGGTTGGTATTTCCTGTTGAATCTAAGTGCACAAGCCCTCCCAGAATTTAGCATGCACTCTCCTTTGGCTTTATCCCGCACAGTTTTATTTCCCATTTCCTCTAGCCAAACTACTTCATCCCACAGTTAGGATTTCAACCGCCATTATAGGGTTTTCCTCACACATTTTTGAGCATCTTACGCTCTGCCATTCTCCCACAAAGCTTTCTTCATGGCTTTCTTAGCAGCAGTTGCTTCCTGGGCAGGGTTCCCCTGCCCACTCTTCTATGTCGAGTGCGGCCCTCCCCGAATCGCCATTTTCCCCTTCCGTTCCGTGGGTCTGTGCATGAATGAATGAATTCCCCGAACAACAAACCCCCTACTAAGATATCAACGTCGTTTTTATCTCTCGCGATTATCCTCCATAGGATTTCCTTCTCCATGTTATGTAACCGAATCCGTACCCATACATGGAATCAAATCGGTTACTCCTTCCCAAGTAGAAGGATGGTTCACCATACCATGACCCCCTCACCTCTCCCTAGTGGATACATAGTTCCCCCTCATTTGTGTTGTAGTCACCTTGGTTATTTTATTACATGGCATTATTTACATTTTCCCATGGCTTAATAGCACATGGTTACCAATTACTTGCCTCTGCAATTAAACCTAATCATCCACTAGTGGGGCCTTGGCCTTGAGCTCCACACTAGGGTAACACACATTGCATACAATGTTTACATTAACAACCAATACAGACTAAGGGTCAGAATGAGGGATATTACATCCTCCCGCCCTTAGAATAACACCGTCCTCAGTGTTCCAACACTTAGGAATACCTATACAGTTTATACATGTCCAAAATTGCAAAAATGTTGCAGGTCTGCCCCTGCATCGCATTCCTTACTTGGAAGCTTCAGGACCAAGTCCTTTGGCTCCCACAAGTTGTCCCTATTGGATGTGACATTCCAGCTCCATAGGTGGGCTTTGCTCCTCAACATCCCTTTTCTTTTCTTTACCTTCCAGCTGATCCACAGTTCTGAAATCTTCATGGCTACTATCTCCTTGCTTCCCTGGGAATTGTTTTAGGAATATTTTCATCCCAATCAACCAGCTTTTGGTCTGCTTCCATGCTTACTATACATAGCTTCCCACACTTTGCTTTAATAGCAACACTTGTCTGGTAATAGCTGCAATCATTTGGTTTACTTTTCACTTGCAGAATGCATCATTGTAATTCTATTAGGCCAAGAATACATAACATTAAAATCATTCAATCACTTTCCAAATTGATATAGGGAGTTCATGCTTTATCCAAACACTTCCACACATTTCGTGCTTTCCCAACATGCAAATGAACTCATTCATGTTCATCCTTTCACAGGAAATTCATTAATTCAGCATTCACAATTATTTCAAGTCATGACATGCATCAACCAATTTTATGTTCTTATAAATGCATCAATAAAAGGGAAAGAGAGAGCAGTAAGAGTTTTCTCCTCTTAGTCTTGTTCCATTCCGAAACCACACCACCACCGTGGTTTTCATGCTCCTAGCCTCTTCACTCCAACGTGATTGCTTGACTTGCCCTTTCTTGGCTATGACACTTAGTGTCTAAGGTTTGTCTTGGGCCTCTCATCCAAGAAACTCTTCCCCATGATTTCCCACAGAACCTTTGGCTGCTAGGACCCACACAAGTCCACTAGCACCATCATTCATTTCTGCTCATGGTGAGCTCTTCTAGGACAATCACATGTCCCCATGCATCCTTTGGATGCTTTCATAGTTCTTGCTTTCCTGCAATGACCGAGGTTTCCAACAAAGAAACAAAAGTGTATCAGCTTAGTTGTTAGAAGACTTATACCTGAAATCTTCATTATTCCAAACAAGAAATAAATGAAATTGAATACTTATCTATTTTGGACATTTACTCTATGGTCCACAGGGTCCTACTTTACTTTACAAGCCTTGGAATCACCTATGCACTTGGATGTTTGGCCAGCACACATGCTGCTCCACAACATCAAGTAGTTAATGCCCAACCAATTACTCTCTGGATTTACCAAGCATTGGTAGCACCCAACTAGTTATTCTCTGTATTTACCAAGCATTTGTAGTGCCCAACCAGTTACTCTCTGGATTTACCAAGTATTGGTAGCGCCCAACCAGTTACTCTATGGATTTACCGAGTATTTGTAGCACCCAACCAGTTACTCTCTAGATTTATCAAGCACTTCACAACTATTACCAAGCCAACACCTTTGCTGGGTTTATCAGACAATAGAAGGAACTACACCATGACCAATTCCAGGTCAGGCTCTGTTATGGAGCCACAGGCATCTCAATGGGTTCCATTCAATCTCGACACCCACCTCACCTCCACTCACAGCCCGAGTAAGGTCCCCTTCTCTGCTGCACAGTCCCTCGGATGCCCCTTCTCTCATCCCTATCCTGGGTAGGTGGAGGAGGTCTTTACTGTTGAACCAATAGATATTTGATGCCTTTACACATATTGTCACATTCCTTCATGCACATAGCAACCCTTTACACACACAAGGATGGTATTCCTTCTCCTATGCAAACCAGTGGTTCCCTCTAGGAACTCTATAGCTGACCTTCTTGACTACAAGCTAGCATGGCCCCACAATACCCACTCACACAACATAAGGATGATACCCCTTTTCCATGGCTTCTCGGGCATATCCATCCTTTCTAGTGTTCTTTGGTGTGAGTGTAGAAAGGTTACCAATGCCCATACAGTCCTTCTGAGTACCCTTTCTTTACTTTGCTTCTTTAATGTGTGCACCAATTGCATTTGCTTAAGCTGTCAACACAAGATGGATAAGCAAGTTCATCAGTATTGCTGCTCCAAAACCTAACCATGTTTCATAGCATTCACTATCAAATATTGAAACACTAGGAATGCATCCATTCCCTTAGGGTGTAGTCAATATTGACAACCCTAACATAAATCCACACCAGAAAGGTGTGCGCCCCTCACTGATGTGAACTATGCAGGTCCTAATCATACTTCAAGTAGTCTGCCATAATGGAAATAAAATCAAAACATGCTCTGCATAGTAATTCTAACAATTAGATATGCATATATGTATATATATATTATCCAGGGTTTACAGAACACTTATCCATTTGCAAATGTAGTCTCTCTTCACTTGTGAGGAATGGGGGCTGCCTTCTTTGAGTTGGCAGTCCCTCAGTTTTCCATCCCAACTCCTTTTATGTTCCATAACCCAAGTATGTCTTACTGACACAATCTTTACCATCTCACTCATATTTATTACCAATCATGCAGTGTAGATGAGACATTATCAAGATTCACAATGGTGTTTCACCCGAAACCCATTTCCCAAGCATGGGATCCTTCCCATGAAGTTTTGCTTATGCAGGCCATCACACATGGTCTCCCTGTAATGTGTCTTCCTGGCACACTTATCAAATTGCCAAACAGTCAACAGAACTTAACAATCAACCTCAAATCTAATTCTCATAATCAATTAATGGCATTAATAATTAAATTCAAACATGAATTTACAGTTCTGTCTCCTGCATAAATTGATTTGTTTAACCATAAGGCCACCCTCATATTGTTTGGCTCCTGTACGTGGCATCACTCTGCCCATTATGGATTTATGTCTGCTACCATACATGAACATCCACCTACCACGTGTCCTCCTGACACAATTCTATACAAGCCAAACCGTCATTAGTAATTATAAGAAAAATCACAAATATGAAATTTACAAATCCGTTCATGCCAAAAATCAGATTTCACATTATCCCTATAATCAACTTAAAAATTTAAATGCATCCATATCATTTTTATGTAACTCTATCCTTCCAACAAAGCACACTGGTAGTCCTCTCATCATGACCACCTTTGTACAAATTCTCCTGCATTCCCAGCAGCTCATGAAATGATCTCAGAATCACCACTAATTCATCATTTCATCTATTACCTAATAGTAATGAACATACATCACAACCATGCATTCACTCAATGAATAACCACAAGATTTACAAAATCCTTTAATGCATATTGATCCATGCATACTACGCTATCATGTCATGCCTTTTACCATAACAGGACCATAAGTCCTCACTTGCCCTATGTTATTAAACTCATGACCCATAGATACCAATGACATCATATAAATTCATTTGAATGCATCTAATATTTAAACAATAAAATGGCAGAGGGGTCCTTACCCTTAATACCCCATACCTCACCATACCATGGTGGTATGGCATTCACATCAAGTTCATTCAACCTTACATGCATACCAACTTATGATTATAAAGTATGATTCAAGGGATTCTTACCCAATCCTTCAATGCTTGTACCATCAACAAAAAAAGGTCATACCTGCATGGTTCCCATTAGCATTCTTGATGTTACTTGGTTAGCTTGGCTTCAAAAATTACACAGTCCTTTCACAAATCCTCATGATCGCAGATCTGCTGCACTAACCTTTCTTCATAAGGTTGCTGGTCACATGCAACAATATCATCAATGTCCTCAACCATGCTTTAATTACAACAATTGTCATTAGTGGTTTATTGCATATGTAAACTTCACCAGCTTTACCAAAATGCAATCTCACACCCATGCACAACACATTCACATGCACTATGTAGTTTCTATTAATGTGCCCTCTAGTGCATATTCATTTCATCTACATAATCTCTTGCATACTCATCATCCTCATGCTATAATTTTATGTACATAAAACTAAAAAATTATAATTATATCAACAAGGGAAGAGTTTAAGGGTTCTTCCCTTTCAAATTCCTTAGCCAGCATGGGATTGCCTCTCCCATACCACAGTTGTCCCGCTTGTAACGCCTTTCCAGCCTTCTGTAGTTTCTTTTGAACATTGCAACAACTTCGTTGCACCCGGTTCATATCCTTAAAACTCGGGATTTGGCCCCAAAGCAGCCCTAGTGTTGTAACTAAAGCTCTGATACCACTTTGTAACGTCCCCAGATCACCTTGGTGTCCTTCAGAGGCGATGGGAAACCCTGATACTCTCTTTTTTTTTTCTTCCAATGCTTCCATCACGCACTCTTCCGCAATTTGCATCACCAGATCCGCAATCCGCAATCCACAACTCTATTGGATCCGCAATCCACAATCCGCAACTCTCTTGGATCCACAATATGCAAGTTGCCTCAGATCCGTGATCCGCAATCTGCAAGTTGCCTCAGATCCGTAATCCGTAATTGCGTAATTTGAAATTGCGAACGTCTAACTTCAACCGAAAACTTCCCCTTCCGCAATCCGCAATCCGCATTGTGGAAGTCGAACTTGCGGAAGTCTTACTTCAACGAAATCTTTAAAATTGAAAGCACTAACGAGCATGAACAATCCTAAGCTCGTACAAATCCACACAACAATACCATTTCAAGCACCCTTTTATCCCTTCTTTGAGCTCCTTAAACCATGAAGAAGGACCCAACGGTGCCTCTTGGCGCCATGAAATATCATATCTAGTCCCCACATTATGGAAGCACCCCCAGTATGGTCGCCTTTGTTTAGAGTATTCTGTGATATGCCACCCTTAGAGTTTCCTAATATCATTCATTAGTTTGTCCCCCTGAGTCTCTCCCATTGCATTCCCTTAAGCTATGATCCCTGTACCCGAAGTTAGTTTCATATGCTGCAAGGTCAGCCATTCCATCTTACTATGAACAAAGGAGTTTTGAGTCCCCCCCCCACTCTACAACCTCAGTTGTTCTCCACCCCAAATGTATGTCAGTCCCACTTTCAGTACTATCACCTTTTGGTTCTACACCTCGTGCTCCTATCAAGGAAACATCATTTCCTTGGTAGTTGCAAGTGTCCCTCTGTCGATGCCATCCAATCTATTCCAGAGGATAGACCCAGAGGTCCCTGTGCCTTGGACTCATCACCATCGGTGGTGAGTGCCTATGGACCATTTTGAGAGGATTCCTTAGTGCCTCTCCGAATGGTTGTTTCTCACGTGCTCGACTTCAACACCTTGATCGCACCATTGAGATTTGTGCAGGTTATTGCTCCCTTCAACTATTAGTTGAAGACCCCGGATGTCGCCTAACTCTAGCAGATTGATGAGTCTACTTTGGAACCCCCCAGTTGTATTTTCCCACAGATATCCAGGCTGTGCTTGGCGACAGTATTCAGAAGCACCCCAGTTATATGCTTCCTTCAGTACCCAGTTCAGATGCAGTTCAGCATACCTCCGAGATTCTGACTCTTGGCCATTGAGTCTATACAGTTGTTGGACACCTTCGACCCAGCAGAGCATCAATTGTTCTGGTACCACATTCAGTATGGATGCCATTATTTCCATCCACCAGTTCTTCAGCTCCGTCATGGTCAGACCATGAGTATGTCCAAGATTTGTGTCCCCTCTGGACCATTATGATGTACACAACAATTCTCCATGTATTGTTCACTTCTCCTTTTGGGCCTCATTATTATTTGTATATCTTGATACGAGCATGGGTATGCCCGCCTTGTCCATATATTGAGATTCTTCCTCATTCATTATTGAGGCCATGTATTTTCAGTTTTTGCAGTTTGTATGGAGCCTGTGTTCCGGTCTCCAACCATTTTTTTGTCTCCTCCGTCACAATGCTCATACACCTGGAAAATGACAAAACCTATCATGTATATTGGCCATAAGATGAGCTCCTGCCCTCACACATCAGGGGGTAATCTGTTAACACCCAAAAGTTGTTCACTAACTCATATCCCTAGTCACATAACCAATTTGTCCACTTTTCCCACATTTTTGGCCTAAAAAACCATAAAAACCATCAAATGGTAACCAAAAGGGGAAAAAATCATTATTTCCCTCCACATTTAATTAAAATCCCTCAAAATAGGTCAAAACTCTCCAAAAATGGCGTAAAATCCCCCCCCAAAAATAAAATAAAAAGTCAAAAATACATTCAAAAAGAGCGAAAAAATCCAAATACCATTACCCAATACTATTGGTTTCTCAAAACCATGAGAAAATACTAAATACCATTTGTCAATACTATTAGTTTCCCAAAACCATGGGTCAACACTCCATTACCCAAAATCACTATAAAAAGGTGATGGAGGCCCCCCATTTGTCATCCACAATTCATCCTATCCTTATGTTGTCAAAATCACTCCATAACCCTAGCCCAACCATTTGAGCTTGATTTCTCCATTTAGAGTGAACCTTTGGCCCAACCTTGAAGCATCTTAGAGAAGCAAGAGAACATTGAATCATTGGTGCCCTACTCCTGTACTGCTGCAAGGACTCCATCAACCTCACCATTGAGGTAAAATATTTGCAAACCCTAGTTTGCCCAATTAATAAAAAAATTATAAATCTCATTTATTGTGTTCTCATGGATATTTACTATTTATTGTTATATCTTATATTTCTTTTCATGCACCTGTTAATGTTTAATTTTTACTTGTTTTAAATCTTGTCCTTTACCCATTATTGAACTGCTAGTAAGGATTCCTGAATCTTTAGTAGGTGCTCTTTAGCACGAGCTAGGGTGAAAACCTTAGCTACAGGGGGTCTTATCACAAGCCAACCTATCATGATCATAGGTATTTAAAAAAATGACATCTTCATAACTGGTCACCAAGCTAGGAATATCACTTTCAGTCAATCATTGGAAGTTGGAAGATCCTTTACAGGTCGGTCTGTTAATCATCCGTAGGTACCAGTTAATGACACTACTGAAATTTGGTTACCAACCCAAGGTAGTGGCCTGCAATTTGCATCTAATATAATTTATTTCCCCTTTTTCAAATAAATCCATAGTTGACTCAAGGACATGAGGTCTTATTACAAGTCGACCTGACCATGATCATGGTTCTTTTTGGATTGAAATTGCCACTAACTGGTCACCAAGCCACGATAATTGCTTTTGGTTAAAACCCAAGAGACGAGGGTCTCATCAAGAACCAACCTGTTCAGTTTGTGGAAGGAATTTGTGAATGGTGTTGCCAACATCGGATTACCAAGTCAGGGCAATAGTCTTGTTTCAATTATTTATTGAGAAAATAAATAAAATTTTGAAAAAAAAAATATTAATCAAGTAATCAATAAATATTTGTGTGTATTCAAGTTTATGGATGAATTGATAATTTGAAAGCAGCAAAGGGTACATCCTTTGAGGCTCATCATTAAGTGTCAACTTATTCTTGCACATATGTTGGTCAAATCCATTCTTCCCAAGGTGAGCTATTTCATTTGGAATTATCATTATTTATGGTACGATTGAGAGAAGGGGAAATCTTAGAATTTTACATGATACTAGTCTTTATTTCATTTCCATAAAGTTATTTTTTGGGTTATTGACTAAGTACTATTTTTAATATTTTTTGTCTCCTTTCAGGATTTTTGTAAATTATTTTGTTCAGAGATAACTGGTCCTTCCCAGCAAGTCGCCATTTGTTGCATGCACAACAGATCCCATCTTGAACATAAGATGGGAGCCCCCTCATTTTTTTTTTCTTTAAACTTGCTTGTTGAAAGGATTTCCAATTTTGCATTTCACCTAAATCAGATTTACACTCGAAAGTTTGAATTACTTTGTTTGAATCGAATTGAAAAAAAAAACTTAGAAACTTTTGAGTTTTATTTCCATCTTTGGCTTCCCCGACATTACCATCCTGACTTTCAAAAGTCGGGAGTCGTCCATGCATATTGAAAACTGGACAATCATTCACCCTGACTCCCTAAATTTTTCGACAGTCAGGAGTCGGTAGTTGGTGTGTTTGTAGAAGTTGTCGAAATCTAGTTCCCAACTCCAACTTTTCCAAAACTTTGTCAATCCCGACTTTGGCATCCCTGATATTGCGAACTTTTAATGTTTTTCAGATTGATATTTCCGGTCCGCATTTTTCACATTGATTTGACATGATTTATATGGATGCTAATTGATCCACTTGTTTGACATATCGAGACATGACTATTATTTCACTCATATGCATGATGTTTCGATGATTGATTTGTTGCACCATTTACCTAATCCTTCTACTAGATATTTGGCATCATTTGGACTACTGCCATTCTTGCTGATCTCTAGCTTGTATTCATTTTTTATTCATTTGAGTTTGCTCCATGCTCTTGGTGGTTAACTTACCATGTTATTCTTCACATTTTTCACCTAGATTTGGTCTTCGTTGCATAAATTGATTATTCGAAATAATGGTTGGTTATTACCCTCATTCTGGGATTTTGATTGATCTTCTGGTTTCTTCTTTCATGAGTTTAGCTATTGCATTAGTGTGATATTTGAGCTTGATGGAGTTTTATTTTCACTTTTGCATGTCTAGAATCATGATATATATATATATATATATATATATATTGTAAATAATCTTAGTCTTTTGGTTTGTTTTCTTACATTAGCTTAATTTGTTAATGTTTAATTTAAGCCTATTTAAATCATTTTTAATATTCATGATCATGCTTTGGTTTTGATTAAAGTAATTTGTGAATTTGAAAATATTTTTCATTAAATCTATAGTTCAATCTCACACAATTTAATTTAATGAGAAATCAAGGTTTTTTAAGAAACACATATTTTTTCCTCATTTAATTTTAATCTCTTTGATTTTAATATGATTTTTTGAATCATTGAGATTAAAATTTAATATTTAAGAATGTGTACCACAAAAGCATTTGATTATGGATACAGTTTCTTTTAGTTCTTAAAAAAATGTTATGTTCTCCTATAATATAGGAGTGATTATTTTAATTTTTCTTCCCTCGACTTCACCAACATTTTAGGGACTCCCATAAAAAGGTAAAATATATGGTGTGGGTCCTATGGTCTATTCATTTCCTATCTTTTATTACAAACTACTATGCGTGGAAAAATCATTATAAACACATAAAATTTCTTTTGCACAATGCATGTGTGATAATGATTTTGACATACAAATCAACAGTCACAATTCACCCAACAATGAAATCAATCACTGATGAGCCTCGACTTCTGGGTGTAATATGTTGAGTTCTACAGCTCCAAATTAAGCCCGTGATGGCTCATTGGAAAGCTTAGAGGATAAGTATGATTTGGGAATATCTATTTTTCCAAATGGATAACTTAACCACCCTGGAAATCCGTTTGAAAAATCGATTTCAGATTTGACTTAGATTTTCCTGTTTTTGTTATGATTTGATTTGAAAATGGATTTTTATGGACTTTGATTTATTTCATTAGATTTAGAATGTTGTTTATTATTTATAATTTATCTTTTGAATTGTACATGTGTGGATTTATATTTGAAGATATCAATTAATATCCTGGATCATGAAGAATTGAAAAAATGTCAAGCTAAAAAGTAGTGATTTTCAGACGCAATTTCTGGATCTTTGGAGACGAAATAAGAAAATATGAGACATGGGTTTTTTGTAGAATGTGCCCAATTACCTTAATCTCAAGCAATTTCCTTAGAAAGTGCTTCATTTGGGAAATCTGTCTTGTTTTTCAAAACGGAATTTCCCAGATTTTTCTCACGGACTGATTTGCTAAATGGAACAACTAAGCTAGTTAGATTAACAATTGGGAAAACTGATCTTATCTTCTCTATCATTCATATTGTATAAATACTTACCTACTATGAAAAAGAGGGGGGGATCACTGGAGAAAAATATTTTTTTTCCGTTCTCTGTGATATAGACTCGTTATGCATTTTTATGGTTACAATTTATTGTTCGGATAGGTGGATGACACTCTTTAATTTTTTTGCGAGCTAGTTGATCGGATTCGGAGATCCTCTATAATGTTGGCATCAATTTATTGAGTAAATAAGTTTGGTTTGCTTATGCAATTCATCTTCATAATATATTTATTTTTATCTTATGTTCATATTCCGTTGGCTATATTTAGACATCAGAAGCCATTGTCAATTGCAGTACTAATCATGTTTAATTTGTGGTAAGCAAGATTCTTGATTTTTCCTAAATCATTCTTTATTACATAACTTTTATCTTTCTAATATGTTAATTGATATGGATCTGATTCATCATTTCGATAATCAATTGAATACTAATTTTTACAAATATTTCCCTTTTTAACGATTAGTTTATGAAAGAGCATTTTTGTTTTCATTATGTTAATTCATCTAGATGATCATTTTTGTCATTTATCATAGATTCAAAGAATGACATGAACTAGTTATCACAAAGTTGGTTTGAATAAGATTTAAGTTCCATCTTAGATTAAGTTTTCTTTTAGGAATGATTTTTATCTATGATTGAAAGTATCCTCTTTGAGCAGCAATTATCACTTAGCGGCTAACAAAACCGTAAAACAAGTCGGAGTTAGCTATACCAAATAGCTTGAGGATAGGGTAATTCTTGTGTGGGTTTATCTGAATCCTCCGGCTGGGCTATCTCCTCTGCGTTGACGTTTGGGACAATCCCGAGTCGCCAACATCTATGAACCACCAAATTATGATCTTTGGGTTTATCTTCAAACAACGGTGTAGATTATTGTGAAGCCATATACCCCCAGTAATAAAGTAGGAAATCTTTCTAGTTCAGACAAAGAAGGATATGCAAACCAGTTAGAGAGACTAAATCCGAAAGGGAAAGAGACCCATGAACTAGCAATATTCAGAACATATTTCACCTCCTTCTAGATATTTTTGGGAAATGAATAGTGGAAAAAAGATGATTCACTATCTCCTCATCTGAGCTACAGAAAAGGAATATACTTGGATCAAATCCCCCTTTCTTAAAAAATTTGTCCCAAGTAAGAATATTATTAGCTAAAACCAACTAGATGAACAATTTTACTTTAAGGGGACAGTTCCACTTCCATGGGATTGAGAAACACCATTTGTGTTTATCATCATGATGAACATAGAAAATCGATTCATGATCTTAAGTTTTGCAGTTACCTAGATCAAAGCCTCATTCCAGGACCATAATAGTTGATCCTCATCACTGGAAAGGAAAATTCCACAAAGATCTATCCCTTTTAAATAATGATTCCCTTCGACATATTGGTCATCATTAAACTATAACTCTGAATCTTGAAGCCGTGTACAACCTCCAACAGACTCAACCCTAGACTTCCAAATTTGATGAAGAGTATAATATCCATTAGACCGTAGAGTAGATATCAAAGGGACTGATAACTTAAAATGTGCAGCGCCATCCACCCAAGGATCTTCTCTGATAATACAATCAGTGTCGCCCCCTATTTTCCATGCAACCCAATTAAAGATCATAAAAAATGTCAAACTCAAAAGCTTCCAAGAGTTTGAGATCCTAGAATTAGCCTTAGAAGAATCCCAAATCCCACCAACAACTAATTTTCCTATAAAATATTTGTCATGAATAACACAACCCTACAAACCATTGCCAAGCAAGCATCTCCAAAGACTCTTCACTACAAGAGCTTTACCAAACCAAAAGATATTTTTAAATTCCCAGCCACCTTCCTTTTTCGGTCTCACTAGAATATTCCATTTAGCCAAGTGGTACTTGTCCTTATTTGTATTCCCAGACCAGAGAAATGAGAAGCAATTTTGCATGATCTTATCTAGAATTCCGTTAGGATTTTTTCTATAGATAACCAAAATTTATGAATGCTTTCTAAAACATATTTAATCAAAATCATCAATCCTCCTAAAGACAACCATCTGTAGCACCAGAGATCATTTTTTTTCTCTAATTCTTTAACAAGCCATAACCAGTGATCCTTCCTGTCGTTATTTGGCTTAAGATAATGGCTAAAATATTTAAAACCATTATCCAAAAGTTCCATTTTGAAGGGAATAATACATATATCTGATCCAAAACATCCTTAAATAATTCATTCTAAAGAATAAGGGGATTATCGCCACTATTTTCCAATCCAAAAGCTTCACCAAAAATCTTATAAAATATCTTTGATTTGAATCCATTCCAATAGGTTCCCTGAACCAAAAATAAGCATGTCATCAACAAATAAGTGATGGGAAAGGTTATGATTTGTAGATACCTAAACCCTTACGAATTTACGCTCTAATTTAGCCCGATATATCATTCGAATAAGCCCGTCCACCACTAAAAAAATGGGAGAGGGGACAATGGACACCCCTTCCTAAGACCCCTAA
Source organism: Larix kaempferi (assembly GCA_027924585.1). Classification (NCBI taxonomy): domain Eukaryota; kingdom Viridiplantae; phylum Streptophyta; class Pinopsida; order Pinales; family Pinaceae; genus Larix; species Larix kaempferi. Next base: position 8,323,231 of record BSBM01000445.1, read on the forward strand.
GATCTTAAAGAAATTTGAAGTCTGGCTATTTACAAGAACAACAAAATTTGAAGATACACAGCCCATAATCCAATTTGTGGCATCTAACCTTAACCCAATCTAGAACAAAACAAGTCTTAAAACAAACCATTCAACCTTTTCATAGGATTCAACTAAATCTAGCTTGAGGAACAAAGCTTCCAGGTTTTTTATTTTCACAGAGTGCAACCCTTCCTATGAAATCGATATAGCATCTAGAATCTACCTAGTCTTCAAAAACCCAAATTGTTCTTTAGACATACCCTCAAATAGTTTTTTTTTTAATCCATACATCTATAATTTTAGCAATAAGCTTATAAAGTAGATTACATAATGGGTTAGGTTTGAAATCCTTGAAAGAAAAGGGACTTGAAATATTTGGAATAAGAACTATAAATGTAGAATTTAAGGATCCTCCTACCTCCCCCTACAACCAAGAATCCTCCACCACTTTCAAAAGATCAGTCCCAACTAAATAAAAAAAAGTCAAATAAAAACTCCACAGACCACCCATTAGGTCCCACAATTTTAGATTTAGCAAATTTAGCCAAAGTTCTCTTTATTTCATCCAAAGTGACTGGACACAAAATATTCTTACCTTCCTCATTTGAAAAGAAACTCGGATAATGATGAACTACCCTCAATTGATAAAATAGAATTTTCCATCAAATGATTAAAGAGATAGGAAAAAATGTCATAAGTTTCCTTCTCAATATCCTTAAAAGGTCATTAGTTTCCTTCTCAATATCCTTATGAGCCGATATTTTATTCCCTGTATAACCTTCAATTTCCCATACAGAATTAATGATCCTCCTATAATTCACATACTTTCAGAAAACTTAGTGTTGTTGTCACCTTGACTCAGCCAAATGGCTCTACTTTTCAATCGCCAAGAATCCTCTTCCAATTTCAATAAATGCTCCTTCCTAGCTTCCAACACACTCAAATTTTCTTTTTCTTCAACATAGAAACCTCAAAGGACTTTTTATAGTAGTTTCTATTAATGCTTTCTTTAACACCCATTAGATCCTCCTATAATTGCCTCTTCTTCATACACTTCAAAACATAAACTTTTTCCTTCAGATATTTTAATTTCCTTACCAAAGGTTCTAGGCCTGAAACATCTGAATTAAATTGGGGATCCAACCATACATTCCTTACCAACACTCTAAAATATTTATTAGTATCCCATGAATGATTAAACTTAAAGGGAAATTTCATCCTACCCTAGTTAATCTCCACCTAGATACAAATCAAGAGATCATCTCAGACTTTCTTTATAACCACCCACGACCTAAACTTGTTAAATTTTTCAAAAAGTGTTTTAGACATTAGAGAATAATCAATCCTCTTAGCAACCCTATCGATTCCAACTCTACCATTCTACCATGTTGGAATGAAAGGAAAGGGATTGATATCAATCAAACCCACATTATTAAAAATATTAGAAAAGTAATTCACTTTAGGATCAATCCTTGATTTGACACCCCAAACTTCCATAGTAGAGACCAAGAGGATAAAATTTTTGTTTAGTTGAAAATTGATGACTTGACAATATTTATGAAGGGATGGAGACATTTCCTTTCTATAAAAGATTAAATTGTAGATGGAACTAACTATTTTGGGAATGAAGAAGTGAATTATCATGGGTTTGAGTGTGATAGTTGGGCTTATCAACCAACTAGTTCAGAACATGAGCATAGGCAATGCATAGAAACATGACATATTGGTCAAGGTATTGAAGAAATAACAAATTTGAAAATTGCAGTGTTGGACAGTTGTGTGACCTTCTTAATGAAATTTTAGTTGCAACAACATTAGAAAATTAAGAGACCTTTTCATTAAATATTGAGTTGTATCAACAATATCTAGAAATTTTGGACAATTAAGTGACCTTCTTAATGAAGGTTGAGTTGTAACATCAATAGAAGAAGCAAAAACAATGTTCACATCCAAGAAGCAATGTGTGGCAGAATTGGATTGTCACTTTAGTTCAGAAGGTAGATTGAGTAGTGGGAATGTCATGTCCCAAATTTGGCATTGGGTCACAATGGCCTAATCACATTGGCCATATTCATTAGAGTTTGTCAAATTGATGTTAAGGGTCAAATAATTGCCAAGGAGGAAAATTACTAGTTTCCTAGGTTTGCAGTGGAAGCTTTGGGATTTGGAATAAGGGGGGTAATAAATGATGTTTGAACATTAGAATGGCATAAATATTTAATAAAGGAGCTAAATAAATATATACAAGTGAAAATCAAAGTGGCATTTGATCATGAAGACACATGGAGGAAGTGGGACCCGCATATGGCTAGATTTCCCCACTACACTTGGCATAATTCTCTCACCAATTTGAATTCAAGATGAATGGTAACATACATGGGGGAGTTCAAAAGGTATTATTCATGGCATGACTCATCCAAGGTCGAAATATAGAGGAATATTAAATCCCATGGAAGAGGAAGAGGCAATTTGGAGCCAGTGAGAGTACACTTGGGCTAGATTCCCTAGCTCTATGGCAACAATGATGAAGATGCTATGACACCTATGACACAAATCAGACCTGAAGGATGACATATTCCATATATGAGATGTCAAGGGTGTTAGGGCAGCTAAGATGCTTCCACATGTGATTTGGTGGAAGTAGGAGACTAGGAATTGTTGTATAAGTGGCGTTCTTTGGAATCTCTTCCCAACTTGAGTTAGCATGAATCTCTTGGAAGGAATTAAACCCATGGAGGACATTAGAATTTTATAAATGTCAATAACAAATAATGAAACCATCTTTTTATTATTTGTAGAATTTGCAATTTCATTTGTGAAGAGGGAGAGCTAGTGGATGACTAGTTTCTTGCCTTAGCCAATTTTGAGGGTGAAAGATTCCCATCCAAGTTGGAAATTGGAAAGGCCATTTAGAAATTTAATTTGGATATTTAATGGAGTATTATTTGTAGGTGTAAGATACAAGGTAGCTCATGGTTTTTTCTATTGCAGCTCACTCCTTCAACCATTTCCATTTTTGATGGCATATTCTTGATCCTTGAGGGAGGGCATTTTTGGTGAGCTATTGTACTCTTTGGGGGAGATTCTAATGTCCCATTAGTTTTTTGATATGAATTAAATACTCTTTTATTCATCTCCAAAAAGTTTCAGGTCGAAATTCCAAGTAGAAATGTGTAAATCTCATTTTTAATGAAAGAATAGTGCCATTTCCCCACTACCTTGTTGTGAACCAATGTAATGTTGATTATTTCGAATGAATGGAGGATTATGTGATAAATTTGTGATTAATAGACTACCATGGATCTATTTTACAAGTTTCATGTATTGTACTTGAGCATTTGAAGTATTTTTACTCAGTTTAATTGCATTGGGATAAGAAATAGTGTCATTTCCCCAAGGGTCAAATGGGTGATTTTTGCAGCTGAATGGGAGAGGGTTGGAATAGATATAATAATAAATTAATGGTGCAAATGAGACCTTAATAAAATCATTAATACAATCCCTACCTCTGTTCATAAATTTGAGTGGGTTTGGAGGCATTTGGGAAGCCATTTTCGGTACTTATCCCAGGGGGATTTGAACCCCAAATTACTAGTAAAATTGCATACTTGGTCCAGAATCTTAAGAGATTTTGCAGACATCTTTTGGTGGACGTATATCATCCCTGAACATCATATTCAAGTCCTAATATCATTCATACACCTTCCTTGAATATTTGAAGGCATTTGGAGTCAATTTGAGACTTAGAGACCAATACTAGTCAAAGGGAAATCACTAGCAAAGTTACCTACATTGGCCAGAATTGAAAGAGGATTTTACGAAACATTTTTAAGGTTGAAAGGCATCCCTGAAACATATATTTATGTTCTAATACCATTCATATACCTTCTCATAATATTTGGGATCATTTGGGGCAAATTTGGGACCTAGGCATCAAAACTAGTCAAAGGTCGAAATTGGTGAAAAAGTGGAAAATTGGGCATTTTAATAAAATTCCTAACAAGGGACATTACAGTGGTATCAGTGCATGATCTTGGAACTTGATGTGGCCTGAAATTTATGATGAAAAAAAATTAGGAACCAATCTTATACATTGGAATCATAAGTAATATTGTTGAAGAGGAGGAACTCGGAAAAAAAAAAAAAAAAAAAAAAAAAAAAAAAAAAAAAAAAAAAAAAAAAAAAAAAAAAAAAAAAAAAAAAAAAAAAAAAAAAAAAAAAAAAAAAAAAGAGTGCATTTTGAGAAAACTATGAATAGGGAAAAAAAAAGGAACCTTAGAGGAGAATGAGGAGTTTATAAAATTACTGAAACCATCCTTTGAAGACAAGTGGAGGAAACTAATGCAAGGGTTCTAATTTTTGGTTAGTCAACTTGAAAGCAACTTGGAAAAAAGAATGAGCAATGGTTTTGTTTTCAAGGAAAATAAGGAAATGGATGAAATAATTGCCAAGGAGGAACCTCATGTAATGGTGGAACATGAGGTACATGTTGATATGCAGGTTCTTGAAGATTCTACACTCAAACAAGAAGAAGAACAAGCACTTATCTCTATTTAGATGGATTATGCGGTGCCTCATGGGGAGAGCTGCAACACCTTGGAGGAGGCACATGATCTCACAATAGTTGGACCAGCCAATTATGGAGAAGATGAATTAAATATTTCGATGGGTAATATTTGTAAAGATTTAAAGTTGGTTCATAATTCCTCACCCCATACTTCTTTTTCAGCCACACCAATTGGGGATGAAAATTGGGTGAAAGGTTTTTTTTCTAATGGTGCCACATGAGGGGTATGAAACTCCTACCTCTCGTTTTGATGATGACATGAATAGAGCACCTCATTATTTAGATTTGAAGCAGAAAATTGTTTTACCTTATGATGATACATATCTTCTTGGATGCACTTATGAGTCACTTGAAGACTCATGATTTTCCTTGCTCCTTGCTTAGTTCAATTGATGTTGGAGGAACTTCATTCATGTCTTGGATGAAAGAATACATGGTTGAATATTTTGATGCATATCACATCCTTTTGGAGAAGCATTATAGGACATGTGATCCTCACCTATGTCATTAGAGCATATTTGATTGGTTACTTGATGCTTGTATGCACTTGGAAAATGGTGGTCTACTTGCTTGGAGGTATAAGCACTTTCATGATTATTTGATGAACCATATTCTTGATGTTCACTTTCAATATGTTGTTATGTACTTTGATGATATATATTTTGTATTCATGATGTTTGGAAGAATGCATACAAGAAAATGGGATCTGGGAACTATGAATTGGAGAGCACTTCTAATTGTTGGAGTGCAATACAAGCAATGGGACCCTGGGATAATTCTTAGTCTCATTGGTTTCAATTTTTGGGGGAAACAAGAAGTATGGGAGATGGATTTCCCACTTAATAAAGTGATTTTTATCAGAGTAGTGCAGCAGCAAGCAAGGTGGTTCCTCTCTAAAATCTTCATGGAAACTCAAAGACTCAAGGTTGGGCAATTCAATGGCAACTTCAAACAATTATACAGAAAGCAGGTTCTTCAACACCCATGTTTAAAATTGCTTGAGGACAAGCAATATTGGGAAGGGAGGATTTGTCATGTCCCAAATTTGGCATTGGGTCACAATGTCCTAATCACATTGGCCATATTCATTAGAGTTTGTCAAATTAATGTTAAGGGCCAAATAATTGCCAAGGAGGAAAATTACTAGTTTCCTAGGTTTGGGGTGGAAGCTTTGGGATTTGGAATAAGGGGTATAATAAATGATGTTTGAAAATTATAATAGCATAAATATTTAATAAAGGAGCTAAATAAATATATACAAGTGAAAATCAAAGTGGCATTTGATCAGGAAGACACATGGAGGAAGTGGGACCCACATATGGCTAGATTTCCCCACTACACTTGGCATCATTCTCTCACCAATTTGAATTCAAGGTGAATGGTAACATACTTGGGGGAGTTCAAAAGGTATTATTCATGGCATGAGTCATCCAAGGTAGAAATATAGAGGAATATTAACTTCCATGGAAGAGGAAGAGGCAATTTGGAGCTAGTGAGACAATTGGGTTAGATTCCCTAGCTCTATGACAACAATGATGAAGATGCTATGACACCTATAACAAAAATCAGACATGAAGGCTGAAATATGACATATATGACATGTCAGGGCTCAAATTAGACTCCAATAGGGCGCTCAAGGGTGTTAAGGCAGCTAAGATGCTTTCACATGTGATTTGGTGGAAGTGGGAGACTAGGAATTGTTGTACAAGTGGTGTTCTTTGGAATCTCTTCCCAACTTGAGTTGACATGAGTCTCTTGGAAGGAATTCGAACCATGGAGGACATTATAAGTTTATAAATGTAAATAACAAACAATGAAACCAGATTTTGATCATTTATAGAATTTGCAATTGCATTTGTGAAGAGGGAGAGCTAGTGGATGACTAGTTTTTTTCCTTAGCCAATTTTGAGGGTGAAAGATTCCCATCCAAGTTGGTAATTGGAAAGGCCATTCAAACCTTTCATTTGGAGCTTTAATGGAGTCTTTATTTGTAGGTGTAAGCTATAGGGCAGCTCATGGATTCTTCTATTGCAGCTCACTCCTTCAACCATTTCCAGTTTTGATGGCATATTCTTGATCCTTGAGGGAGGGCGTTTTTGGTGAGCTATTGTACTCTTTGGGGGAGATTCTAATGTACCATTAGTTTTTTTATATGAATTAAATACTCTATTATTCATATCCAAAAAATTTCAGGTCGAAATTCCAAGTAGAAATGTGTAAATCTCATTTTTAATGAAAGAACAATGCCTTTTCCCCACTACCTTGTTGTGAACCAGTAATAGACTGTCATGGATGATTCTCTGATACATTTGTGATTAGTAGACTGCCATGGATGTATTTTACAAGTTTCATGTACTGTACTTGAGCATTTGAAGTATTTTTACTCAGTTTAATTGCATTGGGAGAAGAAATAGTGTCATTTCCCGAAGGGTCGAATGGGTGGTTTTTGCAGCTGAATGGGAGAGGGTTGGAACAGATATAATAATAAATTAATGGTGCACATGAGACCTTAATAACATCCTTAATACACTCCCTAACTCTGTTCATAAATTTGAGTGGGTTTGGAGGCATTTGGGAAGCCATTTTCAGTACTTATCCCAGGGGGATTTGAACCCCAAATTACTAGTAAAATTGCATACTTGGTCCAGAATCTTGAGAGAGTTTGAAGAGGTATTTTTGTGGCCATATATCATCCCTGAACATCATATTCAAGTCCTAATATCATTCATACACATTCCTTGAATATTTGAAGGCATTTGGAGTAAATTTGAAACCTAGAGACCAATACTAGTCAAAGGGAAATCACTATCAAAGTTACCTACATTGGCCAGAATTGAAAGAGGATATGCAGAAGCATTTTTAAGGTCCAAAGGAATTCCTAAAACATATATTTCTGTTCTAATATCATTCATATACCTTCTCAAAAGATTTGGGATCATTTGGGGCAAATTTGGGACCTAGGCATCAAAACTAGTCACAGGTCGAAATTGGGGAAAAAGTGGAAAATTGGGCATTTTAATAAAATTCCTAACAAGGGACATCGCCATTGTGAAGTGGTTAAAGGAGCCTTACATGGATGGATGTGACAATATTATTAATAAACTTGGGAGAACAACAAATTTCTTGGAGATGTTGTTGAGGACAACAATAGTTTTAAGTGGGGAAGATGGAAGGCCCTTACATTAGAGTTGGTATTGGGAACCTTTGCCCATTTGTTGAGATGGTCATTTGTAGGCTTCGGTTGGTTGTCACAGTAGGTTCAAAGTTTGGACAAGAATCCCTTGGGTGGTATTCGCATGATGGCAAATCATACCTATGCGCTAAAGAGTTGGAAAAGAGATTTGGGTAAGTATGGCAGTGAGATGAGGCTTGTCACTGGGTTTCTTATAGAAGTTGCATGGTGGCTTAGACAATGAATTCGAATTTTCTTTGTTCATGGGGAAAATGAATAGTAGTGCATTGGTTTGTGGGCACGATTCTTTATGTTGCAAGCAAGAGTGTATAGTTTGGTTGGACATGCATAAGAAGCTTGATGGATACTGACTCAACATCAAATGAAGCAAAACAAATGGCAAGGAGTGCATTGGACATTATCCAAGTGGAAGAATTGCATTAAGCATTGGATGCATGCGTCTTTGGAATTCCTTTGAAAGCTTTGTATGAGTCAGTTTGGACGTGGACATAAGGAGATGAGCATTCATAGACTTGGTGGACAAAGTGGAATGGATTGCACATTTTTGTCCACTTGGGCATGGTGTATGGTGAAAGGCACCTTAAAATATGGAAATTGTGATGCACATTCCACATCTAAAAATAAGACACAACCATTATGCAAAGTCATTCAAGAAAGCACATAGATCAAGGAGTGATCATTCATCAAGTTGGTATGGAGTTCTTAGGTGCTAAGTTTGGGTTTTGACACAATGCATAACATGGACACTCTTTGAGTATAAAGGAGTATAGAAAAATGACTTAGAAAACTTGGCAAGTGTTTAAGACATGGCAAATATATACTAAGCCTATTTTATGTTAGGTACGAGAATACATGGGGTCGATCCATAGATGTTCTAGGGGTTATACTGTGCAAGTACCGTAGCAATAGGAAATTGTGCCTTTAGTTATTTGTACATATGTAAAAGAGTTGCATATAGCTTGGTCAAAGTACCTTTAGCCTGGTGGTCTCTTTTACTTGGATGAATGTTATAGGAAGTGGAGGGAGGGACATTGCAAATAACAATGAATAATGCACATTCCCACCCTCACACACATTTGAATGTGGAGTGAAGATTCACACCTACCTCTAAAGGAATGAAGATGGGAATTCATGTGAGGATAAGAAATGAAGGTATGCACCCACTCATAAAAGATAAAAGCATGAATTGATCTACAATCATTTGACTTCTATAAATTTCAATATTCTTAAATAATAAAAATAGCAAAATGATCTCCTTGCCAACTACAAAGATAATAGAAATCCAACCTAAATTTCGGAGATCCATTATGATCCAACTTCTATGCATGATGGAATGACCTCTTAATATTCAACCAAATTAGAAATTGCTACATATCATAAAAAAATTAAATCTATACTTCTAAATATTTTGCCCAATTATCAACCCAGACTATAATGATGATTAATATGGGATGGATGAAAGAACATGTTGATGTACATGACATCATACAAATTGCATAAGTTTAGTATGTTCATTAGCAACTTTATTTTCTTTCCGCATAAGCTTCCACTACAGGGTTTTTGTTTTTTCATTATGAGAAAGAATAGATATATTTTCCACAATATATAGATTTTTAATATGAACATAGCTTTAACAGTGATCCATGTGGATATCGGTGGTGGCCCACCTCTTCCAACTGGCTCAAAACAGTCTTCTGGCAATTTTGGGAAATTACTATTTTTAGTAGTTTTTCGGGTCCTGAACTTTCGGAGCCATTTTGAGGCCCTAAACGACATTTTTTGGCGATTTGGGGGACCAAATGTTTGCCGATGGCAAACATTTGGGCCCAATCGAAAGTTGTAAATCTCGGTTAGACCTTTCCAACGGGCTACCAAGCGCCCTAAACGGAGATCGTATGCAAAAGTTATGACCCCGGGAAGTTGACTATTCAACTAACCACCTTGGGGCTGCAAACTTTAGAACGGTTCATCTTCTAGGGTTAGGTTTTTGGATGTTTGGGATTCTTTCCCTCATGCTTATGATAAATAGGCCCTTTCGGCCTCTCTTTGTATTCATCTTGGCATGAATGAGCATAGCGGTCACATCTCTTCTCAGAGATAGCTGCCACCATTCTAGCTATTGTATTTTACATTATGTTCTATTTCCGCTATTTAATAGAATATGTGTTTAATGTATCAGTGTCTTATTTGCAATATATCTTTTTATATGATTCTGTATATGATATCTTTTGTTTCGTTCGCACATAAATATGGATCAGTGGTATCAGAGCGGTTTGCTCTTTGATTGTTTCTCGGTGCATGTCCCCGACGAGGTCAGGATACAGAGAGTTGGGTCTCGAACTAGTTTCACTTGGGGAAAACCACTATTGCCACCCCAAACGGCCTCCCATGGCGGAAGAAAAGAGAGACAATGGAGCAGTAGATCCTATCAAGTTGTTGCTCGAGGAAGCCCTCGTGCGACAGAGGAACGAGATGATGGATAATTTCACCCAGATCCTTCAATGCATGCCAACAGTGGCAAATGCACCCTCAACGAGCAGCCATTTCGGATACGACTCCCTTCAAGGTACAAGTTAATTTTGATATTCCTTTATTTGAAGGCCAAATCGATGCCGATGCCCTAGATAAATGGTTGAGTCTACTAGAGGGGTATTTCTCTGTCCACAATTTTTTCGACAGCGAAAAGATCATCTTTGCACTCCTCAAGGCCGTCCCCCATGTCAAAAATTGGTGGGAAACTTATTGTGAGCAAAACTCATCAGACGAGTCTGGATTGTTTGAATATTCCAATCCCACTTGGGCCTCTTTTATAGATGTCGTCAAGGAACAATATAACCCTGTTGGAAACTATGATGACCAGTACACAAAATGGACCATTCTGCATCAAGAGAGGGACCAAACGGTGTCGGAGTACACCAACAAATTTCATACCTTGCGCACAAAGCCACGTATCAAGTACTCCGAGCAGAACCTAGTACTGAAATATCGCAGTGGCCTACACCGGTACATCCGAACAGATATGGATTTCCTGGAAATCTCTTCACTCGGATCCGCCTATCGATATGCTGTCAAAATTGAGCAGAAATTTCAGCAAAAGAACAAGCGTGACTTCGGACCTGCGCATAAGTAGGGCAAGGGAAACTCTGGCTCGCAGAACACAGGGCAGGAAAGGGACAACCAGTCCCAACCACAGGCGAAGAAGGGTAAATAAAAGACAAAGAAGGACACCGGGAAGTGGTGCGAGTTCCACAAAAGCCCCTGGCACAATACTGATGATTGTCGCTCAAAACAGTCATTGGTGGCTAAGGCAAAGCTTCAGAATCAGATCCCAGTTCCGATTCTGACTTGGAACATAATTTCACAGCCGCGCGAAAAGGGAAGCAGATCATTGATGCAGAACCCAGTGCCGTTGTTGCCACCACATAGATTCAACCAGAGGAGCCTGAAGAGTCGGAGGTAGAGGAGCGCCTTTTCCACTCACAGATGTGGGTGAAGGGAATTCCCCTACACTTTGTTGTGGACATCGGTATCCAGAAGAACCTGATCTCAGAAGAAGTCATCAAGAGATTGGAGCTACCAATAACGCCACACCCACAACCATACACCATTGGATTGCTAAGCCAAGGACGAAGGATCCGTGTCAATCACCAATGTCGCCTACCATATGGCATCAAGCCCTTCAAAGATGAGGTGTTGTGTGATGTGGCCCCACTTGAAGTATGTGATGTTCTTTTAGGATAGCCATATATGTGGAAGCGTCATGTTGTATATGAATCCCGACCTCGCAGTGTCATTGTCACTTTGGGAGGACAACTCTATCGGATACCAGAGACAGTTTCACCTACCCCAACCAAGCAGGACAGGAAGATAATCTCCCACACTGGGAAATTTTCCCTATTCGCAAATGCCACTAAAGGTGAACATCAGATCGCAAAGACATCCACAACCTCTACAGATTATCCTTCTACTCAACAGAAACAAGAAAAACACGAAGTTAGTGTAGCATCGCCTGTTCGGGTACCTCTACAGTGCAAGGCCACGCATTCAACGAGCCCCTCCAAAAAGAAACCATCCACACCGGTTCATACCAAGGATACCACAACAACCAAAACTGTTGAACAACTCCAGCGCATCCATCAACAACAATTACAACCCTCTGAAGATGTCAAAGTAAGGCAACCTTTCCACTTCAGCAAATGTCGCACCAAGAGCTCAATTCGACACACAGCTTGACATATGATAAGGGATTTAACACAATGGAGACCATTGCTTCCTAAGGAGGGAGGATTGATCTAGGTGGATATCGGTGGCGGCCCACCTCTTCCAACTGGCTCAAAACAGTCTTCTGGCAATTTTGGGAAATTACTATTTTTAGCAGTTTTTCGGGTCCTGAACTTTCGGAGCCATTTTGAGGCCCTAAACGACATTTTTTGGCGACTTGGGGTACCAAATGGTTGCCGACGACATGCATTTGGGCCCTGTTGAATGTTGTAAATCTCAGTTAGACCTTTCCAACGGGCTACCGAGCGCCCTAAACGTAGATCGTATGCAAAAGTTATGACTCCGGGAAGTTGACTGTTCAACTAACCACCTTGGGGCCGCAAACTTTATGATGGTTCATCTTCTAGGGTTAGATTTTTGGATGTTTGGGATTCTTTCCCTCATGCTTATGATAAATAGGCCCTTTCGGCCTCTCTTTGTATTCATCTTGGCACGAATGAGCATAGCGGCCACATCTCTTCTCAGAGATAGCTACCACCATTCTAGCTATTGTATTTTACAGTCTGTTCTATTTCCGCTATTTAATAGAATATGTGTTTAATGTATCACTGTGTTATTTGCAATATATCTTTGTATATGATTCTGTATATGCTATCTTTTGTTTCGTTCCCACATAAATACGGATCAGTGGTATCAGAGCGGTCTGCTCTTTGATTGTTTCTCGGTGCATGTCCCCGACGAGGTCAGGATATAGAGAGTTAGGTCTCGAACTAGTTTCACTTGGGGAAGACCACTCTCGCCGCCCCAAACGGCCTCCCATGGCGGAAGAAAAGAGAGACGACGGAGCAGTAGAACCTATCAAGTTGTTGCTCGAGGAATCCCTCGCACGACAGAGGAATGAGATGATGGATAATTTTGCCCAGATCCTTCAACGCATGCCAACAGTGGCAAATGCACCCTCAACGAGCAGCCATTTCGGAGATACGACTCCCTTCAAGGTACAAGTTAATTTTGATATTCCTTTATTTGAAGGCCAAATCGATGCCAATGCCCTAGATAAATGGTTGAGTCTACTAGAGGGGTATTTCTCTGTCCACAATTATTTCAACAGGGAAAAGATCATCTTTGCACTCCTCAAGGCCGTCCCCCATGTCAAAAATTGGTGGGAAACTTATTGTGAGCAAAACTCATCAGACGAGTCTGAATTGATTGAATATTCCAATCCCACTTGGGCCTCTTTTATAGATGCCATCAAGGAACAATATTACCCTGTTGGAAACTATGATGACCAGTACACAAAATGGACCATTCTGCATCAAGAGAGGGACCAAACGGTGTCGGAGTACACCAACAAATTTCATACCTTGCGCACAAAGCCAGGTATCAAGGACTCCGAGCGGCACCTAGTACTGAAATATCGCAGTGGCCTACATCGGTACATCCGAACAAAGATGGATTTCCTGGAAATCTCTTCACTCGGATCCGCCTATCGATATGCTATCAAAATTGAGCAGAAATTTCAGCAAAAGAACAAGCGTGACTCATACCTGCGCAGAAGCAGGGCAAGGGAAACTCTGGCTCGCAGAACACGGGGCAGGAAAAGGACAACCAGTCCCAACCACAGGGGAAGAAGGGTAAAGAAAAGACAAAGAAGGACACCGGGAAGTGGTGCGAGTTCCACAAAATCCCCTGGCACAACACTGATGATTGTCGCTCAAAACAGTCATTGGTGGCTGAGATCAAAGCTTCAGAATCATATCCCAGTTCCGATTATGACTCGGAACCTAATTTCACCGCCGCACGAAAAGGGAAGCAGATCATTGATGCAGAACCCAATGTCGTTGTTGCCACCACACAGATTCAGCCAGAGGAGCCTGAAGAGTCGGAGGCAGAGGAGCGCTTTTTCCACTCACAGATGTGGGTGAAGGGAATTCCCCTACACTTTGTTGTGGACAGCGGTAGCCAGAAGAACCTGATCTCAGAAGAATTCATCAAGAGATTGGAGCTACCAATAACGCCACACCCACAACCATACACCATTGGATGGCTATGCCAAGGACGAAGGATCCGTGTCAGTCACCAATGTCGTTTACCATATGGCATCAAGCCCTTCCAAGATGAGGTATTGTGTGATGTGGCCCCACTTGAAGTATGTGATGTTCTTTTAGGACAGCCATATATGTGGAAGCGTCATGCTGTATATGAATCCCGACCTCGCAGTGTCATTGTCACTTTGGGAGGACAACTCCATCGGATACCAGAGACAATTTCACCTACCCCAACCAAGCAGGGCAGGAAGATAATCTCCCACACTGGGAAATTTTCCCTATTCGCAAATGCCACTAAAGGTGAACATCAGATCGCAGAGACATCCACAACCTCTACAGATTATCCTTCTACTCAGCAGAAACAACAAAAACACGAAGTTAGTGCAGCATCGCCTATTCGGGTACCTCTACAGTGCAAGGCCACGCATTCAAGGGGCCCCTCCAAAAAGAAACCATTCACACCGGTTCATAGCAAGGATACCACAACAACCAAAACTGTTGAATAGCTCCAGCGCATCCATCAACAACAATTACAATCCTCTAAAAATGTCAAAGTAAGGCAACCTTTCCACTTCAGCAAATGTCGCACCAAGAGCTCAATTCGACACACAGCTTGACATATGATAAGGGATTTAACGCAATGGAGACCATTGCTTCCTAAGGAGGGAGGATTGATCTAGGTGGATATCGGTGGCGGACCACCTCTTCTAACTGGCTCAAAACAGTCTTCTGGCAATTTTGGGAAATTACTATTTTTAGCAGTTTTTCGGGTCCTAAACTTCCGGAGCCATTTTGAGGCCCTAAACGACATTTTTTGGCGATTTGAGGGACCAAATGGTTGTCAAAGGCATGCATTTGGGCCCATTTGAAAGTTGTAAATCTCGGTTAGACCTTTCCAACGGGATACTGAGCGCCCTAAACGGAGATCGTATGCAAAAGTTATGACCTCGGGAAGTTGACTGTTCAACTAACCACCGTGGGGCCGCAAACTTTATGACGGTTCATCTTCTAGGGTTAGGTTTTTGGATGTTTGGGATTCTTTCCCTCATGCTTATGATAAATAGGTCTTTTCGTCCTCTCTTTGTATTCATCTTGGCACGAATGAGCATAGCGGCCACATCTCTTCTCAGAGATAGCTACCACCATTCTACCTATTGTATTTTACAGTCTGTTCTATTTCCGCTATTTAATAGAATATGTGTTTACTGTATCACTGTGTTATTTGCAATATATCTTTGTATATGATTCTGTATATGCTATCTTTTGTTTCGTTCCCACATAAATACGGATCAGTGGTATCAGAGCGGTCTGCTCTTTGATTGTTTCTCGGTGCATGTCCCCGACGAGGTCAGGATACAGAGAGTTAGGTCTCGAACTAGTTTCACTTGGGGAAGACCACTCTCGCCGCCCTAAACGGCCTCCCATGGCGGAAGAAAAGAGAGACGACGGAGCAGTAGAACCTATCAAGTTGTTGCTCGAGGAAGCCCTCGTACGACAGAGGAATGAGATGATGGATAATTTTGCCCATATCCTTCAACGCATGCCAACAGTTGCAAATGCACCCTCAATGAGCAGCCATTTCGGAGATACGACTCCCTTCAAGGTACAAGTTAATTTTGATATTCCTTTATTTGAAGGCCAAATCGATGCCAATGCCCTAGATAAATGGTTGAGTCTACTAGAGGGGTATTTCTCTGTCCACAATTATTTCGACAAGGAAAAGATCGTCTTTGCACTCCTCAAGGCTGTCCCCTATGTCAAAAATTGGTGGGAAACTTATTGTGAGCAAAACTCATCAGACGAGTCAATTGTTTGAATATTCCAATCCCACTTGGGCCTCTTTTATAGATGTCGTCAAGGAACAATATTACCCTGTTGGAAACTATGATGACCAGTACACAAAATGGACCATTCTGCATCAAGAGAGGGACCAAACGGTGTCGGAGTACACCAACAAATTTCATACCTTGCGCACAAAGCCAGGTATCAAGGACTCCGAGCGGAACCTGGTACTGAAATATCGCAGTGGCCTACATCGGTACATCCGAACAGAGATGGATTTCCTGGAAATCTCTTCATTCGGATCTGCCTATCGATATGCTATCAAAATTGAGCAGAAATTTCAGCAAAAGAACAAGCGTGACTCAGACCTGCGCAGAAGCAGGGCAAAGGAAACTCTGGCTCGCAGAACACGGGGCAGGAAAAGGACAACCAATCCCAACCACAGGCGAAGAAGGGTAAAGAAAAGACAAAGAAGTACACCGAGAAGTGGTGCGAGTTCCACAAAAGCCCCTGGCACAACACTGATGATTGTCGCTCAAAACAGTCATTGGTGGCTGAGATCAAAGCTTCAGAATCATATCCCAGTTCTGATTCTGACTCGGAACCTAATTTCACCGCCGCACGAAAAGGGAAGCAAATCATTGATGCAGAACCCAATGTCATTGTTGCCACCACACAGATTCAGCTAGAGGAGCCTGAAGAGTCGGAGGCAGAGGAGCGCTTTTTCCACTCACAGATGTGGGTGAAGGGAATACCCCTACACTTTGTTGTGGACAGCAGTAGCCAGAAGAACCTAATCTCAGAAGAAGTCATCAAGAGATTGGAGCTACCAATAACGCCACACCCACAACCATACACCACTGGATGGCTATGCCAAGGATGAAGGATCCATGTCAATCACCAATGTCGTCTACCATATGGCATCAAGCCCTTCAAAGATGAGGTATTGTGTGATGTGGCCCCACTTGAAGTATGTGATGTTCTTTGAGGACAGCCATATATGTGGAAGCGTCATGCTGTATATGAATCCCGACCTCGCAGTGTCATTGTCACTTTGGGAGGACAACTCTATCGGATACCAGAGACAGTTTCACCTACCCCAACCAAGCAGGGCAGGAAGATAATCTCCCACACTGGAAATTTTTTCCTATTCGCAAATGCCACTAAAGGTGAACATCAAATCGCAGAGACATCCACAACCTCTACAGATTATCCTTCTACTCAGCAGAAACAACAAAAACATGAAGTTAGTGCAGCATCGCCTATTCGGGTACCTCTACAGTGCAAGGCCACGCATTCAAGGGGCCCCTCCAAAAAGAAACCATCCACACCGGTTCATAGCAAGGATACCACAACAACCAAAACTGTTGAATAGCTCCAGCGCATCCATCAACAACAATTACAATCCTCTGAAGATGTCAAAGTAAGGCAACCTTTCCACTTCAGCAAATGTCGCACCAAGAGCTCAATTCGACACACAGCTTGACATATGATAAGGGATTTAATGCAATGGAGACCATTGCTTCCTAAGGAGGGAGGATTGATCCAGGTGGATATCGGTGGCGGCCCACCTCTTCTAACTGGCTCAAAACAGTCTTCTGGCAATTTTGGGAAATTACTATTTTTAGCAGTTTTTCGGGTCCTGAACTTCCGGAGCCATTTTGAGGCCCTAAACGACATTTTTTGGCGATTTGAGGGACCAAATGGTTGTCAACGGCATGCATTTGGGCCCATTTAAAAGTTGTAAATCTCGGTTAGACCTTTCCAACAAGCTATTGAGCGCCGTAAACGGAGATCGTATGCAAAAGTTATGACCTCGAGAAGTTGACTGTTCAACTAACCACTGTGGGGCCGCAAACTTTATGACGGTTCATCTTCTAGGGTTAGGTTTTTGGATGTTTGGGATTCTTTTCCTCATGCTTATGATAAATAGGTCCTTTCGTCCTCTCTTTGTATTCATCTTGGCACGAATGAGCATAGCGGCCACATCTCTTCTCAGAGATAGCTACCACCATTCTACCTATTGTATTTTAAAGTCTGTTCTATTTCCGCTATTTAATAGAATATGTGTTTACTGTATCACTGTGTTATTTGCAATATATCTTTGTATATGATTCTGTATATGCTATCTTTTGTTTCGTTCCCACATAAATACGGATCAAACAGTTTGAAATCAATGGCACTTTAGCGAACGCGTCAAAAGCACTTTAACCCCATTCTCCAAGAAAATTCGAAAAGTGAAAATGGATGCTTGAAATTGTCGAAATGTCAAAGTTGATCCACACACGACATACATGATACAACTTCAAATTGAAATTGAAGGTGTGCATCTTTTTCCATCACTCATACGGAACGTCTACGTGTCGTCATATGTCAATATTTAAAGAATAAGTAACAAGTCTTTTTACTTGTTAATAAAGTATAGTCTTTTTACTTGTTAAAAAAAAATTAGCAAGTCTTTAATAACACGCTCTCCAAGTAGCGATTTTAGGGTTAATGTTTACAACATAAGACTTTCCCGGAAAAGGAATCATTACGAGTCAAAGGAATAACCAGCACTAAAATTCCATGGTTTAGTTAGGTGATCAATATCCAGTCTGTTGTATGTCATTTAATGCGGTCAGTTAGCCTGCTGCCACTACATCAAATGACATGTAGTAGGCTGAATAATATCATTCTGTTCCACCACAAATTTAAAAAGTATAATACATATTTCCAAATAAAATCAAAACTACATTTTTAATAAAATTAATACGAGTGAAATTTATACTCATTAAGTATATCAATTAATTAATAAATTATAATAATATATGCTATCTTAAAATAAAAAATCCAAATTTTATGATTTTTTAATTTTAATTAATATATATATATGTTTTGAATTGAGTAATTTTTTTTTACTTAATATTTATTATTGTTTAGAAGAGGCACATTCTACAGCCAACTGGGAAAAATTAAAATGGTCCCTCAACATTTACATTCTAAAAAGAGTTTTGCACTTAGAGAGATTTAATCCCTCTTTGTGCTTGGTAGATCCTCTTTAAGATGGATCTCTAAATTAAGTATAAATGAAAAAACTATCATAACTCCGCTTCCAAATTAGTATTAAAGACAAACAAACCGGTGAAGAGGACCACCATCACTAGCTCTTGTCAAAACAAAAAATAAAAATAAAAACAAGAATTATGCTTCATTGTGTTGTAGCATAGTGGTGAGAGGGATGTGTGTATGTGAAAGGATTGGGGATTTTATTCCTTTTGGATACTATATTTCAATTAAAAGATAATAAAGCTTTGAGCTTTAAATAATTTAGTTTACCATAGATCACACCACCTCAAATAAAGGAAAACTTGCAAGTCTTCAAAGTTCACCTATTTTTTACTCTTTATAAAGATGAATTCTTAGCCAATCAAAAATTATTTTAGATATTATTCCAAAAATCAATAAACAACTTATTTCAGGAGTGAATTTAAATTTTTTTCTTAATCCAGATTTTAATAAAACTAAAATTTTCACAGGGACAGACATTTCACATGGAGAGTTTCCATGTGAAGCTTCTTGAGCTGACAAACACTCCATATAGAACTATTAACATCTAACGATCACTACAACCACATTAAATGAACTGCAACAGACTAAATAGTGTTTATCCAACTTCTTGCTCTAACCATAACCATAACCTGATGACATTACTTTGAATTCTTGAAATACAATGCTCTGACGATAACTTGGTGATGCATGTTTAGACGTTTCGATGTGTGAAGCTTCTTGCTTGTTCCAACGGTACATGACGATCACTTGATGACGCAACTTAGTTTCACGATACTTTTACTTCGCTTATAATTAAATTTAGAATACATTCTCAAAACCCAACACCAGAAATTTCTAGCAGAGATGGCTGTGCCGATACCAATTTCTCGATCATCAATCGACGATCTATCTACAGGCAGCTCACGCCTTCTGAGACGTTTGATCATGTAGTAACATACGCTTTACTATTTCATTTCCGAATCTCTACGTTCCTCTTTCTGATTCACAAATTAAAATTAACGCCGGGCCATTGTGTTACATGAAATTAGGTTTCTCTTTCTGATTCTAATTTCTGGCAATCTTCGATGCAGTTATGCAGATGATGAGCGCCAGTGCTACAGAGAAACCACGCAGCCAATCTCCAATATCTGCAGCTTTCCATGAGCAATGCAAGATGGAGCAAAAAGAATGTTGGGAGAATTGCACGATGCTTTACCGTCTTGTCTCGAATGATCTCCACAAGTTCTCAATCTTGCATCAAGTTTTTGGCGCCTGCAACGTTATCACATTGATTCAAGTAAGTTGCAGCTATAATATTTCATGGCAGATTTTCCCCCTTTTTATAAAAGCATTTCGATCTCGATTTCTTTAATGGAGATCTGCTCTGCTGCCAACTTCATCTGACCAGAAATCTGATGCGATAAATAGTATGGTATACGAAGCAAGTGCAAGACAACAGGATCCTGCATTCGGCTGTGCAGGCATGATACAGCAGCTTCAACTCCAAATCTCAGACCTGGAATCCCAATTAACTGCGACGCAGGCAATGGTTCAGAAAATACGGTACCAGCAGGCCCAACTTTTAGCATCTATTCCAGGACTCAACAATAAGTTTAATCCCACCATGAGCACATCTCTGAAGGGCGCTGATGACGAAGACGACGACTTACTCAATTCAAATCCAACGGATTGAACACACCACACTCGGAGCAGTCGTTTCTTTTTTATAAATTAGTATAGATTTATTTAAAAGATCGGCCAAGATCAAATTTCTCAAAATGCAAATTCTTTTTTAGAGTGTAAATGTTGATGAAATATTTTAATTTATCTAATTTGTATAGTTTTATATATATACTGTTGTAAATATTTTAAATAGGTACATGTTATTTTTATAATATTTTATTATTTTTTAAAATGGATATTTGTCAACTCTAGAATGAGTATGGAAGGAGTTACACATCTCTTCTTATTGGACTGTATAATGGACTTCTTTAACCTAATAAAATATTAAAATTAAGTTATTTTCAAGTCAAACCAAAAAGATCTAATGTTTTGCGTCATTAATTATCAAAATTCTTGTAATTACATTTGAATCTGCCGATTACATTAAGATATGTTGAGATTGATATTAAATTTCGAGTAATCAAGTATGGAAAATGATTTTTTTAATATTGAGAATCCGCTAAGAGAGATTCCTCAGTATATTAAATTAGTGTCATGTATATATTTAGTTTGGATAACTAGAGGTGAAAAAACACAATTAAAAATATGGAAAATTGTGTAATTGTTATTAATTTTTACAAGTGTTAATATGTAAATAAATATTTGTGAATAATTATTATTTTTTAATTATATATTTGAATGACCATAGAAATATTTCATATATTTATTTATCCATATTCACTTATCAAATTTAACAAAGACATACTGGCATTCACCATGCAAATAACGTCATTATAATAGTTGGTACTTCTGGCCTAATATGAAATCTGAAGTAGCTGAGTATATAGCTAGATGTTTGGACTGTCAACAAGTGAAAACAGAACATCAACATCCAGTTGGGTTACTGCAACCCTTGCCTATTCCTAGTTGGAAGTGGGAAATAATCAGCTTAGATTTCATTACTGGATTACCCAGAAATCAAAATCAGAATGATTCAATTATGGTGGTAGTAGATAAATTAAGTAAAGCAGCACACTTTATTCCTGTTAAACCACTTACAAGGCTGCAAACATAGCTGATATATTTCTGAAGCATATTTTTCGGTTACATGGTGTACCAAAGGTTATTATTTCAGACAGGGATCCTAAATTCACAGGGAATTTCTGGAAATCCTTGTTTAAGGGATTAAACACAACACTAAATTTCAGCACTTCTTTCCATCCTCAGACGGACGGACAAACTGAAAGAGTTAATCAGGTATTGGAAGATCTGTTAAGCATGTATGTTAAGGATCAACCAGGTAAGTGGGAGGATTACTTGCATTTAGCAGAATTTGCATACAATAACAACTATCAATCATCAGCTAAGTTCAGTCCTTTTGAAATTTTGTATGGATGTAAATGTAACACTCCTATCTCCTGGAATAATCCAGTGGACAGATTAATGTTAGGACCTGAATTATTAAAAGAGATGGAACAGATTGTGAAACAAGTGCAGGATAATTTGAAAATCGCCCAGGATCGGCAAAAGAGCCAAGCAGATTTGAAAAGAACTCCTAAAGAGTTCCAGGTGGGTGAGCATGTATTCATAAAGGTAAGACCAAAGAAGAGCTCCCTAAGATTGGGGAGTTGTGCAAAATTAGCGCCACGTTACTGTGGTCCGTTTGAAATTTTATCTAGAATTGGTCAAGTTGCATATCAGCTAGCGTTACCACCTAATTTAAAAGTGCACAATGTTTTCCATATTTCTGTTCTGAAAAAAGTATGTTCATGATGCTACTCATGTGATTGATTGGAACGTTGTACAGGTAGAACTAGAAGGGGAAGTTCTGATGGAACCGGATTGTATCCTCGGGAGGAGGGAAATTAATCTGCGGAACCGCACAATTGGACAGCTGAAGGTGCAATGGAAGCACCTTAGTCCTGAAGAAGCTACCTGGGAACTGGAAAGTAAGATGCGGGAAGCATGCCCAAATCTGTTCCAGAAGGTTGCAGAGGATGAGGAATAAATAACATCAAGGACGATGTTACATTTTAAGTGGGTGTGTATGTCACATACCCCAATGTTGTAAAAATTATGTAATTGTTTTATTATATTCCTGAGACATTATGTTAAATTTAATGCTAAGTAGGGATTGATGACTCAGCAGAGTCAACAAAAATGGAGTGTAATTCAGAATATTTTATTATTAATAAATAAATTGTGGAGACAACAGCATGGGAGAGCTGTTAAAAAGAGGTTACTGGTCAAACTGGTGGATGGAACTAGATGGAAAGGCAAAAAGACAAGTGGCAACATCCTCAAACACTTCCTAAGTTGCAAGTGGCAACTTCCCTATATTTGGGGTCATGATTCCCCAAGAAAGTGGAATCAGAGCAGGTGGCTCATTAATGACAGTTAACCCAACAAAGACCTAGGCAATCTTTTAAAAAGAACTCAATGAATAGAGCTGGGGGCTCGAATAATTTCCAGGGGAGAATTCATTCAGGTGAATGTTATTCAGGAAATCCATTGAGGAAGAGGGAAATACAGTAAGGAAGTTGTTTGAGAGGATTGCTGCAGTAACTTGGTTCCATTATAGCTTATTTGGCTGAGAGAATTTACTTTGCTGCACCTAGTTCTAGCCAGGGAGACCAGAGCAAGCTCGGAGGTCCTGAGAAGTTGCTGTCTGAGCACTCTCCAGGAGTTGGTAGGGAGGAACTGCCTCCCATTGCTGTTGTTGTCCACAGCTTAAGCAGGTTCTGGCACTTACTTCCTTATGTTTACTAAGTATGAATGGATGTATTATGTGATGATTTTATATGTCTGAGGAGTAATTAGTTTAGTAAAGTTAGCATCTATGTATATCAGTAGTAGAATTGTTAAGAGTTACTGTGTTTTCAGCATTCCTTAATATCATTATTACATTACTAATAAGGTATCTTTAATGCATTCCATACAATAGTAATACTTTAAGCAATAGTTTATTATTGTAATTATAAACCCAGTTTAATTATAATGATTGAATAGATAAGTAAGGGTTACGTATAAAATATTTATGCTCTGTGTATACAAAATTAAATAAACAGTCATAGGAGACAATAGTAAATATAACCATAAACATTACAATATTTATATCATGGTTGACAGTCTTTGCAGGAGATTTGTAGTTGCAGTTAGGATCTCTATATAAGGGTACAAACCCTAATTAAATTTTAACAAGTCTTTATATAACAACTAAATCAATGTGCAAAACCCTAGCATAAATTTATCACAAAGAATCTGTCATTGTTAAATAACCTAGTCACTGTTTTAAAAACAAAGAAACAGCAGAACAAAATTTAGCTCAATATCGAGCTTAAACATCATAGTAATATCTTTCACTTGACTCTCAACTACCAACAGATTCATAATCGTAATGACAGAACCAGCATCTAAACAAAATCACCACTGTAAATTTCGGATTGAACCCTATCATTCTAGATTTTACAAGTAAAATAAAAACTAAGAATTAAGACCACGATTTCACCTACGGCCGCAGTTCAAGTTCACAACTTAAGTGATTATAAAAACATAGAATCTAATTATACGTGCGTTAAACAATCCCCATTATACAAGAGAAATTTTAATATGTCATATTATCAAAACCTGGGTGAAAACCCTGAATAATTTAAGAAGCGCAGTAAAGAAAATAAAACCACGAGGCCGTAACCTCATCTACAGGCAGGATTACAGCCTCGTTTTCTTTTATACACAGTTTCTTTTTTTATAGAAAATACTTAAATACAACAGAAAAGCGAATGATTTCAACACTTTCCGAAGCCATAACAACCCTTTACAATACAGGGTTAAACCTGTTAAGGAACTCATTTAACAAACAGTTAAAAGACCAATCAGAACGGATGTAACCACAGAGTTACTCATTCCAAGTCCAAACCCTAACCATCCTAACAACCAGCAAGGAGGAAACGCCATGGTGAAAACCAAGCTTACCAGGATAAACAACCAACTGCCGAAGCTTGTGCCATCCATGCTGTAAGTGGATCCAGGGCCTGCAACAAAAGAGCAATATTAGTAACACTTCAATGTTGTTGTTTGGGGTTAAACAAATTCTTTTAACTAGAAAAACGAAGGAGAAATCCTATAGCTTACCGGTGAATCGAATGCAAATTCAAACACAGAAGATAGTTTGATAACCACGAGCCGATTAAGTGTAAACCCCTCTCTTATCACCGAAACAAATGAGCTGACAGAAGCATGGGGTATCTTCCACCATGAAAGCTTTAACAGAACCAAATCAAGAAATTGCAGTCATGCCGTGACAGAGTCAGTGATGGTAGTAAAGAAAGAACCCTAGGTTTCCAACAACCATATGGTTGCCAACAACAACTTATAATGACCCCCACTCAATGCAGTGGACAAGCACGAAGGCGTGAAGCAGCATGGAAGCTGCTACCAACAATGCCTCAGCAAAGTTTGGACTAGGAGGGTTCACAGAGCGACCGAGCCCGAAGGCGAGGGAGAAACGGTAAGCTAGGGTTTAGTCAACGACTTTATAATCATCAACACTTGGCTTTGAAACGACCACGTAGCATCCAAATTATTTCATGCAAGTGGGTCGAGGTTCTAAAGTCTTACAACAAGATTCCCAATGGTTTGTTTTTCACACAAAATCATAGCAGGGGTGAATAACATCATAGCATGGATATTCCATAATGATCGCGAAACCATAGTTCACCTGTCATACTTTTAACAATCAAATTATTAGAATAATACTTTGAACCCTGCATAATATATAATGAAAACGTTGCCTTATATGCATTTAAACTTTGCAATATAAATATCGTTTAAAATTTCAGTCTTGAAAGTAATCTAGACATAGAGGAAATGATTTTTAATTAAAATGGTTATAAGGATATGGATAAAATGTTAGCTATAAGTGCTTCATAAAAACTTATCACCATTTTCCTTATACCCTAGTCTCTTGTGAAAAGACAAAAGATAAAACAATTCTATTAAGTCTATAAGACAATGGGGTGAGGATTGGTGTAGTGCTTATTGTTACCAATATATTCATAATCTCTTAATAGTCTTAGATTTTTGTAATAACAAATAGACTTTGTTACTCTTCATGTTCAAGAAGTACAAAGAACGTATAAGTGAATTGTATGTTAGGCAGAATTTTGTGAATTATTATAACCATTCCTGTTGGCATAATAGTCTAAAAAATTCATAAATGAATTCAATCGTGATAATTTAGGACTAAGTCTAAAGGTGCTTATAGATTTCATCAATCGACAATCATACAAATAGAAGTAGTTTCTAATCAATGCAAACCCTTAAAATGTTAAGAGGAGACAGGTATCAGATAGTTCCTTTGCTTTTGAAGCTGTAAATCGAAAACATATTCAAATTTAAATTTGGCATGATACAGTAACAACAGATGAGTAAAAATTGGTCAGAATATGGTAACCTAGTTACATTTTACAGTGCTAGATAAGAAATATTATTGCATCACAATAATATCATCAAGGGACCATTACTCCATAGGGATACTTAAGTCAATTATTATCAAGAAATATAGCTATCACATTCTCTTGTAATTTCCAACTCTCTTTCAGTACGATTATAAGGAGATCATAAGAAGGGTTCTACCTTTAAACACTTGATAACCTGGCTAGCATGTTTAGATTTTTACTGAATGATTGGTACAGCTAAATTGATTTATAACACTTTAAAGATTTGGTTGCAGCGACCCGAACATTACCTGTATATCTGTAAGAGAAAGAAAATCTGTTGCATTAGCTCGGAAGCTAAGTAAGCCCAGTCTGTTATGGCAATTCCCCCTTGTGGTTGCAAAACAGAAAAACAATTAGTAACTGACAAGAAACTCATCTTTAAATTTTAAATATAATAAAAGAACATTCAGTTACAATTCAGATAACATAAACTAATCAAACAGTTAATGACTGGAATTAATAAGATTATATGCTATTTTAAAAATTTTAAATTTTTCGTAAATTTTGGGTGTTGACATGTGGTATCAGAGCATGGTTCAAATACTAGGCCTTGATGTGGCCCGACTAGTTTCCACAGGACGGTAACAATAAATCAAATATATATATATATATATATATATATATATATATATATATATAATGTACTAACTTGTATTTTTGTTCATGTAAAAGAGCAGAAAAAAAATTCATTTTCTGAATCTAACAGGCAGGTATGGAGAAGCTAGGAGAATATGCTGAGGAGGAATCTCCAAACACTGAGACAAGACAGATGTCCAGAGAACCTTTGATAGAGGAGGCAATTGCTCACTCCTCAGAGCTGATGCAGACTATAAAGGGTTTAAAGACTGAGATAGAATCAGTCAAGAAGGATAATGAAAGGATTCTGAAAACTCAAGAGCAGTTAAATCAAATTTTGATGGAAAAATTTCAGACTGAAGGGAGAAGCAAAAGATCTGAATCTGAAGAAGCTAGCCATCAAAAAGGGTCTAAAAAGATGAAACTAGCTAAATCGGACAGCAGTTCATCATCTGAAGGAAGAAGGGAACAACAAAGCTATCACACTACCAGTGGCAGTAGTGAGGCTGAGTTGTATAACAGAAAGAAAAAGTATAGGCCTTATGAAGAGATTTCTGGGGAGTTCAAGAAAATAAAACCCCCAACTTTCAATGGAGAAACCGAAACAGGAGAAGAGGCAGAATCCTGGTTATCCGGGATGAGAAAATATTTTCAGATATACAACTATTCAAATCAGCTGAAGGCGAGAATGGCCATCTATAACCTTTCTGGAAAGGCGGATATATGGTGGCAATATTTGAAAAGGGTCAAGGGGATCAAAGAAAAAGAGGTCAATTGGAGTACCTTTAAAAGGTATTTCAAAAAGAAATTTATGTCCGAACAATACTATGAAGAAAGAGCCAAGAAATTTTATGAGTTAAAGTTAGGATCTATGACTATGAAGAACTTAAACAGTAAGTTCTTAAGTCTGTTAAGATATGTGACGTATTTTGTTAAAGAGAAACCTAAAGTACAACGGTTTCTCAGCTGCCTGCCATATCATATAAAGGACAGAATTGAATATGATAACCCCAAAACTCTGGAAGAAGCTATGCGGAAGGCTAATTTCTATTTTGAACAGAACAAAAAGAAAGAAGGAATAGCCCACTGGAAGGCTAAAAAGAATAGTAATCAGCCTGAGTTCAGGAAAAAGGAGTTTGTACCCCAAAAAATTTCAGGAATAACAAGGACAAAAACCATTCTAATGGTAAGAACTTCCAGGGAAACAAAAATGGTGCCTCTAATAATTTCAATAACTTCAAGGGCAGCAAGGAGGCTTCTAACAATCATGGAAATTTCACTATGAATTTCAAACGGAAGGAACCTGTTAAGTGCTGGGAGTGCAATGGCCCACACTATGCTTCAGTTTGCCCAAATCGAAAGAAACCAAACAGCAATATTCATACTATACAAGATGAAATGACTGTTGGAGACCTTGCAAGGACTATGCCCCGAATCAATGCAGTGTTGGAGAACCGCCAAGCTAATTATCAAACTTCCATGGTGGAAGTAGGAGGTATCGTTAACAAAACCCCTGTAACTATTTTAATAGATCCAGGTGCAAGCCTTAGTTATATTTCACTGCAGATAGTAGAAAAGTGTAATCTGACTGTTGAAAGGTTTGATAACTCTTGGTCAGTACAACTAGCTACTGGGGCAAAAAGGAAGGTGAACTGTTATGTTAAGGAATGTGCCCTAGATATGAATGATTTTAAAACTCTTGTTAAATTAAATGTTTTACCACTTGGCTCGTATGACATACTTATTGGTATGGATTGGTTAGAACAACATAAGGTAGTTTTAAACTGTTTTGATAAAACCTTTACGTGTGTGAATAATAATGAACAGCCTGTAACGGTTAAGGGTATTCCTAGGAAAACTGTAATCAGGCAGATTTCTGCTTTACAACTTAAAAGAGCAGTCAGAAAAGAGTGCAAAGCCTATGCTGTAACTATTACAGATGATGCAGTTAAGTCTGAAATAAGTAAGATAAAAGTAGAGGATATTCCTGTAGTAAATGAATTTACTGATGTTTTTCCGGAGGAAATTCCAGGGTTACCTCCCAAGAGGAAACTGGATTTCACAATTGAGTTGGTACCAGGTGCTGTACCCAATTCGAAGGCTCCGTATCATATGAATATTCTAGAGCTTAATGAATTAAAGTCACAGTTAAAGGAATTAATAGATAAGAAATACATTCAACCCAGTGTGTCCCCTTGGGGAGCACCAGTAATCTTTGTTAAAAAGAAGGATGGAACTATGCGACTTTGCATAGATTACCATCAACTAAATAAGATGACAATTAAAAACAGATATCCGTTGCCCCGCATTGATGACGGTGACGATGACGATGACGATGACGATGACGATGACGATGACGACGGCGACGACGATGATGATGATGATGATGATGATGATGAAGACGATGATGATGACGATGAAGATGTTGACGAGGAACAGGGAGATGGAGATGGCGATGATGATGATGATGATGATGACGATGAAGATGATGGTGATGGAAACCACACCGATGATGATGAAGATGATGAAGATGATGATGATGAAGCAGATGATGATGATGAAGATGGAGATGAGGATGCTGCTGCTGCTGCTGATGATGATGATGAAGATGGTGATGAGGATGATGAAGATGATGATGACTATGACGATGAAGATGATGAAGATGAAGATGATGGTGATGAAGATGATGAATATGATGATGATGATGATGATGAAGATGATGAAGATGATGATGATGATGATGAATACGACGACAATAATGATGATGATGATGACAATCATCATCATCATCATCATCATCATCATCATCCTCATCTTCATCATCATCATCATCATCATCATCATCATCATCATCATACTCATGATCATCATCTTCATGATCATCATCATCATCATCCTCCTCATCATCCTCATCCTCACCTTCATCATCATCATCATCATCATTGTTTTCGTCTTTATCATCATCATCATCATCATCATTATCATCACCGTCATCACCCTACCTCTAACAACACCTCCCATCTCTCTTTATCACTCCCTACAACTAACACCCTCTCCTCTCTCTCTCTCTCCCTCTCTCTCTCTCTCTCCCTTCCTCCTCTCCTCCCCCTAACCATTACTAACCCCCTCTCTCAATCTCTCCCTCTCTCTCCCCCTTGCTAACCTCCATCCTAGTCCCTTACCCCTAACCAACCCCCCTCTCTCACTCTTTATTCCATGCTTCTACACCTCTCTCTCTCTCTCTCTAAACCCCCTCTCCCTCTCCCTAACCTCTCCCCCATCCCTAACAATCCTACTCTTTCTATCTCTATCTTACTCCCCCTAGCCCTAAACCCCCTCCTCTCTATCTCTCTCCCCTCCTCTCCCTAGCCCTTACTAACCCAGGCTCTCTTAGTCTCTCTCTCTTCCCTACACCTCCACCTCCCTACGCTTCTCAGTAAATCCTTGAGCATTGGTTTGGGCGCAATATAAAAGGCCAATTTGTGGGAAACTTCCGCTACAATGTATTTCCCTTGTAGTGAGAGAGAGAGAGAAATATTAATGAGAGAGAGAGAGGGACATAGGGGAGAGAAGAGCGGAGGGGGGTTACAGAGACAGAGAGAGAGAGAGAGAGAGACAACGATGCGGAGGGGGGTTACAGAGACAGAGAGAGAGAGAGAGACAACGATTATAGAGAGAGAGTGAGAGGATGAGGTTTAGGGGGAGAGGGGAGCATGGTTAAGGAGATAGAGAGAGAGGGGGGAGGGGCAAGAGGGGTTTTAGGAAGAGATGGGAGGAGTGAGAGGGAGAGTGTTGGTTGTGGAGCTTGATCTTCCAGTCTCATAGATGATGTTGTTTCAGTTGTGTTTGTACCCCAGGTTTGGTTATGATCCTAACAGAAAATTTTATTATGGGATAACAACACCATAATAAACACAATCAAAACTACGTTTTAGATTACTAAACAAATGCGCGCATGCGCTAAAAGCGCATGCATGCTATTAGTGCGTGCGCTCTTTTAGCACATTCATGTGTATTTAAAACAATGCGTACGTGCCATTTAAATTTCTAAATTTTGGCGGTCAATTCCTTTCCCACCAACGTGGTGGATGACTTGGCCGCTTTGGTTTTAGGTTTGGGTTGCCAAACAAGTGTCTTGGACTGTGTTATAACAAAATACATCTTATTCTATAACTTCTTCTATTTCGAGCATGATTCTGCGTATGCTACACTTGTCCACTGCTAATGAAATTGCACACACTTGTAGAACTATGTGTGCAGATTCCGAATATGTAATTTTTTATTAAAACTATTATTTGTTTCTATTTTTTAGTTAATTTCAATTGCACTAACGTCAATCTTACACAAAGAGTAGGTTATTTCTTTTGTCTATAACTTTTTATTGGCGCACCTATTTTGAAAACAGAAAAGAACCCACACAAGTACACACAAAAACATACATCCTTGAAAACAAAATTTGTTGATTGATTAGGTTAAGACCATGATATCGAGGGCTAACGCTCGACCTAATCATTTTAAGGATGGGCTGACTTCCTTGATTAAAAAGAAAATTAAAATTAACATAAATAAATATGGAAAAATAACGCCGCACTAGAACAGTCTGTTATCTATGACTATATATAATTTTTTTAACAAAAATCCACCATTTGAATACTGAACCAGAGGGCTAACGCAAACATATTCATTATATTTTCTTAAAAAAATAACATACCAACCTTAGGAGAACCCCATTTTTTGGGAGTTATACTTAATTTCCATAAATAATATTTATATATTTCGGAAGGTAATCCGATTTTCTATGTTTGATCTTCTTGCGCCATATTCCAAAAAGTTGTGTAGGTAGCTCTAATATTGCTTTTTGACGTTCAGATTTATGTTTTTCCAGAAGTCCATTGCGACTAACGTGTCATGAGTGGATAGCATTAGCTTGCACCAACCCAATTATGTTATCTTTCTATTCATTATTTTTCAATTTTTTTATTGAGATTTGATATGTCAATTTGGAAAATGTTTGATAGTATGCTCTAATAAAATGAAATGACTAATAAATAGTCATGCTTTTTGAGTGACCTAAAATCATTGTTAAACTTGTGTTTTGTAAAAACAAAATATGCTAAGACAATTTACACAAAATGTATTAAGGCATGACTATAATTTCATAACAAATGGATCTATATACTAATTATTATAATTTTTTGAATTGGATCAATATGGAAAGCTTGTCAAATTCCAACATGTTTAATTTTATGGGACAATTCTCTCAATTTATTGTAAAAATAAAAATCTAAGAATACCCTTTTGAAGTAGACACTCCAATGAATGACCCCATATTTTTTTCAAATTTGTTTATTGTGTATTTTTTAAGTTATGGATTTTTCATTTCACTACATTTTGAAAGCAACCAAACCAAAATGGACACATGTTAACAAAAAAACACAACAAAATCTATACCTATGGAAAGTAGATTTAATGAAGAAACTAATGGTATCAGTTCCAACAATCAATTTGTAGTGTAGGAGATAGTTTTTACCTTTTGAAAATGCAGAAAACATCGATTTGTAGTGTAGGAGATAGTTTTTACCTTTCAAAAATGCAGAAAACTGAAAACCTTCCATTTTTCAGTGTTAACAGGTTTTCGGCTGAAAAATAGTTTGGCCGAAAACCACTTTAATTGTTTGGGGTTGGTTCAAGCTAATGCTGGCCACTCATGACGTGTTAGTTGCAATGGACTTATGGAAAAACAAAAATTTGAACGTCAAAAAGCAATATTAGAGCTACCTACACAACTTTTTGGAATATGGCGTAATAAGATGAAACGTAGACAATTGGATTACCTTTTGGAATATATAACTATTATTTATGGAAATTGAGTATAAATCCCCCAAAATGGGGTTCTTCTAAGTTTGGTATGTTATTTTTTTAAGAAAACATAATGAATATGTTTGCGTTGGGCCCTGGGTTTGGTATGCAAATGGTGGAAATTTGTGAAAACAATTATATAGAGTCGTAGATAACAGGCCGTTCTAGTGCAACGTTATTTTTCCATATTTATTTATGTTAATTTTTCTTCTTTTTTTAAATTAAGGAAGTCAGGGAAGCCGTAAAATGACTAGGTTGAGCGTTGGGACCCGACATCATGGTCTTAACATAATCAATGAACGTTATTTTTTTTAGGATGTAGGTCTTTGTGTGTACTTGTGTGGGTTCTTTTCTGTTTTCAAAATAGGTGAGGCAATCAAAAGTTATAGCCAGAAGAAATAACCTACTTTTTGTGTAAGATTGACATTCATTCAATTAAAATTAAATAAAAAATAGAAAAAAATAATATATTTAATAAAAAAATTACATATTCAGAATCTACACACAAATTTCTACAAGTGTGTTCAATTTCATTAGTAGTGGGAAAGTGCAGCATACGCAGAATCATGCTCGAAATAGAAGAAGTTATAAAATAAGATATATATATTTTTATAACACAGTCCAAGTCACTTGGTTTGGCAAGTCAAACCTAAAACCAAAGCGGCTAATTTATCCACCACATTGGTGGGAAAGGAATTTCCCGCCAAAATTTAGAAATTTAAACAGCGCATACGCGTTGTTTTAAATACACACGTACGCACTAAAACCGCGTACACACTATTTGGTGTGTATGCACTAATAACACATGCACGCATTTGTTTACTAATATGAAATGAAGTTTTGATGTCATATTCATCTATATCAACCCCCCCCCCCTTTCCACCCCTCTCCCTAAATATAATCCTCCTCCTCTCTTGTGTCTGTTCCTGTCCCTCCCTAACCCTCATCCCCTCTCTCCCTCTCCCTCCCTAACCCTCCTCCCCTCTCTCCCTCTCCCTCCCTAACCCTCCTCCCCTCCACCCCATTTCAACCCATGTCTATCTCTCTTTCTCATGCTCTCAATCTCTCCCCCTTTAATCCTCCTCTATCTCCCTCTCTACCTAAACTTCCTCTCTTCTTCTCCCTCTCCCTCCTCTTTACCTAAACTTACTCGCCTTCTCACTCTCCCTCCCATCTCCATCTCCCTAACCATAACCATCGTCCTCTCTCTCTCTCACTCCTCCCATCTCTTCCTAAGCCCCCCCTACCCCCCCCCCCCTCTCTCACTATCTCCTTAACCATGCTACCCTCTCCCCCTAACCCTCATCCTCTCACTCTCTCTCTATAACCATTATATGTCTCTCTCTACACTTAACCCTCCTCCCCTCTTTCTCCCCCCTATGTCCCTATCTCTCCCTCTCTCGTTAATCTTCCTCTCTCTCTCTCTCACTACAAGGGAAATACCTTGTAGTGGAGGTTTCCCGTAAATTGGCCTTTTATACTGCCCCCAAACCAATGCTCAAGGATTTACTGAGAAGCGTAGGGAGGAGGAGGATGACTTGGCCTTCAAGAAACCCTAGGGGATTATCGATAGATAAGACAAATATAGTAAAAGGAGGCTTAATAGAGCTAATTTCACTAACATAAATGACGCCTTCTCCATGGGTGAGAAGACCCTCGATGCCGCTATCTATGCTTATGTTGATATCATGCAGCAAAGGCCCTCAAGAGGGAAAAGGAAGAAACCCTAAGGCTAGTTGTGAAGAAGCACCAGGAAGAGGATGAACATAAGGTCAGGGATAAATATGGGGCCACTCAGTGTCACCTACCCAAATTTTGAGACTATTTATTTTATTGCAAAAACATTATGTTAAATTATAATTACAAAGTTTTGTAATTATGACCAAATCTGGTCAAGGATGATTGTAATGACATATTATTATTATTTAATAAATTAAAACAAGAGACAAACACCCAAGGGAACTATTAAATGAGTGTTCACTGACCCACTAGGAGGAATGGAAGTTGTTAGAAGGAATGGGACAGGTGTCAGCATTTGCACTCCACCACTAGTTGTTGGTTATGGGACAAATACCCCTAAATTTGTGGCATTATCCCCCAGGTGGGTGGAGCAGAGATGTTAGCTCATTAATGACCAGGTTAACCACTAAAAAGGCCTAGGCAACCTAGAGAAGGCAATTCGAATTGAGCAGGGAGCTCCATATTATTTTCTGCAGAAATAATTCCTCAAGTGTATTAGGTGATGACTGAGAGATTCGAATAGGGAGGCTAAGTGGAAGTGCATTGTGAGTCTGCTGAAATTATTCTGAAAAGGAAACTAGAGGTGCTGGTGCAGGTCTCTTTGACTGCTAAGTCCATATGACTGAATGATCTACATTGTTGCTGCAAGTTGATGACCTAAAGCTTCTACAGATTCTTCTTCCTTATGGTTCAGTGAACAGGCTTGGGGGCCCTAAGGCAAGTAATTTGGTTTCCTTCAAGAGTAGGTTGGGTGGAATAGGCTCCTGTTAGGAACCTATGTAAACCCTTCTCTTTACTATGTTAGTATGTTGTTGTTGGACGTATATGCTTTGTAAGTCGTCCTGTAGTATTTGTTGATCCGTAGTTTATATTAGCCCATAGTATTGACCCATAGTATTGGACGCATATGCTTTGTAAGTCATCCCGTAGTATTATGTGTTCCATGGTTTTGACTCATGGTATTGGGCATAGACTTAGTATATAAGTGTGTGTTGAGGTCATTGAAGGCATCGTGAAGTTAATTGTATTGAGCTTGCTCAAAGGAGGTTGCCCCCTCGAAGTGGCCCGTGATCAATATAAAAGTGATTATGTTCTATTATTTCTACTATTTCGCACATTCTTATTAATTAATTGTTGCAGGTGCATCACATCTGGTATCAGAGCACTTTCTTGGGCTCGCTGGGTGAAATTTCTGCCAAATTTTTTTCGCATCTGTTGCAGGTTCGGATTTGGGAATAATCCATATCCGCTTAACTGTGGGAAGTACTTGGGCATAAGCCCTAAAAATCATTGTGAGGAGTACCACAGGAACCCCAAAGTAGCTAGCCCATAGAGAGGACCTGCTAGCAAAAAGGGAAACGACCCCTACCTGATTGACTAGTTCCCACCCGTGAGGTAAACCAAGAGCTGTCGTTTGTGGCAAAGCGGTTATCAGTTTTACTTGAGCCGTGGAGTGAGGGGTACTGCCCCAATACGCAAGCCGTTAGACAACATTGGTGGCCGAGTGAAACCCCTGAACTGTTAGGAAGCCGCACATACCTGGGGTCCATATCTCTTTTCAGTTGAACTGTTGCCGATCACTTCCTCTCTAGATCCAGTCGTTTTAGATCTATTCTGAAAGTCGTTCCAGATCCAGTCGTCTTTTCAGATCCAACCGTTTTCGATCCCTTCCGCGCCATTGCAGCTCCATCTGTTGCGGATCCCTTCCGCGCTGCTGTTGCCGATCCATTTCTGAAATTTAAAAAAAAAAAAAAAAAACCCAGTCTGATCTACGCGCTAGCTTGAGTATAAAAATCAGTTTTTTCTCCATATCTCCCTTGTTTTCAGTCTGTTTCTCTTGAAATTTTCGGGGAACCCCTGTCATTCCATTCTGCATCTTTCATTCCTGAGAACCCTATCCCCAATTCCCCTTCCTAAAGCCTGAAATCCCACATTTGTCTATTTTTAGGGTTTGTCATAACTTCCTCAGATTTCACCCAATCACCTTCAAATTTTACCACAGAATTCCTTTTTGAATTCTGCTTCTTTGTCCCTCTCTGCCAAATTTTCTCATTCTATCACCCTGCTTTTGAAATCCCCCTTTTTGCTTTCTTGTCCTTTCGACAGTGTCCAAAATCTAGTCAAACACCAGTTACCCATCAGATTGTTTCCCCAATCCAAATTTCCCTTTACTAAATCAGCTTCTGTTTTTGTTTTTCTACCCATTCCACACAAAAAAAAAACCTGGTTATGGTTGTCACCCTTGCAGGAGCAAACACCATGGAGGAAGCACTTGCAGCCATCCACACCAAACTCCAAGATCTGGATGAAAAATTTCTCAGCCTCCATCTTCAGCATTCAGCCATGAACAATAGCCGACAGCCAGAATCTTTTGCAGCCACCGGGTTCTCTTCTTCCAACAATTTTCGTGGGCCGAAGCTTGATTTTCCTCGCTTCAATGGTACTGATCCGACTGGATGGATATACCGAGCAGAACAATATTTCAGTCTGCATAATACTTTAGATGTCCAGAAAGTTCCACTTGCATCCTTTCATTTGGAACAGGAATCCCTTCAATGGTACCGTTGGTACATCAAAGCTCATCCCGAGCCAAACTGGACAGATTTTTGCCAACTCATTTTGCCATGATTTGGTCCTAGTGCTTTTGATGATTTCACAGGAGCACTCACTAAACTTCACCAAATTGGCACAGTGAGAGAGTATCAGACAGAATTTGAGAAATTGGCCAATCACACAGAAGGATTGTCTGATGAATTCTACAGGAGTTGTTTTATCAGTGGTCTCAAGGATGAAATCCGCTCAGAGGTCAAAATTTTTTTTCCCAACACAATGATGGAAGTCCTAGGGTTGGCTAAGCTAGCCAAGGACAAGATTGCAGCTCAACAACGCTCCAAACCCACCCTTGTTCCCTTCAGAAATATGGGTTCCCAACGACCTCCCATCACGCCTTCTCCTCAACGAACTCCTATCAAGCATTTGTCTGAAATAGAAATGCAGGCACGCCGAGAAAAAGGGCTTTGCTATAATTGTGATGAGAAATTCACTCGGGGACATAGATGTGTTCAACAAAAGCTCTATCTCTTGGATGTGGATTCTCCACCTACCTTAGAACTTTGTGAAGAAGCTACATATACAGTGGATGATCAGATCGACATTCAACACCTGCCTGTTGACACCCCATTTCAGGACGACCCACCTGAGATCTCTCTCCATGCTGTAACCGGCGTCACCACCCCACAAACAATGCGGGTCAGGGGATACTTCAAGAAGCTCCCTCTTACCATACTCATTGATTCTGGTAGCACTCATAACTTCATTGACCCTCGGATTGCCAAACAGGCTGATTGTTTTGTCCATCCTTGCTCCAACTTTGAAGTCATGGTTTCCAATGGGGGCACCTTACCTTGCAAGGGGAAGTGTCACAATGTGGATATCTCTATGGAAGATTATAACCTACGTTCTGGCATGTTTGCCTTGTCCTTAGGTGGATGTGATGTGGTTTTGGGCATTCAATGGTTACGCACACTTGGCCCCATCTTATGGGATTTTGCTGAACTTTGGATGCAGTTTAAAGTCAACGGGGCACAACACAAATTTATGGGCTTACAACCAGGGTCTCTCTGCATCATCAGTTCACATCGCCTGGAAAAAATCCTTAAGAAGAATTCACATGGTGTCATCGCTCAGCTCAATTCCATTCAGATGCACCCATCAACAGTCTCCACTACTTCCTTAGATAGATATGCAGGTATCTTTGCTGAACCAATGCGCTTGCTACCTTCACGAGACCTTTTCGGTAAGAATTTAGCCACATCTACCTCTCAGCAGGAAATGATGGCTATTTTGCATGCAGTACAGAAGTGGCAGCCATACCTATTAGGGAATTATTTCTGCATCAAGACTGCTCTCCCGAGTCTGGAAAATTTTCTGGAACAATGGGTCTCCTCCCCAACACACCTGAAATGGGTTATCCAAATCATGGGTTATCCCTATGTGATCACTTACAAGAAGGGTAAGGACAATATGGTGTAAGATGCTCCTTCTTGCACAATTGATGACCCAGTTTCTCTTACAACTCTTTCTCTGCTTGTTCCAAATTGGGTGCAATATGTTCAATAGGGCTCTCTCTTCTATGAACTCCATGCTTCTTCATCAACAGGGCACTCTGGGTTTTGCAACATGTATGACCGAGAACAATGTAACTTCTTTTGGCAGGGACTAAAAATGACAATTCAACAAATGGTGGCTGACGATGATATTTTCCAAGTCAACAAGGGTGAAATGACACTCCTTTCGGGATTGCTCAAACCCTTGCCCATCCCTACACAGCTTTGTCCAACTATTTCTATGGATTTCCTAGCAGCGCTCTGGTGGTACAATACCACATCTCACAGGACACCATATGAAGCAGTCTATGGAAAAACACCGCCAATTCTTCTTCCATACACCCTTAGCAGCTCCCCAGTTCAGGCAATTGACTCGGTTCTTCGAAACCGTGATCAAATTCTTCTCATTCTGCAGGACAATCTTCACATGGCCAGAATTCGCCTGAATCAACAAGTCGATCAGCACCGTTCTGAGTTCATTTTCCACGCAGCTGACAGGGTTCTTCTTCATCTACAGCCTTCCAAGCAATCCTCCTTGACACTCCAAAGGTGTCAGTGGCCCAAAATGCAACCCGAGGATGTTATCGGGGAACCACTCCTTCAACTTCTGCAGCAATTTCTCCAACCAAAGCTTTGAGGAAAAAGCTTTTTCTAAGGGAGAGGGATGTTAGGAACCTATGTAAACCCTTCTCTTTACTATGTTAGTATATTATTGTTGGACGCATATGCTTTGTAAGTCGTCCCGTAGTATTTGTTGATCCGTAGTTTATATTAGCCCATAGTATTGACCCATAGTATTGGACGCATATGCTTTGTAAGTCGTCCCGTAGTATTATATGTCCCATGGTTTTGACTCATGGTATTGGGCATAGACTTAGTATATAAGTGTGTGTTGAGGTCATTGAAGGCACCGTGAAGTTAATTGTATTGAGCTTGCTCAAAGGAGGTTTCCCCCTCGAAGTGGCCCGTGATCAATATAAAAGTGATTCTGTTCTATTATTTCTGCTATTTCGCATATTCATATTAATTAATTGTTGCAGGTGCATCACAGCTCCTTGGGTTGTTTGTTTCTCCTACATTCATCAGGTTCTGCTGTTTTGTCTTGTTTATTTTCAGTTGAATGAATGAAGTTGTTTTATTTAACCTCTAACCCTGTTTCTTGGTTTAATAATGAAGACTTATTGACTAAAATGTTTAGCTGAATTGTTTATTCTGTTAAGTTAGGATAGGAAATAGAAATTCATAATACAGGTATTTTAATATTTCTTTTACCTACTGTGAGAAAATAAATATTTCATTTATGTATAAAAATCTAGGGTTTATACTTTAGGACACCTACTTCATTTAAAAATACACATACTATGCGTTTTTATTATCATTTCATTCAAAAGCTGTAAAGGACTATAAGCAAAAACACTTAGCACAGTCTCTTAACATTTTTCATTTTCTCTCCTTATGGTACTTAGACTTTTTGAAAAATAGCTGTAATATCAACTTAGAATTTCTATGATATTTCAATGCTATAGTTTTATATATTTACACAGCATTTTATTTAATTACATTTAACTTTCCATGTATTCCAGATTCTTATAGTAAGAATATCTTTCATGTTCAGTATCAGAATGTATTATCATATTTTTGAAACCCTAGATATTGATTACCTTCTATAACATTCATCGTTCTGCTAAGACTAATTCTCAATTTTGCAAAGTTGCAGACACTTGCAGTTTTCATTTTAGAAACCCTAATGTTATCATATGGTCGGCTTAGGGATAAATATTTAGAAAAAGTAAACATCAATCTCTTTCGCTCAGAATCTCCAAAACAAAACGCATTATTATTGTTCAACTATCACATTTACGATAGCTATCTATGCAAGACAAACTTAGATAAGAGTTTTATTATTTTATCAACCGTAATATTTATTTAAGTGGTGGTTCAATACCAAAATTGAGTCTCATCACATTTCCAACAAAAGTATAAACATTGTAACTTAGAACTTTTATTTTCCCAGAAACGAGTTATCTCTTAGCTCAAAACTATTATTTAAAACACTGTATTTTCCATTAAAATCAACCGAGGGTTCATCCCTTTGAAAAATACATTTGCAACAAGTTTACATTTCAAACAAGAGTTACAGCAAAATGATGCAGAGCAAAGTATCAAGACAAGCCGAGGATTGCAACCTCTGGATGCTTATCATTAGCTCTGAAAAATTACAAACACTAGCCAAAAACCTTGCCAGGAATCAAACACCAAACTCTCGTCAAACATCAAGCATCGGCCACAATCGGGCCAGGAGAACCTATGAGGGAAAGAACCACCGAGGCTTATTGGGTGGTCGAGTAGCATTCTCCCACCAAGCTTCAAGCAAGTGACCCTTCAACGAAGTAAAACCTGCCACAAAAAAAAAACCACAAGTAGTTAAACGAGAAATTACAGAGATAAATATCGATGCAATAGACAGCATTAACACTTTAAGTTTGAGACATTACCTATGTAATGCAGCTTCGGAATAAGAGACACCTTAAGCAAACAAGATCGGCAGAGCCATCTATCAAACACATAGAAGAGGGTTCCAATTTCTGAGAACAACGGTCTATCTTTGAAAGAGAATTGAACCCAGGTTCTAAGACTACAGAAAAAATCCGGATTCTATCCTTAATACTCCATTCAAAGCTGCATGGTGGTTTGGCTCTACAAGAAAACAAAACCTAAAACTAATAAGTTTCCCCACAAGTCCAGGGATCGAACTTGAGGAAGGAGTCCTCCGAACCACAACTACCAAACCCTACATTGTAGCAGGCGGTTGGCCTCTCTATCTTACCACTATCAAGTAAAATGAAGGCCGAGAAAAACACTTCAACGATAAACATAACGAAGAGCTAGGGTTTCATTTCAAAGCCCAAGAACAAGTGAGATCAATGATGGGGAAGATGCCAACCAAGCACGTCAAAGTTCATGCAACAACCAATTTAATGCCATATTTATTATCACTTCCACCTCGACATCCAACTCAGTAGACCCGAGGTTAAAAGCATTATACAGCTCGACGTTTTGATTCAAGTTTGTAAACTCCTTCACGTGATCTACAGCCACGAAGGCATCCACTAATACTTCCACTCAATGTAGAAGGAAGGTGACTTAAATGCCAAGACCGGTTTTGATAGTCTTCCAGTACGATGATATCAAAACATTTAATGCCCTATCAATTTTATATGTTAGTATAAAGACTTAGGGTTGCATCACTTATTTCTTTGCATATTCAAAGTATAAAGTCAACATCCATTTATGTAATGTATTTCCACTGTATTGACCATCGAATGCAGGGTTTATGTGTATTGTATATTGTTTCCCAAATGATATAGGTAGTTTATTTTTATAGAATAAATTCGAGATTGGGTTATAGTTTAGAATCCCATATATTGCACATTGTAATTTTTGTTCATAAATAGTAATATTTATAAAGTGAGAAATACATAAATTACTATAGTATATAATATTCATGATTTCAAGTTAATACACGTATTCAAAATTTACTTTTGGCTCATGTTCCTATAGTGTAAGGTAACATATAAGTCGAAACATGCACGTCATAAATATACATGATAATACTACTCTTTGCAAAATGGAGAAATGATGACAAGATCATAATAGCACGTATACATTGTAATCTAGCACTTAATTAAGAATTCATAGTGTAAGTATCTTTTCTTTGACGTTTCACTAAAACGTCTGGTGTAGATATTATTAGTTACGACTTCTGCGACTTGTAAGTATGGTCAAGGTAACACTTACAGAAATAGAACAAAGATCCATACCATTAATAACTCTCATGCATGGAAGTACTTATCGTTATTATAAAGCATTGACGGCTAACTGAAAACATAATTAGAATTGCATGTAACATTTGAAATTGTCGTAATACTCTTCCCTGCGTATCTACGCAAAGAAACAGGTTCAAATGCTTTAGCTAACATAGCTAAGTAAACCTCAGGGTACCCCGTAGGACCCCTTCGTCATTATCCAAAATCAAACTGTCAGTATTATGTCTAGATGATTGTATCACAAGAAAATTTAAATACAACATATAGATTTATAATTAACACAAGAAAAACTAATGTTGTATTTTGTGTTAAGAAGTATGAAGTGACATCATCATATTTTCTTATTAGTTGAAAGAATTAGCATTTAATTTATTTCCACATTAGTAAGTACAGTATTTAATGCTACTTTAATTTTTTTAATTTTTGTGAATTTTCGGGATGTTACATGTGGTATCAAAGCTCATGTTCGAACTCTTGGCCTAAAAAGGTCCAAAGAACACGCAACAGAAAATTTTTATGACAGTAAAAACCTTTACTAATTCAAGTTAAACTATTTTGTTATACAGAAAATTGTTTTCTAAGTTACAGGTATGGAAGGATTAGATGAACATATGGAGGACAGATTTCGACCAAAGAGTGATACCAACAATAGAACTGGACAACATTATGAAGAAGAAGTCTATGGTGAATTGAATGACAATTCATCAGAATTGTTACGTGCATTTCAGGAGTTGAAAGCAGAAATAAGATCTATTAAACAGGATAATGAGAGAATTCTGAAGGCACAAGAGGAACTGAACCAAGCACTATTCGATCAGTGTCCAACTGATGAACATGATAGAAGGGTTGAAAATACCTCCAAGATTGAACACTTACCTCATGGGAACAAGGGTAAGAAAGTGAAAACTGATGATGTGAATAGCAGTTCAACATCATCAAGAGCTGCCATTGAGATACATAAAAAGAAACGTAATTATTAAAGTGATAGCAGTGAAGGGGATTGCAAACCAAAAAGAAAATCCATAAATAGTATGAGCAGATTTCTGGGGAGTTCAAGAAGATCAAACCCCCAACCTTCAATGGTGAAACTGAGAAAGGAGAGACAGCTAAGGCATGGCTGTCCGGCATGAAGAAATACTTTCAAATTTATGATTATTCAGAATCATTGAAAGCAAAGATGGCCATATACAACCTGATCGGGAAGGAAAACATTTGGCGGTAGGACATCAAAAGAGTGAAGGGCATCAAGGACAAGGATGTGAATTGGATCACTTTTAAACGGTACTTCAAGAAGAAGTTCCTATCTGAACAATATTATGAAGAAAATTCCAAGGAATTTTATGATTTAAGACTGGGAACCATGAACATGAAAGAGTTGAACAACAAATTTCTGAATTTGCTAAGGTATGTGCCATACCTTGTGGAGGAGAAGCCAAAGATTCATAGGTATCTGAGTTGTCTACCTTTCAACATCAATGACAGAAATGAGTATGACAATCCAAAGACCTTAGAAGAATCCATGAGGAAAGCAACTTTCTACTATGATCAGAATCGGAAAAGAGAAGGGATATCTAACTGGAAAAATAATAAACCCAGCAACTTTGAGCTGAAGAAGAAAAATTTCAAGTTCAATGGAAATTTTGGTTTTCAAAAGAAAAAATTTCCAAATCAAAATTTCCAAGGAAACAATCCCAAAAATAATCAACAACAAAATTTTACAGCTCTTAGAAATACACCCAATGTTACCAGAACTAATGACCAGAGGACACCTATAAAATATTTTGAGTGTCAAAGTCCTCATTAAGCTTCAAATTGTCCCAATAAGAAGCAGACAACCAATAATATTCATTCTATACAAGCTGAACCTACTGTGGGAGACTTGACAAGAGAGATGCCCAAAATTAATGCAGCTCTAGACAACAGGCAAGCAGAGCATCAAGTCTCTATGGTAGAGATTGAAGGTATGCTACAAAACCACCCTGTTTCTATTTTGATTGATCTACGCGCTAGCTTGAGTTATATATCTCCATATATTGTAGAAAATTTTAATCTGAAAACATAAAAATTTAATAAATCCTGGTTAGTTAGAGTAGCAATAGGAACAAAAAGAAA
This sequence comes from Larix kaempferi, assembly GCA_027924585.1. NCBI lineage: Eukaryota > Viridiplantae > Streptophyta > Pinopsida > Pinales > Pinaceae > Larix > Larix kaempferi. The sequence goes on from BSBM01000445.1 coordinate 8,367,473, forward strand.
AGTGTATGATTTTGTTGAAAGTTGTGTTTTATCTATGAATCAATTAAAGACACAAACCAAGCTAAATGTTTTACCTTTAGAATCCTATGACATCTTAATTGGAATGGATTGGTTAGAAACACATCATGTCATTTTGAATTGTTATGAGAAAGTTTTACCTGTCTAAATGATGAAGGAGAAATAATAGAAGTGAAGGGTATTCCTAGAAAGACATCACTTAGATAGATTTCAGCTATGCAAGTAAAAAGAGCAGTTAGAAAAGGATGTAAGATGTTTGCAGTGAATGTAGTACATGAGGGGTCAATTACAAAAGAGGACAAACTGAAACTAGAAGATATACCTATCCTAAAAGAATTCCTGGATGTTTTTCCAGAAGAGATTCCAAGGTTACCCCCAAAGAGGGATCTAGCTTTTACCATTGATCTGATACCGGGTGCGGTACCGAACTCCAAATCTCCATATATGTTGAACATATTGGAATTAAATGAGTTAAAATCATAGTTGAAGGAACTGATTGATAAAAACTATATAAGACCCAGCGTGTCTCCTTGGGGAGCACCTGTTATTTTTGTTAAGAAGAAGGATGGCACTTTAAGGCTTTGCATATATTATCGCCAACTGAACAAGATGACAATCAAGAATCAATATCCATTTCCCCGCATCGACGATCTATTTGATCAGCTGCGTGGAGCAATGATATTTTCAAAGATTGATTTAAGGTCAGGATATCATCAAGTTCATGTGAAGGATGAGGATATTTTTAAAACAGCCTTTAGAACTCGTTATGGACATTATGAGTTCGTAGTCATGCCATTTGGGTTGACCAATGCCCCGGCAGTATTTATGTGCTTAATGAATAATATTCTACACAAGTATTTGGATAAGTTCGTCATTGTATTCATAGATGACATTCTAGTATATTTTAAAAGTAAGGAAGAACATGATGAACATCTGCGTATTATTTTACAAGTTCTGAGAGATCATCAGTTATATGCCAAGTTTAGTAAGTGTGACTTTTACAAGGATAAGATTCAGTATTTAGGTCACATAATCTCTAAGAAAGGAATTTCGGTTGATCCTGATAAGATAAAAGTCATTAATGAATGGTCGGTTCCTAAGGATGTGTCAGACGTACGATCGTTTATGGGGATTACAGGATATTATATAAAATTCATAGAAGGTTTTTCGAAGATTGCAAACCCCATAACCTCCTTATAGAAGAAGGGGAAGAAGTTTGTATGGGATCAAAAGTGTGCAGAAAGTTTTAAGAAGTTGATGGAATTACTAACTACAACACCTATTCTAAGAATTGCATATCCTAATAAATATTTTATAGTATGCACTGACGCATGTAATGACGGACTTGGTGGAGTCTTGACACAAGAGGGACATGATGTTGCATATGAGTCTCGAAAACTGAAAATACATGAGAAAAATTATTCTACATATGATCTGGAATTATTAGCAGTAATACATGCCTTAAAAATGTGGCGTCACCATCTTATTGGCAGAAAATTTACTTTGATGACAGATAACATGGGGCTAAAGTATTTACTACATCAAACGAACTTGAATGCTAGACAAGCTAGATGGATAACCTTTCTAAGTGAATATGATTTTGAAATTCAGCATATAAAGGGTAAAGAGAACAAGGTTGCTGATTCTTTAAGTCATAATGCAAAGTTAAATTTTATTTCAGCCATCAGTACATACACAACAGATTTAAAAAATCAGATTTTCGAAGGTATTAAAACAGATGAAGAGTATAGAAATTTACATGAAAAGACAACAGAAAGTAATTCTGAAAATTCTATGGTAGATTTCAAGTTAAAAGAAAATGGATTGCTGCTGTACAAGAATAGATTATATGTGCCCAACGTACCAAAGATAAAAATTCTAATTTTAGATGAGATGCACAAAAGTCATTATGTTGGTCATCCAGGTTATCAGAAAACTATAACTATGCTACAGAAAGATTATTATTGGCCCAGGATGAAGGATGAAGTAGCAGAATATATAGCTAAATGCATTGACTATCAAAGAGTAAAGGTTGAACATCAGCATCCGGCTGGACTGTTACAGCCATTACCTATACCTAGTTAGAAATGGGAGATCCTAAGCATAGATTTTATTACCTAACTACCCAAGAATCAGAAACAAAATGATTCCATCATTGTGGTAGTGGGAAAACTCAGCAAGGCAACACATTTTATACCAGTAAAAACTACTTATAAGGCTTCAGATATTACAGAAATTTTCATGAAACATATTTTTCGATTACATGGAATACCAAAAGTGATAGTTTCATACCGTGATTCTAAGTTTACTGGAAACTTCTGGAGATCTTGGTTTAAAGGGTTGAATACAACCTTAAACTTCAGCACAACATTTCATCCACAAACAGATGGATAGACGAAAAGAGTAAATCAGATATTGGAAGACATGTTAAGGATGTATGTTAAGGACCAACCTCGTAAGTGGGAGGACTACTTGCATATAGCAGAATTTGCATGTAACAACAATTACCATGCATCAGCTAGGCTTAGCCCTTTTGAAATTCTTTATGGTAGGAAATGTAATACACTAAATTTCTTGGAATGACCTAGTTAATAGAGTTATTTTAGGACCTGAATTGTTGAAGGAAATAGAACTAACTGTGCAACAAGTACAAAGAAATCTTAAAGTTTCCCAAGATAGGAAAAAGAGTCAAGCAGATCTTAAAAGGACTCATAAAGAGTTCCAGGTTTGTGAGCATGTTTTCATTAAGGTAAGACCGAAGAAGAGCTCATTAAAATTGGGAAGTTGTGCCAAGCTCGCACCCAGGTATTGCGGTCCTTTCGAAATTTTGTCAAGGGTTGGACCTGTGGCATATAAACTAGCTTTGCCACCAAATCTAAGAATACATAATGTTTTTCATATTTCAATTTTAAAGAAATATGTACACAATGCTACTCATGTTATAAATTGGAATGATGTACAGGTGGAACAAGACGTCGATTTTAAGGTGGAACCGGATTGTATCCTCGAAAGGAGGGAAACTCTACTCTGGAATCGCACCATTGGGTAGGTAAAGGTGCAATGGAAGCAACTTAGCCCAGAATATGCAACGTGGGAGTTGGAGAGTAGTATGTGGGTAGAATACCCAGCTCTGTTTCAGGAACACTTAGAAAATGAATGAACAACATCGAGGACGATGTTGAGACTTAAGGGGGGGTGTACATCACCTACCCAAATTTTGAGACTATTTATTTTATTGCAAAAACATTATGATAAATTATAATTACAAAGTTTTGTAATTATGACCAAATCTGGTCAAGGATGATTGTAATGACATATTATTATTATTTAATAAATTAAAACAAGAGACAAACACCCAAGGGAACTGTTAAATGAGTGTTCATTGACCCACTAGGAGGAATGGAAGTTGATAGAAGGCATGGGACATGTGTCAGCATTTGCACTCCACCACTAGTTTTTGGTTATGGGACAACTACCCCTAAATTTGTGGCATTATCCCCCAGGTGGGTGGAGCAGAGCTGTTATCTCATTAATGACCAGGTTAACCACTAAAAAGGCCTAGGTAGCCTAGAGAAGGCAATTCGAATTGAGAAAGGAGCTCCATATTATTTTCTGTAGAAATAATTCCTCAAGTGTATCAGGTGATGACTGACAGATTCAAATAGCGAAGCTGAGTGGAAGTGCATGGTGAGTCTACTAAAATTATTCTGAGAAGGAAACCATAGGTGTTGGTGCAGGTCTCTTTGACTGCTAAGTCCATATGACTGAATGATCTACATTGTTGCTGCAAGTTGATGACCTAAAGCTTCTACAGATTCTTCTTCCTAGTTGTTCAGTGAATAGGCTCGGGGGTCCTAAGGCAAGTAATTTGGCTGCCTTCAGGAGTAGGTTGGGTGGAACAGGCTCCTTGGGTTGTTTGTTTCTCCTACATTCATCAGGTTCTACTGTTTTGTCTTGTTTATTTTCAGTTGAATGAATGAAGTTGTTTTATTTAACCTCTAACCCTGTTTCCTTGTTTAATAATGAAGACTTATTGACTAAAATGTTTAGCTGAATTGTTTATTCTGTTAAGTTAGGATAGGACATAGCAATTCATAATACAGGTATTTTAATATTTCTTTTACCTACTGTGAGAAAATAAATATTTCATTTATGTATAAAAATCTAGGGTTTATACTTTAGGACACCTACTTCATTTAAAAATACACATACTATGCGTTTTTATTATCATTTCATTCAAAAGCTGTAAAGGACTATAAGCAAAAACACTTAGCATAGTCTCTCAACATTTTTCATTTTCTCCCCTTACGATACTTAGACTTTTTGAAAAATAGCTGTAATATCAACTTAGAATTTCTATGATATTTCAATGCTATAGTTTTATATATTTACACAACATTTTATTTAATTATATTTAACTCTCCATGTATTCCAGATTCTTATAGTAAGAATATCTTTCATGTTCATTATCAGAATGTATTATCGTATTTTTGAAACCCTAGATACTAATTACCTTTTATAACATTCATCGTTCTGCTAAAACTAATTCTCAATTTTGCAAAGTTGCAGACACTTGAAGTTTTCATTTTAGAAACCCTAATGTTATCATATGGTCGGCTTAGGGCTAAATATTTAGAAAACGTAAACATCAATCTCTATCCCTCAGAATTTCCAAAAGCAAACGCATTATTATTGTTCAACTATCACATTTATGATAGCTATCTATGCAAGACAAACTCAGACAAGAGTTTTATTATTTTATCAACCGTAATATTTATTTAAGTGGTGGTTCCATACCAAAACTGAGTCTCATCACATTTCCAACAAAAGTATAAACGTTGTAACTTAGAACTTTTATTTTCCCAGAAACAATTTATCTCTTAACTCAAAACTATTATTTAAAACACTATATTTTCCATTAAAATCGACCGAGGGTTCATCCCTTTGACAAATACATCTGCAACAAGTTTACATTTCAAACAAGAGTTACAGCGAAACGATGCAAAGCAAAGTATGAAGACAAGCCAAGGATTCCAACCTCTAGATACTTATCATTAGCTCTAAAAAATTACAAACACTGGCCAAAAACCTTGCTAGGAATCAAACACCAAACCCTCGTCAAACATCAAGTATCAGCCACAACCGGGCCAGGAGAACCTACGAGGGAAAGAACCACTAAGGCTTACCGGGTGGTCGAGCAGCATTCTCCCACCAAGATTCAAGCAAGTGACCCTTCGACGAAGTAAAACCTGCCACAAAAAAAAACCACAAGTGGTTAAACGAGAAATTACAGAGATAAATATTGATGCAATAGATAGCACTAACACTTTAAGTTTGAGACATTACCTGTGTAATGTAGCTTCGGAGTAAGAGACACCTTAAGCAAACGAGATCTATGGAGCCATCTATCAAACACAGAGAAGAGGGTTCCAGTTTCTAAGAACAAAGATCTATCTTTGCAAGAGAATCGAACCCAGGTTCTAAGACTACAGAAAAACTTTGGATTCTATCCTTAATACTCCATTCAAGACTGCATGGTGGTTCGGCTCTACAAGAAAAACAAAACTTGAAACTAATAAGTTTTCCCACAGGTCCAAGGATCGAACGCGAGGAAGGAGTCCCCCAAACCACAACTACCAAACCCTACATTGTAGCAGGCGGTCGGCCTCTTTATCTTACTACTACCAATTAAAATGAAGGCCGAGGAAAACACTTCAACGATAAACATAACGAAGAGCTAGGGTTTCATTTCAAAGCCCAAGAACAAGTGAGATCAACAATGGAGAAGATGCCAACCAGGCACATCAAAGTTCGGGAAACAACCACTTTAATGCCATATTTATTATCACTTCCACTTCAACATCCAACTCAGTAGACCCGAGGTTAAAAGCATTATACAACTCGACGTTTTGATTCAAGTTTGTAAACTCCTTCACGTGATCTACAGCCATGAAGGCATCCACTAATAATTCCACTCAATGTAGAAGGCAGGTGACTTAAATGCCAAGACCAGTTTCGATAGTCGGCCAATACGATGATATCAAAACATTCAATGCCCTGTCAATTTTATATGTCAGTATAAATACTCAATGTTGCATCACTTATTTCTTTGCATATTCAAAGTATAAAGTCGACATCCATTTATGTAATGCATTTCCAATGTATTGACCATCGAATGTAGGGTTTGTATGTATTGTATATTGTTTCCCAAATGATATAGGTAGTTTCTTTTATAGAATAAATTCGAGATTGGGTTATAGTTTAGAATCCCATATATTGCATATTGTAATTTTTGTTCATAAATAGTAATATTTATAAAGTGAGAAATACATAAATTACTATAGTATATATTCATGATTTCAAGTTAATCCACGTATTCAAAATTTACTTTTGGCTCATGTTCCTATAGTGTAAGGTAACATATAAGTCGAAACATGCACGTCATAAATATACATGATAATACTACTCTTTGCAAAATGGAGAAATGATGACAAGATCATAACAGCACGTATACATTGTAATCTAGCACTTAATTAAGAATTCATAGTGTAAGTATCTTTTCTTTGACATTTCACTAAAAAGTCTAGTGTAGATATTATTAGTTACGACTTATGTGACTTGTAAGTATGGTCAAGGTAACACTTACATAAATAGGAAAGAGATCCATACCATTAATAACTCTCATGCATGGAAGTACTTAGAGTTATTATAAAGCATTGACGGCTAACTGAAAACATAATTAGAATTGCTTGTAACATTTGAAATTGTCGTAATACTCTTACCTGTGTATATGCACAAAGAAATAGGTTCAAATGATTTAGCTAACATAGCTAAGTAAACCTCAGGGTACCCCGTAGGACCCCTTCGTCATCATCCAAAAGCAAACTGTAAGTATTATGTCTAGATGATTGTATCGCAAGAAAATTTAAATACAACATTTAGATTTATAATTAACACAAGCAAAACTAATGTCGTATTTTTGTGTTAAGAAGTATGAAGTGACATCATCATATTTTGTTATTAGTTAAAAGAATTAGCATTTAATTTATTTCCACATTAGTAAGTACAGTATTTAATACAACATTAAAAAAATTTAATTTCTGTAAATTTTCGGGACGTTACACTCAGGCCCTGGTGGCGTAGCTTGCATGGAAGCGAAGGAATCAATGGGACCAAGCTCAAGATTAGGACAATGTTGCGAAGAAGGAAGAGGCTTCATTGGACTGGGATGCCCCTGATGCTACTCATTGGATTAGCAGGTGGGATGGTACACCTACTGTATGAAGGATGAACACTGATGCAACTTTGGGCATTGATTAGCATAACATATTAGTAGGTGGGATGCTACACCTACCCCAAGAAGGGTTAATATTTATACAACTCCTAAGTATCTAGTAAGTTAATAACGACTCAAATAGAAGATGAAACAGTTCCTCAGTAAGAATGTAAACCTAAAACGCTGGAAGCTTAATGGTCTTGCTATATGTTAGCATTCCTCTAGCCATGTGAAATATGTAAATGATCTATGTGAGGAGGGATAGGAGGAAGCATCCATAGAAGGGATTAAAGGAGCAACAACGTAAAGATAAGAAGTAGAGCCATATCAATGACATTTGGTTCTCGACTATGCCAATGTATAGGTTGGGCTTGAAGTAGTAGCACGTGGCCCTATTGATGTAATTTGGAGCGGCATGAGTAATGAATCAAAAATTTCATACATTTCCTTATTCTTGATATTTTCACAATGTTTGTATTTATTGTGCATCTCTATGCTTGTATATATTGAATTGGTTGTTGGTTAAATGGTAGTTTTGTTGTCCATCTCTGTAGCAGCTTATTTGTTATGTTAGCCCCCCTATCTCTCTCTCTCTCTCTCTCTCTCTCTCTCTCTCTCTCTCTCTCTCTCTCTCACACACACACACACACACACACACACACACACAGAACATGTCACCCTACCTCACCCATAACGTTCAAGAAGCTTGTACCTCAACCAACCACAGAGAGGGTGAGCGAATCCATTGTATGTCTTTCAGTAAGTATATAACTTTTGGTCAGAATCGCCTTCTCTCTCTGTACTGCACAAAAACCTACTCACGACACCCATATCCCATTTAAAGGCCTACAAGTAACTTGTACAATGGGATCATGTGTTGGTTTGAGTACTTGTTGAAGGCTCTTACACATTAGAAGATTCAACAATATCATGATGTATTTCGTTACTCGGCCATGTTTGAGGCCCTATGGACTATCTTTGGTGTGAAAAACACATGTATCCAAATTTGATGCTAAATAATTCTTAGAGGGTGTTTGTGTTGCGGTTTATAGGAATTTCTCATGGTGATTGAGCCTAAGAAGTGGTGTTTATGGCCTAAGGCCCAAATGATCCCACTTCCCCCCCCCATCTATCTCTATCCTTAACCCTCCTATCTCTCTCTCTCTCTCTCTCTCTCTCTCTCTCTCTCTCTCTCTCTCTCTCTCTCTCTCTCACACACACACACACACACACACACAATACAAATAACACCTAACCATACCTCACCCATAACAATTGAGAAACTTGTACCTCAATCAACCATAAAGAGGGTGAGGGAATCCATTGTATGCCTTTCAGTAAGTGTAGAAATTTCGGTCAGTCTCTCTCTCTCTCTAACACATACACACACACACACACACATACACATAGAGTCTCTCTCTCTCTCTCTCTCTCTCTCTCTCTCTCTCCCCTTAAAATTCCTCCCCCTCTCACTCTAACCCTCTTCACCCATCTCACGCTATCATTATTTGGTGAACCTCCTCTATCTGTAGTGCAAAAAACCCCACTCATGACACCCATATCCCATTTAAAGGCCTAAAAATAGCTCATACAAGGGGCATACCATTTGATCTATCCATGGTCCCATGTGGTGGTCCAAGGATGTGCTCATGGTGCTTAAACTTGAGAATCTATGCTTAGGCCCCAATGTTGTTGTTTTCATCTCCCAACCATGATAAATCTATAGAGGCTCTTGTTTCATTACCATAACCATGGTCAAGGCATGAAGACCCATCCATAGTGCACAAACCATATTAATGGCACCCATATCTAAATCCCAAGCCAAATACTCCCTAATGAGGGATCATGTGGTTTCTAGGTGTTTTTTATGCTTCATGAACTCAAAAAGGTTCAATTAAGTTTTAAACCCCATGTTTCACCCTTCACCATTTTTAGGTGGCAACACCCATTTCTAGTGCACAATACTTAGGCATGGCCCTTATATTCCACTTGGATTCCTACAAAGAACCCTTACAAAAGACTCTTGTGTTGGTCCATGGACTTAAAGCAACTAAGTCCATGAAGTTTCAACATTATCTAGAGGCACTTAAAGTTTCCTTGATTGACCATGGTCAAGGGCCCATGACCCATCCTTTTTAAGGAAAACCTTCTAATGGCATCCATATCAAACTTTGATTGTAAAGACCCCTTAGAGAGGGTCCATGTCATTATTTGCACATGTTGTTGATGGCTATTGAACCTAAGAGACTATGTTTAAGCCCTTAGGATGAAGTGTTTTCCTCCCCAAACCATGTCACTTGAGCTTGAAAAGGTTAATTTATGGTTGAAGTCCTTTGTTCTCTTTAGGCACGTTTAGGACTATAGACCCATTCCCAATTCACGAAACCTGCTCATGTTGAATGTATCCGACTTACATACTAAAAAACACTATCCATGGCCTTGACAAACATTCTCGTCGTGGGTCGAAGACATAATCTTGTTTAAGGCATGCGATGTAGCCTAATCATGGTATATATATCCCTCTACATTTGCTAGAGATACCCTACAAGGGTTATGTGTGGTGTTTTGAAGATGCATTCAACATCATATCCTAAGAAGCTTCTTGAGTTGTAGGTGTTGTCCATGGTGCTTGAACCCGAGAAGCTTCATTTAAGGCACGAGGAGCTTCTTGTTGTCCCTATACCTTGGTCAGACCTTGACACCCATTTTTGGTTCAACACTAACCTATTCATGGCACATATAACACACTTTTAGTTGACTAATACCCTATAGATTTCATATGTGGTGATTTAGGGACTAATTCATGGTGTCTGTTCCTAAGAAGCAAGAGTTAGTATTGGAGTCTCTTGTTTCCCTCCAATAGCCATGGTTTAGGAGCCAAGATAAATCCTTTATGCCCAAGACATCATAATGGAAACCATATTCAATTCATATGCAAAAGACTCCTTGTAGAGGGCTAGTGTAATGGCTTCTATGTGTTATTGACGACACTTGAGGTCAAGAAGTTTCAATTAAGGATCAAGTGGAATTCAATTGAGCTCAATATGCTTCAATAAGATCTTGAGGAACCTGTTTTCATTCTTTTATGATGTTCAAGGCTGTGCAACATAACCATGGTCTTTCATGGTAGTATGAGGATGAATTCATTTCATTTGATCTTGACAAAATATGTTTAGGGTCTAAGATTGTTATTTCCCTCCATAAACCATGTCCAAGGGATTGAGGCTATTGTTTTTCTACCAATACTAGGGTTAAGGGCCCAAGAACCATCCACAGTGCATAAAGCATGTTAATGAAAATCTATATCCAACTAATGGTGTCCATATTCCTAAGAAGAAAAGATTAGTGATAAAGGCTCTTATTTAATACTCACACATGATTCCTAAGACATTGTAATGACACCCGCATTCAACTTTGATGCCAAAGACACCTTATAGAGGGCTCACATTGTGGCTTTTAGGTTTTTTTCATGCCACTTGAGGTTGAGACAGACATTTAGGGCTTGAAGCCCTTGTTTCAGTTTACAAAACCTACTCATGGATCATGTATCCCACTGTTGTGACCAAAACACCCCCCTAGGGAAAATCCAGGGGCCCCTTACAAATTTTTTTAAAATTTGGACTTACGAGAGGGATTTTTTTGTATTATTTCCTTACTCGGCCATGTTTGAGGCCCTATGGGTCATCTGTGGTGTGAAAAAAACCCTTATCCAAATGATTTATGGCCCAGGTCCTAGATCATTTCATCCCCATATCATAGTTCCTGAGCTATGAAACGTTCATTTAGGTCTCAATTCTCTTCTTTCACCCTCTAAGCATGTTTACATTTCAAATCCCGTGTGGCATTGCACTGGGCGCGACCCCTGTAGGTATGAAGTGGGATTCTACTTCTCTCCCCTTAACCCCATGATCTCTTGCTCTCTATCTCTCACATATCCCATATCTCTATCTCTCTATCTCACCCTCCTCTCTCTCTATCTCTCTCTACCTCTCACTACCCTAAAGCACTAGATCCATTAACCCCTAAATCGTTGAACCATTCAACCTGTAATCCCACAACCCTAACCCCTAAAAACATTAACCCATAATTCTTAAAGTCCAAATCCCTAAGACCTTAAACCTTAAGTCCCAAACCGTTAAATCTCTAGAAGCCTTAAACCCCCTCTTTTTAGCCATTCATTTATCCACTTTTGAAGTCCAATGTATGCAAATATTCATGAAGTACTGAACGCTTGGCATTAAATGGGGTAAACGTTGGTGAATTAATGGTGGAAATATTATGCAGGGGTGCGTGTGCATATCTTAACGCGTATGCACTAATGACGTGTACACACTAAAAACATGCACGCGCGCTTATAAACATGCATGCGTGCTCCTACTGCTAGTTAAAAAAAAGTAGAGTTCTCTATTCCTGGGAATGCTACCAACAAACACGGGATTTTCACTCAGTTCGTAGGTTTAATCTCTTGCAGGTTGCAAATTGGCTCACATTCATTGATGTTTTGGACACTCACTGATCTATTGGACACAAAATCACTGTTGGAATCTAACAAACATCTTTAGTGGTCTTGGAATCTAGTGGATACATTCAAGTTACCAGTTTCCATTGCTAGTAGAGATCATTTCAATAGGTATGGTGAATTGTAAATAATTGTTTTCATTTACAATATTTGAGATTATCCCATGCCTTTGTGTTTTATCATATGCCTACAAAAATATCCATGCATAGACAACATTGAATTTGACAGGAAGAATTCCAAAGTTCACATCTAAAAAAAACTCATATTCACTAGACAAAATCAAGTATGCAATGTAAACCAATAATTATTTCCATGAATATATTTTGATTTCACACAAGAATGGCATGGATGAGGTTCTCTCTTAAGACTCTTCAATTTGAATAAAATCCTAAGAAGCAATTATGGGAGAGGCTCCATATTGAATAGTTCATGACATTTTGTCCATGCTCTCCTCTTCATTCTATGTTTATCATAATGTTTCTTTAATATCGTGCCTTTGAGCTTGACTACTTGCCTCTACCTCATTGAATTCTCCTTCCTTGGGGGGATTTGCAACCTCCTCGTTGTGTAATTAGTAAAATTATTCTCTTTATCCTATTGGATTTAGAAAAACTATCAAACTATTAACAAGGCATCCCTAGGCATCTCTGTTGTAGGGTGTTATTACCAAAAGTTTTATGAATTCATGGCTAGGAAAGAAACTAGTTTCTCCATTCTACACTTGACCAACCATAATCTATATTGATTGGAATTGTAAAGTATAATAATGTTTATCTGATGACTTATGTGGGAAATAAATTTAAAATGATAACCAAGCACCATGTTGTGTCTGACCTCATAGGTAATGCACCTTATTACATGTAATGCCATCTCATCCTAGGGTGTTGGAAAGGAAGAATATTTCACTCCTCTTCTTGTGACTTCCACTAATTTTTTAACACAAAGGAAGTCCTTTTTTTCTTGAGCCTCAATTATGTTCTTAAATGATTCTTGCAATAGTTTTAGTCTTATAACCTGGGAGATAGTGCTATTCCTATAACTATAATACCTAAAAACACATGAATACTCTATTGTACACTTGAGTTCACAACTCGGTCTAGACACTTGAGTTCGTGACTTGGATTAGACGTGCTTGAGTTCTCAACTCGGAAAACAGTTTGATTTTATTTTTCTGAAGACTCGATTTAGATAACTTGATAACTCAGAATTCACGTGACTTCAACATTGCATGGCTTACATAACTCACTAGATCATTTCAAAATACATAATTTGCTATACATGATAAGGAAGGTAGTTTGTCTTTATGTCTCTTTGATAGTTTTTCTCTTTGATAATTATGAAATCCCTAGGATACCATATTCTTTCCATCTGGACCCTATCCTAGGATAATTTACCTATCCTTAGCATACTACACCCTAACTGTTGCCTTAGATACGTGGTCTAACACAAATAAACCAACACAGTTCGTAGTTGTATGTGTTAATTTGTAAAGTGGTAAATTATGTTGGAATGTGTCAAGTTTATTGTATAATGGAACTAATATATTATTTGTTGTTTCTTTTGCAGGGGTAGACCTCATATCTTTTTTAAAAAGACTTTTGGAGATGGGAAAATCACATAAAAGAGAAAAAAAAATCTAGAAGGAATCTTCCCATTGAAAAGGTCAATTACCTAAGAGAAAAGGCCAGGTTGGAAATGGAAAGAGTGAGACATGGTCTAGTCATTGCCACTGATCCTAACACAGTTGTTGACATGGAAACCTCTAGTTCAGAACCACAGATAAAGCGGTTATGTCCAATGGACCCAACTCAAATCCCAACATCAGCACAATCTCCAACCAACAATCCATCAATGAGTCATGTTGAAGTTCCTCAAAACATAGGTATATTTGGAGATGTTGCGTATGTAGAGTTGGACGTACAAGCAGTGATTAATTTTCAATCTCCCCAATAATACCAAAGGCATGTCGATCCCACTCCCAATATGGCCCAACATGTGAACGAAGCACCACAACAAACAAGCTCTGGTATTCATACATCATGTCCACCTTCCCTACCTTGACTGTCTAGTGCAAGAAGAAGAAATCCTAGACATATTCATGTGGATGAATGTTCTCTATCAGGCCTTGAAGGCAAGTTTCCAAAACGCACTATCGAATGGAAATGCAGCAAAATTGTCAAGGAATATTTTGAATCCAAAGGTGATGCAGGTAAATGTCAATTATTGCTATGTTTGTTAAAGTTGCATTGTTTAGTTGTTGTTAGGAGAATTTTGGGCATAAAGATAGTTAAAAGTTTAGAGGATAGCAATCATATTGTTAGAAATCTCCAATCTGCATTTAATGCGATTGGGAAGACGTATCATACAGAAGATCTATGTGTGGATCATCGTGTGTTAGCAGAATCAGTTGTAAGAAAGTGCACAAGGCAACGTCGCCTGCTATCACACACTTCTCACATACTTAAATTAAATAGAAAAACTATTAAAAAGTACTCTTTTATAAGAGAAAATATTGACACCCCAGTGGAAAATATTGTTGGTCTTTTGTCGATAGGTTTCCTCATGGAGATAGGAAGCTAATTGATGTTGTTAAGGAGTTAGTACAAAATTTTTGGCATGATCATACAAGACCTTTATCAAACCAAAGAGACATGCTAAAGCTGAGAAAAGGTTCTACTGAACGTGAACCCCATGTTAAACACTTCCTTGACACCACACAGACTGAACTCTATGAGAGATTCAGGAATGAGAACACGGAATTGAACCTGGGCCAAAGGTCCTTTGAGAAATGCAAATAATGGTACGTTCGTACATGCATTGATCGGAACAATACGTGTTTTTGTAGATACCATGTAGAATATGAATATATTTATGACACATATAAAAATATATTTTGTGATTTGCATACTAACATTGTGCAGGGCTTCAATGAATCCATACTACCACCAAATGCATCAAGAGACTTTATCCACAACATCATGTGTCCAAGTCCTAAAGGAAAAAAACATTATGAAAAATTGTGTCTATATGGAACATGTTCTAGGTGCAGTGGGTTTTCTCTTTTGAACCGTTGCATTCATGAAAGCGAGGTGCACAAATTTGGTAGGATGGTCGTGGAGATGTAGAGCTTCAAGTATGTAACATATCAATTAGACAGTGCCAAGGAAAGTAAAAAGATTGCATTGGTGAAGTCATAGGTACAAATGAATATTGCATATTTTTCATATTACACGTTCAATTTATGACATATACATTTTTCAAAAGGACACATTGTAATATGGCCCTTGTTTTCATGGAAACAGGAACGGGTATGTGATTTCTTGACGGAGTTCTACAAGAAAACTGAGCAGTATGTTCAACATGTGCATGTAGCGCGATGTCAAGATGAGCAGTACAGAAAATGTAGGGACAGCTTTCCCGTTGGGACCATAGTCTCAATTTTGGATTTTGTAGAAAACTACACCCTTCAGCCACAAAATGAAATTCAGAGTGAATACTACCATTCATACCAATTCAGCATCATGGTACATATTATGTATAGGCATGGGTCAGATAGTAGCAATGACATGAGGATAATACTGAAGGAGACAAACTTTTACACAAGTGATGATAGAACCCATGATCTGCATTATTTGCAACAATGTTTTCGAATTTTCTATGATCAGTTAAAGGAGAGAGATATACAAATGGATCAACACTGGATATGGTTAGATGGTTGTGCAGGCAAGTTAAAAAATTTCCCGAGTATTCCAATGGATGAGTATTTTGCATAATACTTACAATGTGCCACATTTATGGAAGTACTTTGAGACTGTGAATGACAAAGGCGAACAAGATGAGGTCGGTGAGTGCATCAAGACCGTACTACAAAGGGAAGAGATGAGGTTTACAACAAACCCTCATATCCGAGATGCAGAATCCATAGTTCAATGGTGCTCTGCAACAATGTCAGACAGAGAAAAAGAGAAGAAAACATAAACAATGATAGGACGTGTGGTAAGAAATTTTTGGCAAGTGGCTGACATAGATCAATCACGTTCCTATAGTTGCAGCATGGTACAAAGAACACATAGATTTCATTCATTTCTAAGCTCAAACAACCCCTTATTTGAAGTATGGACATGAAAAAATTGCATGCTTGTGCAACCCTTGTACCAGTGGTCAATGGGATGAATGTGAATGCATGGACTGGGTTGATGAATGGGATCATGTGTCACTTGCATTTGAACCACGCACAATTGTTGAAACAACACAGTTATAGGAGGGTCAGTCAGCGATTTCGACAGACTACGATCATATCTCAGATCTTGTACAACCAAGACGCATATATGCAGTTGTTGCCTTGAAAGACAATGAATGGGGCACAGATTATTGGTTGGAACGATGCATCCAAGGTAAGAAAACCCTCAATGGATCATTAATTGACGATGAAGGCAATGAATTTCCTACTAGCTCAATGGTGGTTAAGGGTGAATATCTTACACTAGATGGGAAGTCAAGAAAGAATAGTGGGTATGTATTCGTGGATTAAAGACCAGGTTCAATGGTGTATCACTTCACAAACTTGATCGTTGGCAACAAACATCCATCTACAGACAATGTCAAGCAAGAGCTCAACCAAGGTACGCTACTTCCTCCCACATTCAAAGCATGAGAGATTGATGGAGACAATTAGCAACATAGAGGATTCATATGGATTTATTGAATGAGATCATGCAAATTTACATAAGATATAGAAATGCATCAAAGAATGGTATGTTCTACATCGAGTTATGTGTAGTTTTATGTTATTTTTGTTGCTACATGCATTTTTTGTTGATACATAAATACATACATGTGTTATTTTTCATGTTTTAATATAATACAAAAATAAAGCTTGTTGCGCATTTTTCCAATATTTTATCAAACCCTAGTTGGATGCCTGTTGAAGCCTCGGATGAGTAGATTGCTGGAATGGGTTCTAAGGCTAACAACAGATGGTGAGAACCCAGACTGAAAGGCTTCAAAAGGCTCTGTGCAAGAGCAGTTCTGTCCCCAGCTTGTTTGGTGTAGTTAACTCCCATGGATACAAAGGCCTCCGCTGGCACTTATGGGGTTTGATCCCAAAGGATCAATCTTCCTGTGAAGGAAGATCAAATTGTTCTAACTCTAAAAGGATCTAATCCTAGAACAAATCTACCTTAAAGGAAATCTAGACTAAGTCAAATCTAATCTAAAGGAAGTGTATTGCTTGTGTGTAGGATAACTTGATCTGAGTTTTAATAAGTGATTTCACCAACTTAACAAAAATGTAAAATTGGATCATTACTTATTACTTCAAAATATAATCAGGTAATGAAAATTACTGATAACAGTTTAAATATTGAGTGCATGCAAGATTATCTTGTAGTTCTTATGCTAATTGAAAAATTAACATGAATTATTAATTTATGTGAATCATTTGCAGAAATAGATAAAGATTTTAATTAAATAAATTCAATTAAAACATAAATACACAAAGACCGTGAATTAAGACAAATCCAAATCATAGATCAATGCATTAATGATTGGCTACAAAATCAACAATAATCATAAATAAATAATTAAGGTGAAGAAATCATACATCATCAAATAAATTTGATAACACTAACAAAGAATATGCCAAAAGAAACTAACTTTGATTCATTGGTCTGCAAAAAATTACAAGATCACAAGCGAAACAACGTTTCTCCAGTCCTTCTCTAGTGATGATATCCCCCGCTTTACCCCATGAGACTTGTACCCTTTAAATACTAATTACAAAGATAGTTACAAAGGATAGCCATCCCATGAAAACAGGGATTTACAAAATCAATTTTCACTAAGAATGACCAAGGGAAGCTTGCCACTTGGCTGATACTTCCAACAACCAATCAATATCTGGAAAATTTACTGATTCGAGCCCCAATTGGGAATCACAAGTGAAGGACTGGATTTCATTCTTGGCCAACTTATGCCAGGTGCACAGGAATATGTGGATCTTGCCTTCTAGGATGATAGGTTGCTTGATAAATTAATCCACGTCAGCAATTTGGATGTGATCAAGGTACTGGATCCTTTCTTTGACTTCCCTGCATATGCGTTCAACCTACTCTATAATTAACGTAGGTGGGCAGGCCTTCTCAATAAGGTCCATAGTAGGAATCTTCAGTATCTCAATGATACTATCAACAACAAACCACCTTCTCCCACAGATAGCCTATGCCTTCTTGATGGTGTCTTCACCTATGTCGAAAACGTTGTGAAAAGCAATAAAAGATGCCCTAATTCTCTTCAATTTAAAACTATCCAGAACTGGAATGTCTTCTGGTTTGTCTTTAATATACCTCTTCCAATCAACAACATCATCATAAGCCTTCGAAGCCTATTGTCTTTTGTCAATGTACTAGACAAGGGTAGTAGACATCCACTCAAAAGTGACATGAGCTTCCTGGATTCCATTCAGGCAAGTGAATAATTCAGCTAAGATTTCATGGTGTTCTTCATTTACCTGATAGGACAAATATTGGAATTATTGTTGAGAAAACTTAGAGAAAGAGGAGGAGCCTACACTTGCAATTGCATCCTCAATTTGTTTTTCCAACACAACTATCCTTTGAGCATTAGCAATATTCAAGACTTCAGCATCCTACAATTGGGTCTGAAGAGAACCATTATGCCTGTAGGTCTTCAAGCTTATTTTCAAATTCCCTTCTTAATTCATGAACATAAGATTCATGTTCTTCATTGTCCTTTACCAACTGCTCTTGAAGTTTCTTCAACTCTTCTCTTTTCAAATCAATTTCCTTATTTGGAGAGGTTACTATATCAAAGTTAGCTCCAACAAATGCCCCCATAGCTGCTGCAGTATCTAATGCCTCCTTTTGGATGTCATCAGAGTGTCTGGCCCAAATTACTTGTTTGGGAATAGGTGCTTTCAATACAACTGATCCCCTGCTCCTCTTACTTCCTCTTTTAACCACTGCTTTTGTTGTCTTACTATAAAAATAATCCCCAAGGGGAACTACAATATCCTCCTCACAAGTAGATTCCAACTCAGTTAAAGATATAGCTACTTCTCCTGTTGCAATTAGTGGAGCTCTCTGTGTAACAGTAGAATTAGGTATTGAAATAGTGATATGAGAAGTGGTTGGGGATGAAGGGATGATTTCAGCAGCTGATGGTACAAAGGTTGGAGAAATAATTGAAGTAAAAAATTCAGGAGGTGAAATAAGGGTATCAACAACCGATGGTGAGGAAGGAGCAACTTGGCTTTGGACATCAGTGGTAGGTGGTGCTGAAGTCGATGGTGGTGATTGCAGAGAGACAGTTGAAGATTGGATCTCTGCAACAATTGATGATGAAAAGGGAAGTGGAACTAACATGGTTGGAAATGGGGCAGTAATGGAATATAGTGCATCAAATAATTAGGATATGGTGGATGGTGGTGTAATTCCAGAAGATGCAGTAGAAAGGACTCCAACAGAAGGAAGTGAGAGTACAAAAGTCATTGTGTCAACTGCAGCAGTAACTTCAATGAAATGTTCATCTGGTACAGATTCATCCATTGTTATGCTGCTAAGTAAATCTGTAACATCCTGGGAGGTCTCTGTAACTTCCTGTACAACAGGCACAACAGAAGGAAGACTTTCATCCTCAACATCACTATCTTCAATATGAAAATTAGGAATTTGAGAAGCAGAAGTTTGAAGTTTCTGTCTCTTTGTTGGGTTACTTACAACTACCACCTCGGCATCATTTGATGGGTCACTTGCAGCAACCATTTGAGTATCACTGGTTGGGTTGGTTGCAGTAACCACTTGGGTAACTAATACTGAAGTCATCTGTACTAATTTCTATTTCAATTGTTGAGATGTTTTCAATAACACTTTTAACTCTGCAGCATTTTTCAACTTCGGAGGATCTTCCATAGGGTCTTTGCGTTTGTCTCCATCCGGATAGTTAGCATCATTGGAGCACTTTCTTTCTGTGCTTCATATTATTCACTGTCTCTTCTTGTTTTCTCGTCAAGGCTGAGTTGCATTTTTCTAAAGCTCAAAACCTTGGTTTTAAGCTCATGTTGATACTGAAGAATATGTCTTTGATCTTCTGTGCATTTAGCCCTCACCGGGACTTCAGAGAAAACATTAAATCCCTGATAAATGGAGTCATCAGGGACATCTTGATGGGTATAGACAATCTTCATCTTCATATGTTCTTGTTTGAAGTGAGCATCCAAAAATTCTTTAGGGTCATGCATTCTTTTGGGAGCATGTCCCAATTTCAAAGCAGCAATCCTATCTCCCAGCACTGCATCCCAAGTTGAAGTTGGGATAACCAAAGGCCCAAGGTTCAAAGGGAATTTAGGCCATCCCTTTCTTTTAGGTCCAGTTATTTTAAGGTAAACCACATCTGTAACAGTCTGGAAATATATCTCCTCCAGCAGCAGGTTGTCTGGGACCACTCTTGGTAGCAGACGCATTGTGTTTCCTCCCCAAACTTTGATGTAAGCAAAAGCTTCCCCCACATACCAATCACCAAGAGTAGGGATGAGATTCTTGGAATCGGGGGAAAAGGTAGGGGCATCTTCCCTGAAAATATATTGGTAAATTGCACCAAAGAAATGGTCACCGATGTCATAAATCAAAGGGACAAAGTTTTTTTCCCATAAGGTTGAGTAGTAAATTTGAAATGGGGGTGCAACTAAGATCCAATTCCACCCCATGGAATGGTATTGGAACTCTAAACATAAGACATCAATCACATAGGCAGAGTAGAATAAATGGGGCTTCTTCGGTGTTTTCTGATATCTTTCAATGGAAGTCTTTAATTCTGCAGATAAGATGAATTCCCAAGGGAATGAATCCCTAGTTGTCAAGATATGATGAGCTACAGGTGCCCATTCTGCTTTGAACCCTGAACAATTTGGGAGAGCATAAAGCCTACATAACATGGCTACCAAAAGGGAATAGGGTTCCTTGAACCACGAAACCGAGTATGAATTATCATCCCTAGGCATGAAAATTGTCGGTTTGTTCATCCAGGACTTCACCATTTCATCAAAGTTATACCTAGTCTTGGCAGAATCCAGAAATGCAACATTAAGGGGTTGAACGGCCTGTTTCAAGGCATAAGCTCTGGTGAAAACCTTGGGACAAACAGTAGCCAATTGAGCCCCTACGCTGTTATTAAAAGAGTGATCCCTAGGGTTGGCATGGGTGATAATCCACTTAACAACGTCCGCATAAGGAAGAATAGTAGGTCTGGAAGCTATGGCATGGAGCTGTGAATTCCTAATTTTTTTCATAGGCATGGTGGTCATTCTGGATATCATATAGGTCGTCATTATCAAATATAGAGTAAATTCTGGACCAATCAATCTGGTAAGTTCCAAAAACCTTGTCACTAGTGTCGGTAAGAATGTCGAAGTTTGGGTCTTTGTTCAACAAGTCTTTCTTAACCGTTTTGGAGTGAGTGTTGCGAGACATGTTTGAAAAACTGGAGGTTTCTGATAAATAGATGAACAAAAATAAAAAATAATTCAAAAATGACAAAACCGTAAACAATAAAAAAGGAAAATGAGGTGAAACCATCCTGTATTAACTAAGAAATGGAAGAAAATGGCCCCTGGTAATAATTCACAGTAAAATCCACGCAGTAGGTAATTTTTGAAATGGAAAAACGATAAAGGAAAATAGAAAAAATCACATATTTATTAATTCTGTCAGTAAAATCTAGGCTGTAGGATCAAGTCAGATCGACCGATAAGATCTAATTTTGCGGGATGCGGGAGTCAAGTTACGGGATTTGTTTTTGAAAATATATACATCCTTCCCGCAATCCGCAATCCGCAATTGCAGGTTGCGGGATCACAACTCTAAAAATTAACAAACCAAAAGTTTCCGCAATCCGCAATCCGCAATTGCGGGTTGCGGAAACGCTAAACGTGAACTCGTTATTTAAATACTTTCCGCAATCCGCAATCCGCAATTGTAGGTTGCGGGTTACGGAAATGCAACACACAAAACTAATTACAAGGTGTTTCCGCAATCCGTATTGTGGGTTGCGGGTTGGGGGTGCAAACAATCGTGATTTATTGGAAAAAACAATTCCGCATCCGCAATCCGCAATTGCGGGTTGCAGAAGGAGAAATGTTTCAAAACAAAAAACTTAAGCTTCCGCAATCCGCATTGCGGATTGAGAATTGCGGGTTGCGGAAGGAGTTAACTTTTGGGAAAATCAAAACCTTCTGCAACTCACAAAAACACACAAAATCAAGGGATTTTTCAACAATAAAATTACCGAATGAATCAAATCAAAGCAAAGCATTTACAAGGATGACGAAAAACCCCAAATAATCATGGAATTTAATCATTACCTTTGCATATAAAAATTGGGGCTCCCATGTTTTCAAGAAAACATGGGATCTGTTGTACCTATAACAAATGGCAACTGGCTGGGACAAACTAGTTATCTCTGTAAATAAAATCTGTAATTACAAGGAAGACATGTCAGCAAACTTGATGTTTCAACCTGTAATTAACCAAAATGTTTTCATAAAACACAATCAAAATAGAAAACTTAATTATATGATTGATATATCCCCATCCAAAACCATTTAATGATGATGTTCATATGACAAAGCAGCCTCAGAAGTAAATAGGAATCCTTTACCATTACGCAGTCATAGGAAGGCAGCTTGTGATGAGCCTCAGAGAAAACTTAGAACCATTATGGGTTACCAAATCTTGAATTACCTTAAGTTTATTAATTATTTATTTATGTACAAATGCATTGCTTACAATATATACATTTTATTTTCGCCTTTTTTTTTCAAAACAGAATGAAAATCTGCAAACAAGACTTCTATTGATACAAGGCCATTTCCCTAACTTGGTGATTAGATGTTGGCAATTCCATTCACAGATCTGATCTGGAAACTGAAAAAGCTAGCTCGGTAAGGAGATTCCTTGTCTTTAAGCTTTTGACACTAAAATCAATTACCATGGCTTGGTGACCACAAGTGGTAATTTCAGTCCAAAATTAGACCCATGATCATGGTAGGGATGGCTTGTGATAATACCTCCCTTATCCTCATATGCAATGAATTGTCTTACAAAGGAAAACAAAATTTATTAATGCATAGATTACAAGACACTACTATGGCTTGTTAACCACATGATAGTATTGTTACTCACCGATGTTTTGCATATCATGAATGGACCGACCTATGATAGGATCTTACACCTTCTAGCAGCAGTTGAAAGTCATCCCCCAAGTTTGGTGGCTTGATGTGGATATTTCATTCCACTTAAACATCTATGAACATAATGGGATGGCTTGTAATAAGACCCCCCATCTTGCAATCTACAATTATTAAGGTAAATTATTTTAAAGGTGCTCAAAGTGGGAATCCAGAATAGGTAAGGCTGACAAGGCTATAAATATATGCTTCCATTCACTGATGAAACATAAGGCATGGAAAACCAATTGCTTCCTCAACTTCAATTAACCACACGAAACATCCATAAAGATATTGGCTAAGGTGGGAAGGTAACAATCAAGGCTTTGCAAATATTGATTGTTCAATTTCATGAAAAACATTTTCTGATATAGGCTGAGTGAAATTAAAACTGACACTGTTTACCTCGAAAATTCAGATTTGTGTTGACTTGATACATATTGATTAACATCCTTTGCCAAAATGTGTGGACTTTATTGAAAATAAAACTAATGTACAAAAGAAAAACCCAAATGAAAACAAACCAGAAAAGCAAACGAACCAAACTTTATGTACAGTAAGTGAATCTTCTCAATCAAACAAAATACCTTTTTAGCAATTGCACATTCATTGGGTAGGTGTCTGTGATACCTTCCAGTGTCTACAACCAGACAGTGCTAGGACCAATATTTTCTGTAACAATGAATGGTCCTATCCATAGGTGTTGGAACTTGGTGTAATCATTTTTATATTTATGTTTCTCATCCCACTTTAACACCAAGTCCCCCACAGTAAACTCCCTGTTAGAGGAGGACTTCTCATCAAACCACCTCTTTACTAGCTGCTGATGTTTATACAACTTGTTTTTGGACTTCTCCCTATTTTCTTCTAGCTTGAGAAACATATAAATTATGTGTTGGAGTGGGGAAGAATCATCCTCTTGTATAGATTGTGCCAATTGTAGTGAAGGGATCATGGGGTTGGATGGAAAAATGGCCTCCTTACCATAAACTAAACAGTAAGGGGAATTTCCTATGGCTTCCTTTGGGGTGACCTTGTCTACCCAAAGAGCATTGTATAGCTGGGTGTGCCAATCTTTATGGTGAGTAGCAACTGTCTTCTTCAAGATGTTCATTAAGTTTTTGTTGGAAGACTCTGCTAGTCCATTCCCTTGTGGATAGTAATTGGCAGAAAACTTCAGCTTTATCCCTTTTTCAAGGGCATACTGTGTAAGATCATTGGAAGAAAAATAAGACGCATTGTCAAATACTATCAATTCAGGGGCACCAAACCTAGTGACTATTTGGATTTCAAGGAAGGAGATCACTTGGTTGGTATTGCATTGGTCGAGGGGGACTACCTCAACCCACCTGTTAAAGTAGTCCGTGGCTGTCAAGATATACTTGTGTTGTAGGGAGGAAATAGGGTCAATGGGTCCAACAAAATCCAATCCCCATTATTGAAATGGAAACTAAACTGTTACTAACTGCAAAGGAAAGGCAGGCTTTTTCATTTTCCCAGCACACTTCTGACAGGGTTCACATTTTATGACATAAGCATAGGCATCCTTGAACAAAGTAGGTCAGTAGTATCCTTCCCTCAAGATCTTATGTCCAGTGGTTTCTCCTAAGAAGTGCTCTCCCGCAGGTCCTACATGGAATTGCAAAAGAATATTATCAGTTTATTCTTTCTCTAAACACCTGAGAAAAACACCATCATAATTCTTCCTAAACAAAAGCCCATCTATAAATTGATATGGCATATCTTTTAATCTTACAGCTCTGTGTTTTTTAAAGTTAAGGGTTTCAGGAGAAAACCCATGGGTAAGGAAGAATTTAATGTCATCATACCGTTCAGATGATTGAGTAGTGATAACATTAACAGAACCTATTATTGTACTCTCTTCTCGCTCCCACTCAATCTGTTGTTGTACAGGATCGGTTGATTGAGCGGTTAGCAGACAAAAACCTTGGCCTTTCACAATATTTGTTGGTCTGATCTCCAAGTCATACTCTTGCAAGGCTGTCATCCAATGGGCTCTCTTTTCTCCTAGTTCCTTCTGAACTAGAACATTCCTAATAGCTGCATAAGGAACAATGACTTTAGTCCGTGATTTCAATAAATATGGTCTATAATGTTTTACCGATTTGCAGACCGTGTAAGCTTGTTTATTGATCTGGGAGTAGTTGAGTTCTACTCCTTTGAAAGTGGAACTCATGAATGAAATAGGAATGTCAGCATCATTATCATGTTTCTGTGTCAGGACAGCTGCATAGGAGAAGTCATTAGTAAAGGTGTACAGAATAAAATCTTTGTTGAAGTCTGGAGACATCAGAGCGGGGGCTTCCGCAATGGCTCTCCGAATTTCAACAAAGGAATATTTTTGTTCCTCGGACCACTTGAACTATGAGTCTTTTTTAACTAATTGTTGCAATGGCTTAACAATTTGAGAAAAATTCAGAACAAATCTACGAATGAAATTAATCTTACCGAGAAAAGATTGCAAGGATTTGCGTGAACCAAGTAGGCTGATCTTCGAAATGGCCTTTGTGCATTCTGGATCAATGATCATGCCTTCTTTTGAAACAATAAAACCTAACAACTTACCTTCAGTGACTGCAAATATAGATTTCTTCGGGTTCAATGAGATTCCATATCTTCTGCAGCGTTCAAACACTTGTTTCCGAGCAGACAAATGTTCATGTTGTTTTTTAGAATAAATAGAAATATCATCTAAATATACAACAACAGAATTTTGCATCAATCCCCTAAAAGCTATATCCATAGCTCTCTGGAATGTAGCACCTGCATTTATCATCCCAAAAGGCATTTGCCTATAGGAAAAGGTTCCCCAAGGGGTCCTAAAAGTTGTTTTCAGTTGATCATCAGGGGAAACTAGGACTTGGTTATATACTGAGAAGCCATAAAGGAGATAAAACATCTTAGACCCTGCTACTTTCTGTAGAATCTGCTCCATAGGAGGAATAGGGTAGTTGTCCTTTTCAGAAGCTCTGTTTAAGTTTGTGAAATCAACACAGAGTCTGATCTCACCATTCTTATTCCGAACAGGTACTAGGTTAGAAATCCACTGTGTATGTCTGACATGGAATATAATTCATGCTTCCAGTAATTTCTCAATCTCCTTCTTTACAGAGGGTTCCAGACTAGGATGCATCTTCCTTAACTTCTGTTGATAAGGCTTTACTTCTAGTTTCATTGGTATATTATGGTGCATGATACTGGTGTCAAAAGTTTTTAGTTCATCATATGTCCATGCAAAAACATCTTTGAACTCTTTGCACAATTTGATAAAATCTCTCTTTTCCTGAACGGAGCAATCAACCCCAAGGTTGATAAAACGGGGAATCTGTTCAGTTCCTAGGTTGACAGGCTCATAGTTGAGGGATGAACTCAGGGTTTTACAGTTGGTCTTTTGCTTGAACTTATCCTGCAGATCGTAGTATTTCTCCAGGTTGATGATTGATTTAAGGATGAGGTTAGAATAATCATACAAATATTTCTCATGCTCAGCCTCATCTATTGCCACATCTTGAAAAGTGTCGTGGGTTGTGAGAAAGTCTAATATTTGTTGATAATCATCAAACACCTTCCAATTTGTCACATTATCAGGAATAAAAGGCCTGTACACAAGTTCAATTGAAAAAGTGTTAGGGGACAAACCTTCTGGTGGAATTGACCTAGATGCAGTGTTAGCCAGTAAATCTACATCAAAAATCTGTGATCTAGGGACCGACTTGATGTTAAATGTAGAAAAAGAGTTAGTGATATCTCTTACCAATTTTTGATAGTTAATCAAACGAGGAGACAAACAATGTATTTTGTTTCTCACCTGTTTTACTATGATCTCAGAATCTCCATAGCATTCAATTACCTGGGAACCCATATCAATGGCCTTCGAGTCCCTGGACCAGGGCCTCATATTCATCTATGTTGTTGGTGCATTCAAACTCAAGTCTGCAGGCAATAATAGTTTTGGTCCCTTTTGGATAAATTAGGACACAACCTACACCAGCTCCATCTTTAGATCTGGAGCCCTCAAAAAATAGACTCCATGCATTCAAGTCTATTCTAAAATTAGTATTTACATTGTATACATTATGTACAATAGTACCTGAGAATGGAACAGAAGTAAGGTTGACAATTTGGGACTGATTCTGTATATTCTCAACTGCTAAGAAATCCGCATGCAGATCCCCAAAGAAAGTATCAAAAGTGTAATGTTCCACATGTGAGCCGAAGTATGCAACAGGCTCACTGGGATCATTTAAGTTTGTGGAAATTTGTTTCATATAAGGTTCCCTGCTGATTTTAATTCTGTTTGGTCTCCCATTGTAGGGAAGCCATAAGTGAGACCAGTCAGTAGCAAAGTAGCCTTTGAGCTTCTCCGACCAATCTCTGCTCAGCCACATGCCATATATTTCTGGAATGTTAGACACAATAATATCCACTATCTGGTGGATTCTGGGGTCAGCAAATAGTGTTAACAAGACATTTTTCAGTTCTCCCACTACCCTAACTTTGGATCTGTCAAGTTGGACAATTTGAGTAGGAAAGGTCTCCACAGAGGCATTCAATTTCTTGCAGACATATAGAGGCATCACGTTTGATGAAGCCCCTGAATCTATCATACAATTATGGACATTTCTATTGAAAACTTCAAAAGTAAGCAAGAAAGGAGGTGTCTTCTTACTACCTGGCTTCTGATTTCCAGGTTTAGAGTATGTTTCAAAATTTTTGTTCTGAGCCTCCTCGGGTTTGTTGACAATCATACTCTTGGGAAGACTATCTCTCATTGCAGGGATTTTCAGAAGTTCAAAAAGAGAAATATTGGTGTTTACTCTTTTCAAGTCCTCAATTAGACTATATTCTATTTCAGGAATTAAAGTGTCCTTAACTGCTGGTGCTTTACCTTTGTTTGGCGTGGGTGTTGAAGTGGAATCTTCCTGTGTGGGATGTCCTTTACTCCTTGTATTATAGGGATTTTGGACATTGAATACAGCCTCACGCTCATCTTCCTCCTCATCCATGGGATGTTCTGAAAAAAAGCTATTTGTGTTTATCTGTTGATCTTCTACTTCATCTTGTGGTTCAGGATCTCAAATCTCTTGTAGGTTCTCATCTAGATGATTAGGAGAATTATGTGATTCTGAAACCAAAGCCTTAAAAATAGAAATAATTTCTTCAGAGTTCAATCCTTCATCACGATTAGGGGGGACTTGGTTTTGGGGAGGTTGATAAGGTCTTCTAAAATGTTGTCTATTGAATCCCCTATTATTGTTCTGGTTTTCTGTGTTTCTTTTCTTTAGGTCTACCATTTCATTTGAGATCTTTTGGAGAAACTTCTTCATATCAATCATCTCAAATGGGTCTTTGTTTTGCACTGTGGGTTTCAGAGGATTTTCTCGCTTTATTTTGGAGGTGGAGAGTTGTTCAGCTGTGGCAGCAAGGTTATCTTTTTAAAAGAATATGTCTTTTTCAACTTGGATAGCCTCAGCAAAGGCCTCCTGCAAGATTTATTTTCGAGCTCTTTTCACCCACATAGAAATGGGAATTGGAAAGCCTTTAACATAATAAGCAACCAGCAATTCTTCCTCAAGAAGAACAATGACATGGATTCTATTTTCAAATATGAAAACCTCTAATTGTAATCTTTAACTCTCTCCTTGCCTCTGATTTTCATTGAGGACAAGTCTATAACCAAGTCTTCTGGAATCATATCATCTCCAAACTTTTGGATGAACATTTTTTCAAATTCATCCCATGAAGAGATGGATCTGGCTTCTAGGGAAAAGTACCAAGTGGAGGATTTTCCTTGGAAAGTGTAAGGAAATAATATACAGACTACATCTTCATGAATGACATTCCTAAGTCTGATTACCTACATAAAGTTTTTGATATGATCGAGGGAAGGTGATTTCTCATTAGGATAAAACTTAGGTAGCCACTTTTCAGGATTTTTAGGGAGTCTGTGTTGATCTCCAACTATAAACACAACATCCTAGTCTAGCCAGGGTCTTTTTGCACCTTCGACCATGGGTATGTCTTCTGAAGAAGAACTGGAGTCTGACTCACTATGTGATGACTCGTCAGATGAGGACGATGAAGATGACGGAGGTGTTGGTGGTGGTCCACCAGTGGAAACGTTTGGTTGGTCTTGTTTTGTTTCTTCGAATAATATATCAAGATTGAAATTGGGAAGCAGATTGTGGTAAGGTGAATTATGTTGTTTAGGGTTTGGGCGATATGAATTTTGGTTATATGAGCTATTAGCTTATGGATCGATGTTCTGGTGATAAATTGACGCTAGTCCCTGATTATGTTCTTTAGTGATCCTTCATTGTAACCTAGCAACACTATCAGAAGAACCTTTGAGTATTTGTTCGAGTGTGAGGGGTCCCCTAGTGGGTGATACAAAAATAATGTCGCCCCTTCTGGTTTCCTTCTCTATCATAGGGGTAGTAGGAATGGTGTTTGGATCTTGCACCGGTCGTTCCATAGAGGTAGATTCCTACGTGTGATTACGGGTGACAATCGGTATTCTTGTTGGAGGAGTTCTATTGGTATTTTGTTTAGGCACATCTTGCTTCACTCCCTCCTTCTAGCGCCATTGCTAGAATGGGTTCTAAGGCTAACAACAGAGGTTGAAAACCCAAACTGAAAGGATTCAAAAGGTTCTGTGCAAGAGCAGTTCTATCCCCATCCTGTTTGGTGTAGTTAACTCCCACGGATACAAAGGCCTCTGCTGGCACTTATGGGATTTGATCCCAAAGGATCAGTCTTCCTGTGAAGGAAGATCAAAGTGTTCTAACTTTAAAAGGATCTAAACCTAGAACAAATATACCTTAAAGGAAATCTAGACTAAGTCAGATCTAATCTAAGGGAATTGTATTGCTTGTGTGCAGGATAACTTGATCTGAGTTTTAATAAGTGATTTCACCAGCTTAACAGAAATGTAAAATTGGAAC
This sequence comes from Larix kaempferi, assembly GCA_027924585.1. Lineage (NCBI taxonomy): Eukaryota > Viridiplantae > Streptophyta > Pinopsida > Pinales > Pinaceae > Larix > Larix kaempferi. Next base: position 8,397,490 of record BSBM01000445.1, read on the forward strand.
ATTACTTATTACTTCAAAATATAATTAGGCAATGAAAATTACTGATAACAGTTTAAAGATTGAGTGCATGCAATATTATCCTATAGTTCTTATGCTAATTGAAAAATTAACAAGAATTATTAATTTCTGTGAATCATTTGCAGAAATAGATAAAGATTTTAATTAAATAAATTCAATTAAAACATAAATACACAAAGACCATGAATTAAGACAAATCCAAATCATAGATCAATGCATTAATGATTGGCTACAAAATCAACAATATTCATAGATAATTAAGGTGAAGAAATCAAACATCATCAAATAAATTTGATAACATAAACAAAGAAGATGCAAAAAAAAACTAACTTTGATTCATTGGTCTGCAAAAAATTACAAGATCACAAGTGAAACAACCTTTCTCTAGTCCTTCTCTAGTGATTATCCCCCCCCCTTTACCCCATGAGACTTCTACCCTTTAAATAATAATTACAAAGATAGTTACAAAGGATAGACATCCTATAAAAACAGGGATTTACAAAATCAATTTTCACTAAAAATGACCAAGGGCATCTTGCCACTTGGTTGATACTTCCAACAACTGATCAATATCTGGAAAATTTACTAATTCGAGCCCCAATTGGGCATCACAACTGAAGGACTCGATTTAATTCTTGGCCAACTTATGCCAGGTGTGCAGGAATATGTGGATCTGTCCTTCTACACTGATAGGTTGCTTGACAAACTGATCCACATCATCAATTTGGATGTGATCAAGGTGCTAGATCCTTTCTTTGACTTCCCCACATCCGTTTTTAACCTGCTCTATCATTAAATTAGGTGGGAAGGCCTTCTCAATATTTTCCATAGTAGGAAACTTCAGCATCTCCATGATACTATCAACAACATACCACCTTCTCCCACAGATAGCATGTGCCTTCTTGATGGCGTCTTCAACTATGTCAAAAACATTGTGAAAAGCATTCAAATATGCCCTAATTATCTTCAATTTAAAACTATCCAGAACTGGAATGTCTTCTGGTTTGTCTTTAATATACCTCTACCAATCGACAACATCATCATAAGCCTTCGAAGCCTGTTTCCTTTTGTCAATGTACTGGACAAGGGTAGTAGACATCCGCTCAAAAGTGACATGAGCTTCTTGGATTCCATTCAAGCAAGTGAATAATTCAGCTAAGAGTTCATGGTGTTCTTCATTTACCTAATTGGCTAAATCTTTGAATTATTGCTGAGAAAACTTAGAGAAAGAGGAGGAGGCTGCACTTGCAGTTGCATCCTCAAGTTGTTTTTCCAACACCACTATCCTTTGAGCATTAGCATAATTCAAGACTTCGGAATCTTGTAATTGGGTATGAAGAGAAGCATTCTGTTCCTGTAGGTATTCAAGCTTATTTTCAAATTCCCTTCTCAATTCATGAACATAAGTTTTATGTTCTTAATTGGCCTTTACCAACTTCTCTTGAAGTTTCTTCCACTCTTCTTTTTTCAAATCAATTTCCTTATTTAGAGATGTTATTGTATCAAAGTTAGCTCCAACAAATGCCCCCATAGCTGTTGTAGTCTCTAATGCCTCCTTTTGAAGGTCATCAGACTGTCTGGCCCAAATTACCTGGTTGGGAATAGGTGCTTGCAATACAACCGATCCCCTGCTCCTCTTACTTCCTCTTTTAACCACTGCTTTTGTTGTCTTAATATAAAAATAATCCCTAAGGGGAACCACAATATCCTCCTCACAAGCAGCTTCCAACTCAGCTAAAGATATAGCTACTTCTCTTGTTGCAATTAGTGGAGTTGTCTATGTAACAGTAGAGTTAGGTATTGACATAGTGATCTGAGAAGTGGTTGGGGATGAAGGGATGATTTCAGAAGCTGATGGTACAGAGGTTGGAGAAAGAATCGAAGTAAAAACTTCAGGAGGTGAAATAGGGTTATCAAGAACCGATGGTTAGGAAGGAGCAACTGGGATTTGGACATCGATGGCAGGTGGTGATGAAGTAGATGGTGGTGATTGCAGAGAGACAGTTGAAGACTGGATATCTGCAACAATTGATGGTGAAAAGGGAAGTGGAACTGACATGGTTCGAAATGGAGTAGTAATGGAATCTAGTGCACCAAATAACTGGGATATGGTGGATGTTGGTGTAATTTCAGAAGATGCAGACGAAAGGACTCCAATAGAAGGAAGTGAGAGTACGGAAGTCATTATGTCAACTGCAGCAGTAACTTCAGCGAAATGTTCATCTGGGATAGAGTCATCCATTGTTATGCTGCTAAATAAATCTATAATAGCCTGGGAGGTCTGTGTAACTTCCTGTACAAAAAACATAGCAAAAGGAAGTGTTTCATCCTCAACATCACTATCTTCAATATGAAGAGTAGGAATTTGAGAAGAAGGAGTTTGAAGTTTCTGTCTCTTTGTTGGGTCACTTACAACTACCACCTCTGCATCAGTGGATGGGTCACTTACATCAACCACTTGAGTATCACTGGTTGGGTTAGCTAAAATAACTGCTTGGGTAACTAATATTGAAGTCATCTGTGCTAATTTATGTTTCAATTGTTGAGATGTTTGTATTAACACTTTTAACTCTGCAGCAGTTTTCGACTTCGGAGGATCCTCGATAGGGAATTTTCCTTTGTCTCCATTCGGATAGGTCAGCATCAGTGGAGCACTTACTTTTTTTGCTTCCTTTCTTCCCTTCCTCTTCTTGTTTGCTCGTCAAGGCTGAGTTGCATTTTTCTATAGCTCAAAACCTTGGTTTTAAGCTCCTATTGATACTAAAGAATATGGTTTTGTTCTTCTTTGCTTTTAGCCCTCACAAGGACTTCAGAGAAAACATTAACTCCCTGATAAATGGAGTCATCAGGGACATCTTGATGGGTATAGCCAATCTTCATCTTCATATGTTCTTGTTTGAAGTGAGCATCCATAAATGCTTTAGGGTCATGCATTCTTTTGGGAGCATATCCCAATTTCAAAGCAGCAATCCTGTCTCCCAGCACTGCAGCCCAAGTTGAAGTTGGTATAACCAAAGGCCCAAGGTTCAAAGGGAATTTAGGCTATCCCTTTCTTTTAGGTCCAGTGAGTTTAAGGTAAAACCCATCTGTAACAGTCTGGAAAGATATCTCCTCCAGCAGCAGGCTGTTTGGGACCACTCTTGGTAGAAGATGCACTGTGTTGCTTCCCCAAACTCATATGTAAGCAAAAGCTTCTGTTAACACCTAAAAAGTGCTCACTAGCTCATTCCCTTACTCACATGACCCATTTGTCCACTTTTCCACCATCTGAGCCTCTGAAACCAACAAAAGGTCACCAAAAGACCTTGGTACACCCCTTTTTCCATTAAAAAAGATTATTTTTCCAAGAAAATCATAAAAAACCCTCAAAAAGGGTCCAAATTCCCAAAAATATTAAAAAGGGAATTAAAATATTATTTTTATTCAAAAAAGGAAAAAGGAGGGAAAAGAACCTAAACCATGTTGGTCAATACCATTGGTTTCCACAAAACCACAAATGGTATTCCTCACCACCAAAACCTATAAAAAGGTGGTAGGGGCTCCTCATTTCATACCCTTCCATTATCTCATCCTTATGCTGCTGAAATCTCCCCTGAGCACTTTTAGCCATTGAAGCAACCTTGGAGAAAGAGACCTATTGGAGTTTGGAGCTACTCATCTTGGGAGTTGCTCAACATCAACCTTCACCATTGGAGGTAATATCGCAAGCACTTGCTTGCCCCCCACTTTTCAATACAAAATTTATTTCTTATGTTTCTTGTTCTTGATTTTGAAATATTTACATTATTTGCTTAGATTCTTGTTTAGATCCATGAAAAGTATTGTTTATTTAGTTTATTGTTTTTATTTCTATTGAAACTGCTACTACTAGTTAGTAGGTGCCCATAGCACTAAGCTTGGTTGCAAAACCGAGCCAACAGTTTTGGCGACTCCGCTTTGGTTTGAACTTTAGATCTCTAGCTTTGCCATTAAATCTTAGTTTTTATGAGTTTTTAACCATTAGATCCATAGATCTGCCATCTTAGACAGCAGATCCATTGCTGTTCTGAGATTTGGCCCCAAAAACAGCCCTAAATTTTAAATTTTCGAGTTCGTTTCTCGTTTTCCGTGCACGGCTTCCGCCTCGCGGCTTTTTGCCAGACAGTCGCGCGGTCCATCGCGACTTTTCTGCATTTTTCCGCGCGGTCCATCGCGGCCTTTTTCCAGACAGTCGCGCGGTCCATCGCGACTGTTCTGTGTTTTTCCGCGCTGCACACCGCGGCTTCGCGGCCTTTTTCCGCGCTGTCCATCGCGACTGTGCGCCCAAAACCTGCGCGGTCCATCGCGACTGTGCGCCCAAAACCTGCGCGGTCCATCGCGACTGTGCGCCCTAAACCTGCGCGGTCCATCACGACTGTGCGTCCAAAACCCGCGCGGTCCATCGCGACTGTTCGGCCAAAACCCGCGCGGCCCATCGCGGCTGTTCGTCCAAAACCCGCGCGGCTGAATTTTTTCATTCCATCCCGATTTTGAAAAATATTTTTTACTGTACTTTCTGCCCATAGCACATTTTTTACAGTATCAAATTCTGCATATTTTCCAGATTTAGAAAAATTTTTTACTATTTAAAAGTGCATACATAGAAATCTTTTTAAAAATTTTCAAGAAAGTGAAAGAAAGATTCATTTTGCATTCTTTATCTAGATTCAAATTTTTTCCTGTTTACTTCTTTAGAATCTTGCCCTTAGCAAATTTTATTGAAACGAAGAAATCCATTTATTTCTTTTAGAAGTTTATTATTTGCTTTCAAAAATCCAAAAAATCCATTATTTTTTCGAGTTATTTTTGAAAAAGCAATTTAATTTCTTTTAGTGAAAAAAGTCTTAAATATTTGCTTATTATTTTTCGAAAAGTCCTTTATTTTTTTGAAAAATTTTCCCTTAAAGCATTTAATTTTTTCAAGTTCAGTTTACAACACCTCACGTGCACTCACACGATCACTTAATTGAACTAAGACTTAAAACTTACCCTAATTTGAACACACTCTTAACCCCACTTGGGGAACACAAAAAGAATTCTTGTAGCTAGGTAGTATTGGGGGGATAGGTGTTCCAATAACACCCCTCAGTTCATACATCTGAGACATAGAAGTTGTCCAATTAGGGAGCTAAAATCTCTTAGTACTTTTTGGCGCGGTCACAACCGGTTTGTGGGAAGGCCTCTCCCCTAGGAGGGTTGAAGTCGCGAGGATGGTTCCGGAAGCCTGAGTGGGATACCGAAACCCATTCAGTAACCGAAGGGCTACCATTCGCAGTTCTCGGGATATCCCTGTATTGGGATATTGCGATCAAAGGACCAAACGGCAGATTTACCTTTTCTCGACGCGTCATGAACGGAGTATCCTAGTAGCCTGTCTTTTTAGGATTGATTACCCGGTGTCCCTCCCGGTAGGGGGATATCTAGCCGTTGTCTCTACATTCATATTGTCTGACTTGGATTTCATCACCTTGCAGGGGATATCGTCTGTTTGAGTCACAATACTTTTAGATTAGGTGTTTGCATGATCTTTACCACCTTTTGAGTCTAGTTACACCTATTTTTTCTAGGAGCCGCTTGCATGTTGGTATTCTGACCGGTTGTTGCATTCCTCCACTTATTGTAGCACAGCTGCTAGAATAAGTGCATTTTTTGAGGATTGATTTTTTGGCCTGTGAGCCTTCTTTTTTCACTCCCCTTTTTGCACCCTTGGTTGCATTAGGGTTTTGAGTCTTTTACATATATATCACCACCTGATACTTAAAACAATTTTTACATAAAAACCATATTCTCACCATTGAGAATTCTAGACGTTCTCGTCGTCTACAGGGCGAACTCCCAGAGTTTATTCCACTTGGCTCTCCACGTCACAGACGCAGAGCATTATCCCTTGATTCGACACATCGTCGATCATCTAGACGGTCATCCGATTCTGACATACCCCATTTCACCTTTGATTTGGAGGTAGAATCCGAAAACCCCACAGAGTTACCACCTACCACAATTATGTCTGGAACACCAGAAGATCCACAATTTACATTAACCATAGGTCAGACATCCGCAGACCTTTCTGCGGGGATACCATCCATGACAACACCCACCCCCTTGGGTAGGCCCAATATGGGTACCACTCCACATTTAGGAATGCCTAGTACAGGACCACAACCTGTCATGGGCATGCCCAACATGGGGGTCATACCCCCTTCGGTTTCCACAAACCCTATCCCAGGAATCCCTAGTACGATCCCTAACCCAAGTGTCACTCCTGTTGCACTTGGGAATGCTATCCCAGGAATCCCTAGTGCGATTCCTAACCCAAGTGTAACCCATGTTGCACTCGGTAGTACTATACCAGGAATCCCTAGTGCGATCCCTAACCCAAGTGTAACCCAGGTTGCACTTGGGAGTGCTAACCCATATCAGGCCACACCTTTTGGAGGGCACATACCCTCCATACCTAGCATACCTATAGGCGCTACTGGACCCCTACACCATACCACAATGGCTAGGCAGGTCCCGGTTCCGGTCACTACATCCGCTAGTCTACCATACATGGCAAGTCTCAACTTGCCAGATTTAGCTAGGCTTACGAATGACCCCATTAGGCATGATCCTGCTTGGCCCCATATGCCCACTAAGCTTCCCTCTGACATCCCTAAGTTTGAGGGAAAGGCCGGAGAAGACCCCCAGAACCACATCATGTCCTTCCATTTATGGTGTTCCTCCAACTCCATAGTGGACGACTCTGTCCGCCTCCGTTTATTACAGCGCACCTTCACTGGCTCTGCAGCCAAATGGTATATCGAGCAACCCCATGGGACGCATTCCACATTTACCTCCCTTGCCTCGACCTTCCTGCAGTTCTTTCAGCTACCAGTCCGCTATGATGCGGGCGTCGAAATCCTACTGTCTTGCAGACAGAACACGGCCACGCACATCACTGACCATATCCATGATTGGCGTCGGCGCCGAAGCCTATGCAAGATCAAATTAGACGACCGAATCTTTTTAGACTGGTTCCTTAAATCCCTCCTTCCCCTCATTGCGAAGGATGTAGCTTCTGAAAGACCCCAGTCTGAAGAGGAGGCCATCCTTAAGGCCCAACAGTTTGACCTTATCTATGCCCAGTCAGGTTACCTATACACCATCATACCTGACGCCCCACGAGGCGACTCTGCACGCGGTGACACACCGGGGGCATCACATGCCGCTGATGGCATTATTGGCCAAATTACACCGCAAGCAAAACCTTTCAGTATGGTGAGCACCATGCCCGCCCCAGACCTTTCTAGGGCTACATCCAGTTCCGGAGCGACAACTTCTTATGCTCCGATAAACCAGACCCATCATGTTCATGGACCCTCTTGTCCACAACATTGTTATGGCCAAGCGCCATCAGCATATGTACCTCCTACATACTATGCTCAACCTACGGTACAAAACCCCATGCAGTTTCCACAACAGCCCATGCATTACCCACAACCGGTTGCACCGGCTAACCTCACACCTCCACCAGCGCAGGGGTACCAACATCCCCAACAGGCAACTGGACCACCTCCAGCTCCACCTGCATACTATCCACCGCAACCTGCTCCCGCACCTGCGGCTCCTCAGAATCCCCCCAATGCTCAAGGGCATGTGTACGCACAACAACAGCAGCCCCAATATCAAAATAACCAGCGCAACCAGGGTGGACAACCCAACCGCGGAAGAGGACGCAACCGTGGAAACAATCAAAACCGCAACCAAGCTCCACAGCCTACCCAGCCCCCGCAAAACAATAACGCGGTGCCCGCTCATCAGAATCCTGATCGACCACCTAAGCAACCTAAAAATGCTAATTTACGGACAAACCATCCTTGTTCCATTTGCAATGTCTATGGCCACTATACCCACGCTTGCCCACATCTCGAGCGAGCTCGACAACTATGGACGAATGACGCCCATCGTCAAGGGCAGGCGGCTCCTCAGCCACCACCCAACCCCCCACCACCTCCACAACAACCTCTGGTTCTCCAAAACCCCTTTCCAACACAAGGAGTGGTAAACACCCAGCCGTTAGCCCCCCAACAGGGCAACGTGCAACCACAACAAATAACTTACACAGCTCCTGATCAACCCATGTTTGATTCAGGTACCCACCACTTATTGATGATGTCCACCGCTGACGTCAATGTCCAAACCCGTCGAAATCAATACGGACCGACTTCTGAAGCCCCCCCCGCCGAAAAGGATACCACTGCTAATCCCACTGATCAGACATTGCGTATACCTCAGGTTCCACTTGATGGCGCTTCTAAAGCACCTCGCTTCCCCCTTCGCCAAATCAACAACAACCCCAATGCACGAGCTGCATCCAATTACAACATCGTAGATGACTTAGCTCAATCTCCCGCAGCCATGTCTGCGTTAGAAGTCTTAAAAACCTGTCCTTCTCAGCGCAAGACTTTACTTTCCGCCATTGGGGCTATTGACCCAAATGATTCGAACTTGATGACCTTTGACTTAGACCAATCTGAACCACGGCTGCCTTCTACCATAGCAGTCCAAGTTTCCGTTTCTATTCGGAATCTTGTCATCCATCGATGTATCATCGACGAGGGTGCCTCCACATGCGTCATGTCCACTTTTGTTTGGCAAAAGTTGGGCTCCCCTGCTCTCCAGCAATCCACCACCGCATTGCGGGCCTACGACGGCCGGTCAGCTCAACCTCACGGTTTATTACCCAAGGTACCCGTCCAATTAGGTGGGAAGACCGTGCTCATCGACATAGAGGTCATTAACGCCCAACTAGACTATAACCTTTTACTTGGCCGCAGTTACATGTATGCCATGAAAGCGGTCGCCTCCTCCGTCTTCCGCACCATGATGTTCCCCCATGAGGGCCGCGTGGTCAAAATTGACCAGCTCACCTACTATGACCCCAACGCCCCTGCAGCACCGGAGAATGTTCTCCCCATGATTGAACAACCCGCTTCTAGTGCTGTTACCTCCTTTGTGTCTTCTGTGGCACCCGGACTGTATTCGGATACACCAATGACCTCTACATTCCAGGCCATTCCACCACCGTCACCGGAGACCCAAGTCGCAAACCTCTGTACTGTTTCGCAGAATACGCAAACACCCGGCGGTCAACCGCCATTGATCCCCAGTCACATTGGTGTTACACCCATCCACACCATCCCCTTCCTATTTCCTCCTTCGGGCGTAGTAAGCGCCCCGGTTATGGCTACCCTTAGCCTACCCGGGCTAACATTGGGATTACCCGTGTGGTATATTGCGCCTCCCGTTCGATTACCGACACCAGACGTCATCCTCCAACCGGTACAACCTATTGTTACCACAAATCAACCTCCTCCTGGCGTCGCGATCCCTTCGTCGGCAACGACACCTCCTCCTAACCTCAATATTCCTTCGTCGTCAATGAAACCTCCTCCGGGTCTCACGATTGCGTCGACGTCAAAGGATCCCCCTCTCCTTGCTAAGCCCACTGGGGGCAGAGGTCCACAACCCTACACTGCCATACCACCTCCTAAAGCAGCCAAACCCCCACCGGTGTTTCGAGCTCCCCCCAAATGTTCATTATGCGATGAAATTGGCCATCCAACTCACCAATGCCCACATTTACCGGCACTCCAAGAACATATGAATATGTTGGACGATGACATAGGAATCCCAGTAGTCAGATTAGAGCCACCTCTACAGCCTCGCGACAAATCACTGCGCACTAATCATCCTTGTGCTATATGCAGTGTCTACGGCCACTACTCACACCATTGCCCTGATCTACCAGACTATAGAGCAGCGCTGTACGAGTTAAACAATGCCGATTTAGAGATATCTCCTCCCCTCATCGAGGAGATTCACCCTCCACCATCATCCTCGTCAGAGGAAGTCAATACGATATATATGATTTCGACAACCTTCAAACCAGAACCCCTTGATTTATGGTCTGACTACTTCAATACTGACGAGCAGATTTTGGAAACACTCACTGCACCCGACTACCCTTGGGATGATATGCATCATCGCTCGTACTTCCTCCCGGAAGCATCTACCTCCACCGCATCCAACCAGCTATCAGTCGAGTCGAAAGACTTCATACCTGCTAAGGTCGATTGGTTAAAGGACCCCATCCCAGCACCGGATGCCTTTGAAGAAGGGAACATGTCCAACATTTCCCCCACCATACAGATAGACATTTCCATAACACCAGGGAAACCTGAGCTCATCTCGCTGGGCGCATCTTGCACTCAAGCAGAAACTCAGGCATACAAAAAACTCTTTCAAGAGTTCCGAGACGTCTTCGCCTGGTCCTATACCGAGATGCCTGGTCTCGACCCCGCCATTATCGAACACCACATCGATACATGGCCGGAAGTACCCCCTGTTCGTCAGAAACAGCGACCTATTCACCCTGCCAAGCTCCCCGCTGTCAAGGCTGAAGTCGAGAAACTTCGAACAGCAGGTTTCATCTACCCTATTCCGTACACCACATGGGTGTCGAACCCCGTCCCTGTCAACAAAAAGCAAGGCACCCTTAGAGTATGCACTGATTTCCGTGACCTAAACCACGCTTGTCCAAAAGACAATTTCCCCACGCCATTCATTGACCAACTCATTGATGAGTGTGCGGGCCATGAGGTCCTATCCTTCATGGACGGGTTTTCCGGATACAACCAGATTCACATCCGCAAGGAGGATCAGTACAAGACTGCCTTTACCCCCCCATGGGGCACCTTTGCCTATCGAGTCATGCCCTTTGGCCTTAAAAATGCTGGTGCCACTTTCCAGCGAGCCATGACCTACTGCTTTCACGACTTGGTCCATATCCTGCGGGTCTATCTTGACGACCTCACAGCGCGTTCCCTAAAACGATCAGACCACCTTAGCGACCTCCGGCAAGTTTTCCTGCGTTGTCGTAAATATAAAATCCGCTTGAACCCACACAAGTGTGTCTTTTGCGTCCCGGCAGGCCGGTTGTTGGGTTTCATTGTTTCTCAGGACGGGATCACCGTTGATCCCCTGAAAGTCAAAGCCATCTTAGAACTTCCCCCTCCTCGCACGCTTCGCCAGCTTCAGAGCTTGCAAGGTCGGTCCAATTTTCTTAGGCGCTTTGTTCCTGATTACGCCACCAAAGTCCATGGATTCTTACGCTTACTTCGTACCCACATACCCTTTGTCTGGGACGAACAAGCAGACACGGCATTCGAAGCCCTCAAGAAGGCTCTCACACAAGCCCCCTTGATATCCCCACCGGATTTTTCCCAAGACTTCACCCTTTACGTCTCGGCATCCGAACATGCCGTATCCGGAGTTTTGGTCCAAGAAGATGCTTCCCACAAAGAGCATGTAATTTACTACGTCAGCCAGACCTTGTCTGGCCCACCTCTACGTTACCCATATGAGGAAAGATTAGCCCTAGCTGTAGTCTTTTCCGTACAGAAACTACGACACTACATTTTGCTTAGTCATACCACGGTCGTGGCCGACTCCAACCCCATGGTCTACCTCCTCACCAGGAGACTCCTTCAGGGTCGTGTCGCTAAATGGGTCATTATCCTCCAGGAATATGACCTTACTTTCAAGACTCCCAAAAGCACCAAAGCCCTCGCGCTTGCTCACTTAATTACAGATCTCCCGTCCTCTTCGACATCACCCGTTATCCATACGGACCTGATTGACGAGCAGATCTTCGTCATTTCGTCGGACGACCCTTGGTACGGAGACATTTTGACTTACCTCCGTACTCAAAAATTCCGACCACACATCGATCGTGATGGACGCCGTCGCATACGACACCACGCACCCCGATACCTACTTATTGGAGATGTACTTTACCGACGCGGCGTTGATACTATCTTACGCCGCTGCCTATCCCATAGTGAGGCAGAACAAGTCCTCAATGATTGTCATAGCGGTGCCTGTGGAGGCCATTTCTCCGGCATGGCTACCGCCCAGAAAATCATTCGGGCAGGTTATTTTTGGCCATCGTTGTTTACTGATTGCATCACCGCAGTCAAGCATTGCCAGAACTGCCAGCTCTTTGCCCCCAAGGCAAGAACCCCCCCCTGCCCCCCTTCATCCAGTCATCACTGTTGGACCATTCTGCAAATGGGCCATAGACTTCCTCGACTGCAACCCCCCGTCAGCCGGCGGTCACAAACACATCATTGTGGCCGTAGATTATTTCACCAAGTGGGCAGAAGCCATGCCAACCTATAACTGCAAAGCCGACACCGCGGCGCGGTTTTTCTTCAACCACGTCATCGCTCGTTTCGGAGTACCACAACAGCTAGTCTCTGACCACGGCTCTCACTTCGAAGATGCCGTCTGGAAAGAATTATCAACCATGTTGAAATTCGAACACCATTTCTCTTCCGCTTACTACCCCCAAGGAAACGGCCAAGTCGAAGCGATCAATAAAATCTTGAAGACCATTCTCCAACGCACTGTAGACAAGCACAAATCCAATTGGCATCACATGCTTTTCCCAGCACTCTGGGCTTACCGCACATCAACCAAAACCGCCACCGGTTTTACCCCTTTCCATTTAGTTCACGGTGTCGAATCTGTCCTCCCTATTGAGTGCCAGATCCCAGCTTTACACATCGCCGTTGAGCTCCTACCAGATACTTCCCCGATCGAGCAACGTTTACTGCTCCTAGAGCAGGCCGATGAAGATCGGCGCACAGCCATTCAAAACATGGAAGCCGCTAAACAAAGATCGAAACTAAGTTACGACAAACGCGTCCACCCAAGAACCTTTTCGGAGGGAGACCTTGTCCTCGCTTACGATCAAGCTCATGATAAAACCGGAAAAGGGAAGTTCGTGTCTATGTGGCAAGGCCCCTACATTATACACACCTGCCTCGGGCAGGGGGCATACATTCTGACCGATTCAGAAGGCAACACCTTACGCAACCCACGCAACGGGTTGTACCTTAAAAGATTTTACCCATAGAAAATCTCATGGACACCATCGTCCATTTTTTAGTATAGGCATACGTTTTTTCGTTCACAAAAAATTTTTCAAAAAAAAAAAAACCTAAATATTTGTTTCCCCTGCATGACCACAGATGGAGCCTCTTCCACTCTGCCATATCGGTTTCGCTGATGGTGCAAGCCGTTGGTCTCCCAATCTCGCCTCCGCAGCTTGGGTAATATACTCCCCTTCACATGAGTTAATTCACATCGATGGAGTATGTTTAGGTGCCGCCACCAATAATCAAGCTGAATACGATGCCGTGACCGGTCTCCTGGCCGCTGCTCTCCAGATGAGCATACGTCACCTCAACGTTTTCTTGGACTCACAGCTCCTAGTTTCCCAGCTCAACAATGATTACCAGGTACGCGATCCCTGTCTGTTCAGAAAATTCCTGCGCACTAAACAAATGGTTAGACAGTTTGAATCCATTACATTCACACATGTCCCAAGACACCTCAATAGTGTAGCAGATAATATGGCCAACAGTGTCCTCGACTGGCACACCAATCACATCATGTCATATCCATAAACAAACATGCACCCAAGTGCAAAAGATGTGCCTCCACGGGCATATACAAAAAACCAATATTGCATCCACGTGCATAACATGTGCCTCCACGGGCATAAAACAAACCAAAATAATGCATCCATGTGCATAGCATGTGCCTCCACGGGCATATATAAATCTACAAACACACTGCATCCACGTGCATAACATGTGTCTCCATGAGCATATACAAAAAACAAAGTGCATCCACGTGCATACACATCAAAATATCCAAAATATATATCCACATATATATACGAACCAAAACGTCTACATGTCATAAGTGCCCTCAGCACTCGATATACACAAGATACATCTGTCATACAAAAATGCTTCCCCATATACTCGTGAGCATTTGGGGGCAAGTACAATGACGTCTAATCATCAGGATCCTCCGGATCCTCAGGATCCTCCTCCGGCTCCTCCTCCGACTCCACCTCCGCTGGCCCAGCCGGGTCACGACGACCCCGAACTCGCCGCTCGGCTGGCCCTGCTGGGTCGTCCCTCAGACGTATCCTCCCCGGTGCCGGCTCTGCCGGAGCATCTCCTCCACCACCCCCGTGTCTCGCAGCAAGCACCGCTGCCCTCAACAACAGTGACTGCCACTCGGGCGGTGCACCGAGACATCCCTGCAAAATGTCCCGATCAAGGTCCCTCCAGCCATCCTCCGGAAGTCTAGCTACGATCCGGGCCAAAGTCCGTCGAACACCATCTATAGCATCGTCCTGAGGGCCAACCCCTCGCCCACGGGCTCCAAATCCTCCACCACGAGGAGGACGTACAGGTACTGGAGGACGCGCAACCACTATCGCCCGCCCCTGCCGAGCCACATAGTCAGGTGGTGGTACCGGACCAATATCTGCACAAAACAAGTAGAACCATCAGATACTATACAACAGACATCATCATGATCAAACATAATACATATGGTATAAACATCACATAGGACACAAAAACATACCGTCTAAGCTCCAGGCCTGTCCTGGGGCACGTGGCATCTCCGGGTCTCCCCGGTAGTCCATACCGGCGTATGGATAGTCCTCGATCACCAGTGGCATCTGCTCCCACTGCTGGAAAAAATCCTCTGTAAAGAAGCCACGGATACCACCGCCAGCACGAGGCATCATCTGCCCCCACCTCATCATACGAGGCTCGCTAGGTAGACCAGCACGAACCGGTACGTGTGGCCGTAGGGTCGGCACCCGCTCAAAGAAAAAACAACATAAAAATGAGGCGTAACAGAACTCACCTCCCTCTCTCACGGCCTTGTCCAGATCTCTCCGGACACCGGCCAAGAACATCTGAGCCCAAGCATAGTACGTACCCCGTAGAACGGAGTCCACCATCACCGTCTGCCCCCCAGACATACGATGTGGTGCAGCAGCACCCAAAACCCTCAGAACGCAGGCACCAACGGCCCGCATATCCCACTCACGTAGGAACTTCAGACTGATAGAGCTGTTTACCAAAACAGCGTCATCCCCACAAAAGGTCTGTAAGAGGTCCTCCATATCCACGCCTGGAGGCAACCTCGGAGAGATATCACCCACCTCACCCAAGCGAGGCAAACCGGTCAAAAAATATACATCAGTGAGAGTAATCTCCAACCTCTCACCACCAATAATAAAGGCACCCTCTGCCGGCACCCACCACTGAACGAGCTTGTTCAGGAGTCTCCTCACTGAACGGATATAAGGTATCTGAGCGAACTTCAAGAGTCCGCTCATGGCTAAAGTCTGTCTCACCCCCCCATCATCCTCGATCCTCGCCACAATCTCGGCATCAATATCTCTCTCCCGCCATACGGACTGAGCCCTCCGCAACATCCTGCCAAGAAAACACAGAAAATTTTAGCCCCAGCATAAAAATTTTTAAAAAAAAATCTCATCGCGACTTTTTCAAAAAAAGCCGCGATGACCATCGCGGCTTTTCCACAAAAGCCGCGATGACCATCGCGGGTTCCATGAAAAAACCCGCGATGAACATCGCGAGTTTCGTCCAGACAGTCGCGATGAACATCGCGACTGTCACCCATGAACACGCGATGAACATCGCGGGTTCCGACCTCACAGTCGCGATGAACATCGCGACTGTGAGTCTAAAACCCGCGCGGTTCATCGCGGGTTCCGCCCCGAAACCCGCGCGGTTCCACGTTGGAGAGTCAACGTGGAGTTTCGCGGCTTTCGGGGGCCCACCGCCAACTAAAAAAGACATAATTGACTAGGTTAAGGCGAATAGAGTTACCTGCAACTCGCTAAATCGAAAACCAACGGTGAAATCTCCCGGAAATCGAGAAATAGCTCTGACTGCTCTATCAAACTCGCACGTGACAATGACAAGTCATATTGGGCCCCACGTCCTATTTATAGAAATTCCACAAATTTCAAACAACCATTGCGGCGTCATACGAAGTCCATTTCTCAAACCGTTGGTACCGTTGGGATCAGCACAGCGGGAACTTCATAGAGGTTCCTTCCGTTTCCCGTTTTTTCCGGGGTCCATTTTTGACCATTTTTTAGCCCCTCTGGTGGCCTCGGTTTGCGTGCCACATCGGCCGTACTCCGTTTTCGAGGTGCCTTATATGGCCGGATTCAGTTTTCCGCGCTCGTGATGATGCTTGAGACCATTTCTCGCTCTCACCTTTAGATTTTCCGGGCATTTTTTTTCCCACGCCCCCTCGTCGCCTCGGTTTGCGTGCCACATCGGCCGTACTCCGTTTTCGAGGTGTCTTATATCGCCGGATTCAGTTTTCCGCGCTCGTGATGATGCTTGAGACCATTTCTCGTTCTCACCTTTAGATTTTCCGGGCATTTTTTTTTTCCCACGCCCCCTCGTCGCCTCGGTTTGCGTGCCACATCGGCCGTTCTCCGTTTTCAATGTGTCTTATATCGCCGGATTCAGTTTTCCGCGCTCGTGATGATGCTTGAGACCATTTCTCGTTCTCACCTTTAAGATTTTCCGGGCATTTTTTTATTTTTTTTTTTTCCCACGCCCCCTCGTCGCCTCGGTTTGCGTGCCACATCGGCCGTTCTCCGTTTTCGATGTGTCTTATATCGCCGGATTCAGTTTTCCGCGCCCTTGATGATGCTAGAGACCATTTCTCGCTCTCACCTTTAGATTTTCCGGGCATTTTTTCCACGCCCCCTCGTCGCCTCGGTTTGCGTACCACATCGGCCGTTCTCCGTTGTCGATGTATCTTATGTCGCCGGATCCAGTTTTCCGCACAGATGACGATGCTTGAGACCTTTTCTCGTCCTCGTCGAACCATTTTTTGTTCGGTATGATTTTACCCCTTTTTCGGGCCGAGCAACCCCTTTTACGAAAAAGGCACTTAGGGAGTTTCTGTTAAGCTCTTTTCTGACTCCTAAAACAATGAAAAGATCGCCGAGCAATCTTGCTTCCTTTCATGCTCGATAAACGTATCTGAAAGGGCGTCTACCTGGTATAAGTTTACCCCTTTTCCGGACCTTGTAGACTAATTACGAAAAAGGTATACTCTAGTCACATCGGCTAGAAGAGTTCTCCATCCGCATCATTTTATACTTTTTCGGGCCTCGGAGACTAAACTTACGAAAAAGAAACACCAACGGAGTCCACTTACTGTTTTCAGACTCTCTAAACATGAAAGCAACCATGAGCATGCGCCGTCCTGGGCTCACAAAATCCACAGGACCGTACCATTTCAGAGCACACTTTTATCCCTTCTTAAAGCTCATTAAAACTATGAAGAAGGAAGAAGGGTGCCTCTTGGCGCCACGACAGATCATATCTACTCGCTAGCAGCTTCCCCTTTTGGTCGCCTTTGTTCAGAGTATTCTGCAGTATGTCACCCTGAAACTCTCTCGACAGCTACCATCAGCTTGTCCTCCCCCCCCAGAGTCAATATATACCATTCAGTCGAAGCTATGATCCCTGCACCTACAAGTCAGTTCCCTACCCTGCCAGGTCAACCATCTCATCATGCTCTGAACAAAGGAAGTTTTGAGTCTACCCATTTTTTGACCCAGTTATTTCCCATTCCCACAAGTATGTCAGTCCTACCAGCAGTACTACATCACTTCAGTTCTACACCTCGTGCTCCTATCAAGGAAACATCATTGCCTTGTTAGTTGCTGGTCTCCCTCTGTCGACGACAACCACATTGATTCCAGAGGATAGACCTAGAGGTCCCTGTGTCTTGGACTCATTACCATTTATAATGAGTGCCTACGAATCATTTCGAGAGGAATCCTCAGTGCCTCTCCAAATGGTTGTTTCTCACATGCTCGACTTCAACACCTTGATCGCATCGTTGAGACTCGCACAGGGTATTGGTTCGTTCAGTTATTAGTCGAAGACCCCGGATACCACCTGACTCCTCCACATTTGAGAGTCTACCTATGGATACAACCAGTTACATTTTTTCTATACATATCCGGGTTGCGTATGGCGACAGTATTCAGATGTACCCCAGTTTTATACTCCCTCGAGTATACCGATACAAATACTTCTCAGAGATGGCTCACAGTCTTTGAGTCCCTACAGATGTTGGACACCTTCAGTTTCAGCAGTTCCACAGTTGATCCAGTGTATCAGTTATTGCGATCATTCATGATCATGAGTATATCCCACAATCATGTCCCCTCTGGACCATTATGATGTACCAATATATTTCTTCACGTATTAGATCCCCCTTCTTGGGACTAATTGTTTTGTACATGCCTTGATACGAGCATGGGAATGCCCGCCTCGTCCTTTATCAGAGATTATACCTCATTCATATTGAGGCCATGTAATATTTTTTGTTTTTGCAGCTTCCAAGGGCCGTGGCTCCAGTCTCCAAACGGTCTCTTCTCCCCCCTAAAACCCAGAAAAAGGACAAAAGAACTATGATGTCTATCGGCCATACGATGAGCTCCTGCCCTCACACATCAGGGGGCAATCTGTTAACACCTAAAAAGTGCTCACTAGCTCATTCCCTTACTCACATGACCCATTTGTCCACTTTTCCACCATCTGAGCCTCTGAAACCAACAAAAGGTCACCAAAAGACCTTGGTACACCCCTTTTTCCATTAAAAAAGATTATTTTTCCAAGAAAATCATAAAAAACCCTCAAAAAGGGTCCAAATTCCCAAAAATATTAAAAAGGGAATTAAAATATTATTTTTATTCAAAAAAGGAAAAAGGAGGGAAAAGAACCTAAACCATGTTGGTCAATACCATTGGTTTCCACAAAACCACAAATGGTATTCCTCACCACCAAAACCTATAAAAAGGTGGTAGGGGCTCCTCATTTCATACCCTTCCATTATCTCATCCTTATGCTGCTGAAATCTCCCCTGAGCACTTTTAGCCATTGAAGCAACCTTGGAGAAAGAGACCTATTGGAGTTTGGAGCTACTCATCTTGGGAGTTGCTCAACATCAACCTTCACCATTGGAGGTAATATCGCAAGCACTTGCTTGCCCCCCACTTTTCAATACAAAATTTATTTCTTATGTTTCTTGTTCTTGATTTTGAAATATTTACATTATTTGCTTAGATTCTTGTTTAGATCCATGAAAAGTATTGTTTATTTAGTTTATTGTTTTTATTTCTATTGAAACTGCTACTACTAGTTAGTAGGTGCCCATAGCACTAAGCTTGGTTGCAAAACCGAGCCAACAGCTTCCGCCACATACCAATCACCAGGTTAAGGATGAGATTGTTGGCATTGAGGGAAAAGGTAGGGGCATCTTCCCTGAAAATCTGTTGGTAAATTGCACCAAAGAAATGGTCACAGATGTCATAAATCAAAGGGACTAAGTTGCTTTCCCATAAGACTGAGCAGTAAATCTCAACTCGGGGTGCAACTAAGGTCCAATTCCACCCCATGGAAGGGTATTGGAACTCTAAACAAAAGACATCAATCACATAGGCAGAGTAGAAGAAATAGGGCCTCTTCAGTGTTTTCTGATATCTTTCAATGGAAGTCGTTAATTCTGTTGAAAAGATGAATGCCTCCCCAGTTGTCAGGATATGATGAGCTACAGGTGCACATTCTGATTTGAACACTGAACAATTTGAGAGACCATAAATCCTACATAACATGGCTTCCAAAAGGGAATAGGGTTCCTTGAACCACGAAACTAGGTATGAATTATCAACCCTAGGAATGAAAATTGTCGGTTTGTCCATCTAGGACTTCACCATTTCATCAAAGTTTTACCTAGTCTTGGCATAATCCAGGAATGCAGCATTTAGGGGTTGAACGGTCGGTTCTAGGGCATAAGATCTGGTGAAAACCTTGGGATGGAAAGTATCCAATTGAGCCCCTGCATTGTCATTAAAAGAGTGATCCTTAGGGTTGGCATGGGTGATAATCCACTTAACAGTGTCCAAAAAAGGAAGAATAGAAGGTCTGGTAGCTATGGCATGGAGTTGTGAATTCCAAATTTTTTTCATAGGCATGGTGGTCATTCTGGATATCAGATAGGTCATCATTATCAAATATAGAGTAAATTATGAACCAA
Source organism: Larix kaempferi (assembly GCA_027924585.1). Taxonomy (NCBI): domain Eukaryota; kingdom Viridiplantae; phylum Streptophyta; class Pinopsida; order Pinales; family Pinaceae; genus Larix; species Larix kaempferi. The sequence goes on from BSBM01000445.1 coordinate 8,417,551, forward strand.
TCAATCTGGTAAGTTTCAGAAACGTTGTCGCAAGTGTCGGTAAGAATGCCGAAGTTTTGGTCTTTGTTCAACAAGTCTTTCTGAATCATTTTGGAGCGAGTGTTGCGAGACATGTTTGAAAAACTAGAGGTTTCTAATAAATAGATGAACACAAATAAAAAATAAATCAAAAATGACAAAACCATAAACAATCAAAAATGAAAATGAGGTGAAACCAACCTGTATTAACTGAGAAATGGCAAAAAATTACCACTGGTAATAATTCGCAGTAAAATCCACGCCGTAGTTAATTTTTGAAATTTAAAAACGATAAAGGAAAATAGAAAAACTCACATATTTATTAATTCCGTCGGTAAAATCTGGGTCGTAGGATCAAGTCAGATCGACGGCTAAGATCTAATTTTGTGGGATACAGGAGACGAGTTATGGGAGTTTTTTTTTTAAATATATACATCCTTCCCACCTTCCGCAATACGCAATTGCGGGTTGCGGGTTGCAGGATCACAACTCTAAAAATTAACAAACGAGAAGTTTATGCAATCCACAATCTGCAATTGTGGGTTGCGGGTTGCGGAAACGCAAAACGTGAACTCATTATTTAAAGACTTTCCGCAATCCGCAATCCGCAATTATGGGTTGCGGGTTATGGAAATGCAAAGCGCAAAACTAATTACAAGGTGTTCCCGCAATCTGTATTGCAGGTTGCAGGTGCAAAATACCGTGATTTATTGGAAAAAAACGATTCAACATCCGCAATCCACAATTGCGGGTTGCGGGTTGCGGAATGAAAAATGTTTCAAAACCAAAAACAAAAGCTTTCGCAATTCGCATTGTGGATTGTAGGTTACAGAAGGAGTTTACTTTTGGGAAAACCAAAACCTTCCACAACTGACAAAAACACACAAAATCAAGGCATTTTTCTAAAAGAAAATTACCGTATGAATTAAATCAAATCAAATAATTTACAAGGATGACGAAAAACCGCAAAATAATCATGGAATTTAATCATTACCTTTGCATATAAAAATGTGGGTGTCCCATGTTTTCAAGAAAACATGGTATCTGTTGTACCTACAACAATTCCCTATTTGTTTTTTTATTAAGAGACCCTCTTGGGGATCAAAATCCTCGTTTTCTTGTGTTTTATCAGGTCTGCAAAAACCCCTTAGGACATCTTTAGAATCCTCCTAAGTCATCCTAAAACCATCCTCCATCACACTACTTCTATATCCCCTCACTTAGCTCCACCAATACACACTTTATAGTCATAAAAAATTAATAGAGATACTTCAAATTCACTTGTCTCATACCCCTAAAAGGACACCTATACTTGTCTATCAAAAGACGTAAATGTATTGGCTTGAAAGTTGCTTGAAATCAATATTTTGAGGTGTACATGTGTGTCTACTTCTAATTCATGTACATGTGTGTCTCACATTGGTTGAACAACTCTGCAAAACCAAGTTTAAGGTGACTGGGAGTGGCTTTCCCATGCCGACCCTACCCAAACACACCTATAGGAGCTGACAGAATCCCATTACGCTTCCCGATTTTCTTTTTGCACCCCGGGCTCGAATTGACCTAGTGTCCCTAAACGAATTTTGCATGTGACCTGCAACTCGCCACAGAAAAAAGTCCGAGGCTCAGATCGAGGAACGGTCGATTCTGTTGGGATCATGGCATGGGATTACAGCTAGCCCCCCCCTATCATCTCTGCACGGCTCGAGGCTGCCTTTTGCAGAGATTTTACAAACTAGGGTTTCGCCTAGTGGGGGCCAATGCAGCTCTCGCATTGGTGGACCAACTATGAAAAACCATGTGTCGGGTGACTGGGAGTGGATTTCCCATCATGACCCTACCCAAAAATACCTGCAAGAGCTAATGAAATCCCATTATGCTTCCTGGTTTGCTTTTTCCACCCCGAGATCGAATTGACCTAGTTTCCCTGAAGGGACAATCCATCTCAAACCATTCAAGGGATAATCCATGGCTCTATACTATGTAATACTCACATTATCTACAACACTTGAATCACCCTCAAAAACGTCCTCCATTAAGGCATCACACCTCTCTAATTAATAACTAGAATCTAAGTCACCTAGCACGAGGACACGGGACACGAAGGTCACAAAAATACGAGTATCCGACAAGGACACGGTGACCCCAGGAATCAAGACACGAAGGACACGTTTTATATACATATATATATTTTTTTTAAATATAGACATATAGATCCACAATCTTTTAGAAACTAGAACATTTACAAATATTCAATAGAAATTAGAATCAATACACATTTGTCATTCACAAATCACAATGAGACACATAGATGCATTGAAATTTGATAGGCATTGGGAAATAGCTCAAGATGTCGGAACCATATTTTTCATTAAGCTATCAAAATAAAAATGTATTACATAGATGTCAGAATGCCACTGGGCACTGGAAAATTCCAAATAGACTAATAGTAAATAGAAAAATGGGTGGATCAAGATGGTCCTCAAGGCTAACTTCTATAGAATAGGGCATGTTTCCCCATGATTTTCCCACCAAACATAGGGTTTCTTAACCCCCTTGTCTCTAAGCACATCATAGCCTCCAAATATCCTAGTGGAAGTGGAAAACTCTACAAATCCCTCCTCCACCTCATCAAGTAAATATGTCCTGAAATAGACGTCTAAGTGCTATATTCCTCCCATGTGCAATCTATCCATCCATGTGAGGAGGCACCCTGTTTGAGGGCCTTGGTCCACTAGTGAGCCAATCCTGACTGTAGAACTTGGGGTTCAAGGAGTGGGCCAAGCAATGCAAAGGTGTGCAATCCTTATCCCACCTAGAGATAAGAATATCCTAAATGATGGACCACAATTTCTCTGCCGATGTCCCATAATTGGGACACTCATTCTCCATGACAATGGACCTCATGGAACTTTTTTGAAGCAATCTGATCCGTCTTTCTCCAAAAATACCAAAACTCTTTAATGACCATGGACTCTTTGTAGATGGTGAGGGAATTTGTGGTGTTTTGTACAAAGTTACGGATATGGCGTGCATCCTCAATAAGTTTTCCAATCCATGTCACAGCTGAAGAAATGGATTTCAGTGCTAAATTCAAGGAACATACAATGCAAGGTGTCCAAAAAACCTGTAAGATAAATAAAAGCATGTATAAATGACTCTACAACACTAACAATTCAAATGAGTCAAAGACACCTAGATGAATCATGAATATTGTGATAAATTCAAACAATGAGCAAATTAGAAATGAAAGGTGTCCAAAATGAACATACATGTGGATATTTAGCTTCCACAATCATGGCAGCATCCTTGCAAATAGGTGCATTGTCCGTGATGATTTGTACACAAGAATCAACACCTACTTCTTCAATGGTTTTGATGAATAACTCAACCATATACTGTGCATCCTTGTATTTCCCAAGGGCATCCACCGCTTTCAAGAACATTGGTCCATTTTGGGAAGATACCATGAAATTGATGACTAGATGGCGTGTTATATCCATCCATCCATCAGAAACAATACTCACACGATTTTGGATCCATCTTCCCATTTTGAGTGAATCTGGTTTTAGAGAGTAGAATGTGGATGGATGAAGTCTAGAACATGCATGGATGAAGTCAATCTCATCATCACACCTCTCCTCCTCTATATAAATAGCTTGGGTGGTACAATCACCCCCACATGCTCCTAATCCACTAGATCAATAATGTTGACATTCACCCTGATCACAAGAGGAAATAGAACCTAATCTAGCTTATAGACCTTGATCTAGCCCTAGAAACCAGACAAAAGAAAATGTATCCCTGGAAATCCTAATGTGGACCTACAACCATGGAGACCTAATCTAGAATACTTATCTATCCTTAGAGACTTAACCTATCCTCGAAGACCTAATCTAGCCCTATAGAACCTAATATAACTTATAGACCTTGATCTAGCCCTAGAAACCATACAAAAACAAATCTAGCCTTGGAAAGCCTAATGTGGACCTAGAAACCTGGAGACTTAATATAGAATACTTATCTATACCTAGAGACATAACCTAGCCCCAGAGACCTAATCTAGCCATATAGAACCTAATCTAGCTTATAGACCTTGATCTAGCCCTAGAAACCAAACAAAAACAAATCTAGATACACCTGGCACCCCACGACCATTCAGGGACGCTTTGAGGATTTGCTAAGGGGGAACGGAACCCAAACCTATGAGTGGATTTGGGTTCCGTCCACTCCCACATGTGTATATGGCCATTTTGGACATGTTCACGATGGCCATGCATGCCCGGGAGCGTTCAGATGAGAATTGACCCCCTTTTTTAAAATTGGAATGGTCTTCGTTAAGGAAAACCCTAGTTCCAGAGATGGCACAATAGAACCATTTCTGAGTGTTTGAGGAATGGTGTGCGAGGTCTTCGAGCTAGAACCTAGTGTCCTGAATCCATTGGAATCGACGACTTCATGATTAGAGTCACAGTTTTGGTGCTATGGCCATTTTGGTCAAGCACCCCATGGTCATTTAGGGACAGTTTGAGGATTTGCTCTGGGGGAACGGAACCCAAACCAATGAGAGAAGTTGGGTTACGTCAGCTCCCACACATGCATATGGACATTTTGGATGTGTTCACGATGGCCATGCATGCTCGAGAGCGTTCGAATGAGAATTGACCCCCTTTCGCAAAATTGGAATGGCCTTCACTAAGCAAAACCTTAGTTCCAGAGATGGCACAATCGCATCATTTCTAGTTGTTGGAGGCATGGTGTGGGGGGTCCCCAAGCTAGAACCTAGTGTCCTGAATCCATCGAAATAGATGGCTTCACGATCAGAGTCACATTTTTGGTGCTATGGGAATTTTGGTCAGGCACCCCGTGGCCATTCAAGGACACATTGAGGATTTTCTCTAGGGGCATGGAACCCAAACTGGAGAGCATACTTGGGTTCTGTCATCTCCCACACATACATATGGCCATTGTGGATGTGTTCACGATGTCCACCCATGCCTAGGAGCTTTCGGATGAGAAATGACCTACTTGATCGAAATTGGAATGGCCTTCACTGAGCAAAACCCTAGTTTCGAAGATGGCACAATAGCACAGTTTCCAGGTGTTGGAGGAATGGTGTGGGGGGTCCCCCAGCTAGAACCTAACATCTCGAATCCATCGGAATCGACAGATTTTCGATCAGAGTCATGATTTTGTTGCTATGGGAATTTTGTTCAGGCACCCCGAGGCCATTAAGGGACACTTCGAGCATTTGCTCCGGGGGCATGGAACCCAAACCGACGAGTGGTCTTACGTTCCATTGGAATTGAAGGCTTTGCGATCAGAGTTACGATTTTGGTCCTATGGGAATTTTGGTCAAGCACCCTATGGCCATTCAGGGACACTTTGAGGGTTTTCTCTGGGGGCACAAAACCCAAACCGATGAGCAGATTTGGGTTACGCCAGCTCCCACATTTGCATATGTCCATTGTGGATGTATTCACGATGGCCATGCATGCCTGAGATTCTTCTTATGAGAATTGACCCCCATTTGCAAAATTGGAATGGCGTTCACTGAGCAAAACCCTGGTTCCAGAGATGGAACAATAGCACCGTTTTCGGGTATTGGAGGCATGGTGTGGGGGTTCCCTAAGCTAGAACCTAGTGTCCTGAATCCATCGGAATTGATGGCTTCATGACCAGAGTCACAGTTTTGGTGCTATGGGAATTTTGGTCAGGCACCCCGTGGCCATTCAAGGACACTTTGAGGATTTTCTCTGGGGGCATGGAACCCAAACCAGCGAGCAAACTTGGGTTTCGTCAACTCCCACACGTGCATATAGCCATTGTGGACATGTTCACGATGGTCACACACCAAATTTGGAATGGACTTCACTAAGTAAAACCCTAGTTCTAGATATGGCACAACAGCACCGTTTACAAGCGTTGGAGGCACAGTGTGGGGGGTCCCCCAGCTAGAACCCGATGTCTCAAATCCACCAGAATCGACGGCTTCACGATCAGAGTAATGATTTTGGTGCTACTGGCATTTTGGTCAGGCACCCTGTGGTAATTCAGGGACACTTTGAGGATTTGCTTTGGGGGCACAGAACCCAAACCGACAACTGTACTTGGGTTCCGTCAGCTCCCAAACATGCATATGGCCATTTTGTACTTGCTCATGATATCCATGCATGCCCGGGAACCTTCAAATGAGAATTGACCCCCTTGAGAAAAATTGGAATGGCCTTCACTGAGAAAAACCCTAGTTCCGGAGATGGCACAATAGCACCATTTATGAGCATTTGAGGCATGGTTTGGGAAGTCCCCCAGCTATAACCTGACATTTTGAATCCATTGAAATCAAAGGCTTCACGATTAGAGGCACGGTTTGGGTGCTATGGGAATTTTGGTCAGGCACCCCATGGCCATTCAGGGACACTTTGAGGATTTGCTTCGGGGACACGAAACCCAAACCGGCAAGCAGACCTGGGTTCCTTCAGCTCCCACACATGCATATGGCCATTTTGGATGTGTTCATGATGGCCACTCATGCTTGGGATCCTTCGGATGAGAATTGACCCCCTTGACTAAAATTGGAATGGCCTTCACTGAGCAAAAACCTAGTTTTAGAGATGGCACAATAGCACAGTTTATGAGCATTTGAGGCACAGTGTGGGGGGTCCCCTAGCTAGAAAACATCATCCCAAATCCACCAGAATTGAATGCTTCACGATCGGAGTCACGGTTCCAATGCTACGGGAATTTTAGTTAGGCACCCCGTGACCATTAAGGGACACTTTGAGGATTTGCTCTGGGGTCATGTAACCCAAACCGTCGAGCAGATTTGGGTTTCTTCAAATCCCACATGTGCATATGTCCATTGAGGACGTGTTCATGATGGCCATGCATGCTCGGGAGCGTTTGGATGAGAATTGACCCCCTTGGGGAAAATTGGAATGGCCTTCACTTAGAAAAACCCTAGTTCCATAGATGGAACAATAGTACCATTTTCGGGTGTTGGAGGCATGGTGTGGGGGGGTCCTCTAGCTGAAACCCAGTGTCCCAAATCCATCGGAATCAACGTATTCACGATCGGAGTCACGGTTTTGGTGCTATGGTCATTTTGGTCAGGCACCCCATGGCCACTCAGGGACACTTTGAGGATTTGCTCTGGGGGCACGGAATCCAAACCGGTGAGCAGGCTTGGATTATTTCAGCTCCCACGCATTCATATGGCCATTTTGGATGTTTTCAGGATCACCATGCATGCCCAGGAGCATTTAGATGAGAATTGAACCCATTTTGCAAAATTGGAATGGTTGTCATTAAGAAAAACCCTAGTTCCTGAGATGGCACAATAGCATTGTTTTCGAGCATTAGAGGCATGGTGTGGGGGGTACCCTAGGTGAAACTTGGTGTCCCAAATCCATCGGAATCAACGGCTTCACAACCGAAGTCACAATTTTGGTGCTACGGGCATTTTTTCCAGGCACCCCCTGGCCATTCAAGGATAGTTTGAGGATTTGCTCCGGGGACATGGAACCCAAACTGGCAAGCGAACTTGGATTCTTTCAGCTCCCACATGTGCATATGGCCATTGTGGATGTGTTCAGGATGGCCATACTATATCAGGATCCTTTGGATCATAAATGACCCTCTTGAGCAAGATTGGCATGGACTTCACTTAGAAAAACCCTAGTTCATGGGATGGAATAGTAGCATTGTTTCCGAGCATTTGAGGCATGGTGTGGGGGGTCCCATAGCTGAAACCTGGGGTCCCAAATCCATCAAAATTGATAGATTCACGACCGGAGTCACGGTTTTGTTTCTACGGGCATTTTTTTTAGGCACCCCGTGGCCATTCAGGGACACTTTGAGGATTTGCTCCTGGGGCACGGAACCCAAACCGATGAGCATACTTGGGTTTCGTCAACTCCCACACATGCATATGGAGAGTGTGGATGTGTTCATGATGGCCACACACTCCCAAGAACATTCGGATGAGAAATGACCCCCTTGAGCAAGATTCGCATGTGTGTGTGTGTGTGTAAATTCCATTGCACGTCCTTTATGGATCGAAGTGTTTGTTTATTTGTTTTGATGAATGGTTATGATGATGATGATTATGATTATGATGACTATGATTATCTTGATGATGGTTGTTCCTCTATATGTAATTGAATCTTATTGATAATAAGTAAATAAAATATTGTTCATACTAGGATTGAACCACATTCTATGCAAAATTTCATAACATCATCTCATAAACTATGATAATTTACAACATAACACAATTAATATTTGTATGCAAAAAATAAAGTAGTCAAATGAAAAATGATTCCATGATCAAAATCACAAATGGAAGCAAGTTCAAATACATAATTAATAGTCTCATCACATAATTAGAAAACCAAAATACACAATGTCTCCAAATACAATATCGAGTCTCATGCATGACTACGAGGATGCCTAGAATAAACCCTTGAGGAGCTAATGCCAACATTGATAAACTAAAGTAAAAACTATAGTGCATTTGTATACAGTGTTTCCATTTGATATTTTAGCACACTAGGGAGAAAATAGCACACTAGATAATGATAAATCCTCCTTCACTTAGCACCCAATGATGGTGATGCCCCAACCACAACAAATGACCCAAGACCAATTGATGGTGTAGAAAAGATCATAATGACACATATTTTATACTTGTGGGAAAAATATTTTTTCTATAGGACATGCAGTGGTTTGGGACCCTATGCATGGCCAACACCCCTTAAACATGTTTTAGACTATAAGGAATTCATGTTCATCCTCAAACCATGCTCAGGGCCCCAATCTCCTATATGGTGTGCAAAACCTAGCAATGGTACCCATGAGCCAGAATTTTTTTTACAAAGCATGTGTGTTAATTTATGACCTTATGCATGTCTCATGAGCCCTAAAAACATATTTTATTCCCTAATACATTTTTATCCCCAGACCATGTTCAAGGTAATTTAGAGACCTAGATATAGTGCAAAAAACTTTATAATGGTGCCCATATTACACCCATGGTCTAAATATTCTCTTCATAAAGCATGTGCGGTGGTTTGAGACCATGTGTATGATCCATGAGCCCTAAAAGTCCCTTTTGCAACCTGAGACACTACTATTATCCTTGAGGAATAGTTAAGGTCCCAAGCTATATTTGTGGTGCACAAAACTTTTAAGCCCAAATATGTTGGTTTCATCCTTGAACCATAGTTATGGCACAAAGAACAATTTGTGGTGATAAAACTTTGTAATGACGCCCATATTACACTCATAGTCCAAGTATGTTCTTTATAGGGCATATATGGTGGTTTGAGACCATTCTCATCGCCCATGGTCCCTAGTATATGTTAGGTCAAAAGACATTGATTTTCATATTTAGAACATGGATAGGGCCTTGGAATCATCCTTGGTACACAAAACATCGTCATGGAATCCATATTCATTGGTGGGACAAATACTCCCTTTATAAGGAATCTATGTTTTTTTAGGAATCTTTGCATTGTCCATGGGCCCTAAAATAATATTTTAGGCCTTTAAATGCTAATGTTAACCTCAAACCACATTCAATTCCCTATGACCCATTTGTGGTGCAAAAAAATTTATAAAGGTGTTGATATTATACTCACATGCAAAAAAAAATCGTATATAAGGATTGCATTGATTTTTTGAACCTTATGTGTGCCTCATGAACCTACAAGCTTATTTTAGGCCCTAAAGGCTAAGACAATCATTTTCATCATTATATTGTAGATAGGGCCCGTCCCTTAGATGATAAATTTCATAATGGTTCCCATATTACACACGTGCATCATCTAAATATTTCCTTTATATGGGTTGTGTGGTGATTGAGATTGTATTCATGGAACATTATCCTTGAAATCATCTTTTAGGCTATATTAAGATGCTTGTTTTCATCCTCAAATCATGGAGAATTCTTAGGCCAATATTTAGTGTACAAAACCTCAAAGGCATGCCCATATTACATCCATGGGACAAATAATAGATGTAAAGGGCTTATGTGGTGGTTTGATACCATGTTCATGGATCATGAGATCTAAATCCATATATTTAAGGCCCTAAAATGTTAATTTTCGTCTCAAATCATTGTTAGAACTACAATACGTATTTGCCATGTGTAAAACCTTGTTGGAACTCATATTACACCCATAGAACAAACATTTTATTTGCAAGGCATAGGAAGTTGACTAAACCCCTAATTGGATGGGAGGAAAACCATATTTCCACCATGTGGAAGTGGCTTCAATCAATCCCATGCTCATGACATAAGATTCATGACATAAGATTCACCTCAGGCACCAATAGAGATATTCTTCTGATTAAATTACTAGTTTTAAGAGTTGTTCTTCACTTAAATTATATTGTTAAATTATGTTGAACTAAGTTATTGATTTTTATTAATATAAATTCAAGTTTTTACTATTGTAAGTCCAATTTTGAAATAAATATATATACATATAAAATGTAAAATTTTAGCATGTAAAAATGTCAAAACGCTTTAGTTAATTAGCAAAATGGCTGCTACATATCATATCTGAGCTCAAGTCAATCTTTGCAATGTCCTCTTACCATAAACTTTAATGGGACATTAAATGAATTTGGTTATTAATGAATATCAATATTAAATTATCTAAACTTTTGCAATGTCATATTACCATAAACTTTAATGTTAATGTGACATTAAGTGAATTTAGTCATTAATGAATATTAATATTAAATTATCTAAACTTGTGTAAAAGTAATACATAAGGTTTATGGTTTTGGTTAACATTAATATTAAATTATGTGAGATTGATGTAGAAGTCCTAGATAAGATTGAAATAATCGTTTACATCATTTTTTAAATGGCATATTTGAAAGATACAGGCATGGTTCTCACTTGTAATTGGAAGATAAGGTTCTTTTTCACAATCTTTCATTGTGATATGTCATCATATAGTTTCTATTAGTTAACTATGGTAAATTTGTGATATTGTAAGGGGTAGTATTAGGGTAAAATTGATATATTTAGAGTAATAATCAAATTCATTTTTTATTTTTTATAAATAATATAGGTTTAGAATGAGGATATAAGGTTTTTAAAGTTGGTTAAACATATGAGTTGTACTTTAACAAGGGAATTATATATAGAATTTATTAAGAGACTAAAATATTAAGGGAAACATGGTTTTATAGTAAAAGTATGGTATTGAATTAGAGAAATGATGTGTCGGTAGACTCTCTAAAAATTGGGTTTAGTCATATCTATTATAGTAATGAATTTGGGTAATAATAAGAGAGTTATATGATGAATCTTAACCCAATTATGAAGTGAACATGTCAAAATAATTACTATCAGAGTTGTAATAAAAGTATGTCCTAGTTGCGATAGGACATTTGCAAAAACATGATGAAATTTGTTATAAATGAGATTTTCTTATGAGTCGCAATACAATTTAGGAAAATAAGATTTTGCAAGTAGGTTAATTGTTGTGGATAGCACCTGATCAAGGCATAATGAACCTTGATGGGTGTTACAATTTGGTGAGCCTCAAGGAGGTCTAATAGTTACTATTATATCATATAGGATGTGAAATAAAAATGCATACCATACAACAAAAGAAGTGCAAATTTAGATGGTATCAACATGCTGATCATGGGAATGTCTAGAGGAACTAGGATGGACAAATTCTATTAGAGGGAAGGCAAAAGGATATTACATCGTGAAGTTTCTTGAAGGGTGGGTGTATGCAATGCCCCAAATTTTGACCTTTAGTAATTAAAACTCTAATATTAATTATCTTAGTTTTTATTCAATTTGCTTATCATCTATTGAACTTAGTTAGATTGCTTAAAATTATTGTCATGTGAACATGTGGACAGTCGATGTGTGGATAGTGAATAGAATTTATCATTTACTTTATTGAAAGTGATGAATATGTTGTTTCAATTGAACATGCAAATTCAATGGGGAATATAGATATGTGTATGCCAATCTAGTTTGTACTTTGGATAATAAAACGAGTGTAATGTATACTACAAATGAAATTAAATGATTATTTAAATGTTTGTTTAGTGATATGGGTTATCACTTAAAAGGGTCAGATATGTTTATATGTGAGTTTTATGTTAATGAATAACTAACCCACATGTTGATTGGCTATGAGATAGTCATATTCCTACAATTCCAAGGGGCGCGAGATGTCTTGGACATCAAGAGGATAATGATGTTATATTAGTTTTCATAACATTTAAATGTGAATTCTTATATTTCTATGACATGTGGGTGAGTGTGAGTTTTGATAGGAACCGGGACTTTCCCATAGTGGTTGTTTGACGATCAGACCCTTTAGAATAGTGATGGCATATTATGGTTGGTGTAGGGTGTTGAAACTAGTACTATCAGGGGGTGGAGGTATTTCCCACCGTTTATCCCCCGAAACCTAGAGTCATGGAAGGGTTGTGTTGAACATGCTCCCCTAAACGTGTGAGGATGACTAGTGAGTTCCTATTGGGGAATATTGGTTGAAGGAGTCGACACTTCCACTTATGGGTTATATTTGTTGTTAGGTCGGTATAGCCGAGGCCACATGATATTGTAGCAGAGGACGAGATGGTGAGTTCAAGTGATGGAAGTAGTCGTCATTAGGTTGTTTCAAGAGTACTTATCAAGAGGGATGGGACCAACAATGGAATTGGATGGTGTTCTTCATTATTATAAACCATTATAATTATATGTTGATTTGCTTCATTATTCTTATCTAATTTAGTTTAATTTCTTTTGTATGAATAATTATGAATGATTCTTGATTCTTGATTTAATTGTTCTTTTACAAATTTATTTCATCATATGAGAACTCTGCATTAAATGCATTGGGTGTTGATTATTAGTATTTGTGTGAGAGGTGTCTGCGTTGGCCATGTATATGCACTTTGCATGAGTACAATATTATGCTCAGATAGTAAACTATTTACTAATGACTTTGTTGAGATTAAACTAATTATTAATGAGTGTGTATTTATAAATATATATACTTTGAAGGTTTACAAGAATCATTGATACGTTAGATACTTCTAAATTTAAATAAGCTTGAAACATTGCATAATTATAGGTAAATTGTCACATATCCTTCCATCAATCCAACTCAAGGAAGGGAACATGACTAAAAATATGGGCTTTCACAACTCAACCACCATTCATCATTTTACAAAATCATAACAAGTAAAAATACATGTGTGCATATCCATAAATAAATAAACACACCCAATGGAAATAAGATATAGCACACACATTTAGCATGCATCTATCAACATAATGATAACAATAATCAATAAAAAAATTGCATAATTAAAATACGAGGGAATACTTATGTTGAAACAAGTTGTCCTCGAGCAACTAGCTATGCAACTACGATGTTCCACCCATCCATATGCCAGTTGTGCTCATCAATCTCTCAACATAATTGCCACCCCCGAGATGGGCATGATTTCCGCAAGGAATAAGGAACAATGACTAACACATAGCCAAGTATAAATCACATCTCATCCAAGCCAGTCCACAACTGGGTTTATCAGGTTGTTAAGGAAGTAGAAATGAAGAATTGCTAAGCTAGTGAGCTCATCCACAAAGCTATTGGAACCTCTACAATAATTAGCTAGCTTGGTACCCACAATACCTACACACCCAACAAAAGTAAGTATTCACTTCACTGCTCCACAATCCATCAGGACAGACCTTCCCTTCTAGTGCTCTTCAGGGTGTGCACAGAAAAGTAGCCAAATCCCCTTCATCTTTAGTGAGGTTACACTCTTCACTAGGTTTATCAAGTCAATTTTGAATCATCTTCTACTCCTGGTTACTTACACATAGTTCAATCCAAAACAAGGGATACATATAACCCGATTCACACCAATCTCCACACAAACACAACAAGCACAAAAGTTGGGAATGGAAAAACGATTTTAATTGTGGGATTCGCCAAACAAGATGTCCATGGGTTTCCCAAATCGTGGCACCCCAAAAATGAGTTGAGAGAGGGGAAGTCGACCCCTGGGGAACAAAACCGAGTTTCCAACAGGTATATAGTCATTCAAAGGGGGGAAAACGACCTATATGGCCCCCCGAATTGGGATTCCCTTCCTCCTATTCATTCTGCAACTCAAATGCGACTTCCCAACTAGGAAAAATGGAGGAAAACTCAGGAAAAACATTCAGGAAAACACCCAACAAGACTAGAACTCGTGAGAGAGAAAAACTAATGGATGAATAATGGGTTGGGGAGCAAATTCATGGGTCCTTTCTTTCCCAAGAAGAGAAACACGTTTTTAAAAAAATATAGCTTCCCCATACAAGAAATTCGGGACAGCCATATTCTCCATTTCCCAAAACAATAACTACCTCAACCAACTCTTGGAAGAAATATGTACATGATCCTAACCATGTGATTAATTATGAGCTCTAGTGTTAGCAAGAAATACAAGTATATATGCAACTGGCCCTATTGTTTCAAGAACTTCAAATGGGCCACAATATATGGGTGATAGCCTAGCACAAATACCAAGCTTCAAGGAAATCTTCCTTGACCTCACTCTAAAGTAAACATGATCCCCAACACTGAACTCCCTATGCACCCTATGCTTATCTGCATAACTTTTCTATCTATCTTGGGTTGCTTTTAAATTCTGCCCAATCTTTGCAACCTTTTGTTCCATTTCCTTAAGCAATTCTGGCCCAAGTACAATTCTTTTCACTGGATTATCCCAAGTCACTGGTGTCCTGCACTTTATGTCATACAAAGCCTCAAATGGACTCATGCATAATGCTTGTTGCTCGTTATTATATGCAAACTCTACCAAGTGTAGATAATCTTCCCAGTTGGATGGTTTTTCCATTACATACATGCGAAGCATGTCTTAAAGCACTTGATTTACTCTTTCTGTTTTCCCATCTGTTTGAGGATGGTATGTTGTGCTAAAGTTCAGCTACGTACCCAAATTTGCAAAAATATCTTTCCAAAAATTTGAACTGAACTTGGTATTCCTGTCAAAAATTATTGCCTTAGGAAATCCATGCAATCTGAAAATTTCCTTCATGAAAATATTTGCAATGGCATTGGTTTTATATGTGGACTTAACCAGTATAAAATGTTCTACCCTTGTTAACTTGTCTGCCACAAACATGATGGAATCATGTTGTCTCACAGTCATTTACTTCCCTTCCCATTTCAAAATTGGAAATGGATGCAATAAACCTGTTGGGTGTTGGTGTTCAACCTTCACCCATTGTCATTTCATGCACTTAGAAATGCATTCAACGATGTCGTTCTTCATCACTGGCCAAAAATATTGTTTTATGGCTATAGCAATTGTTTTTTTTGATATCCCGAGTGATCGAAGTATGGAACTTTATGGATTTCATCCATAACAGTCCAATCAATTCTGCCACATTTGGAATATAAATCTTATTCTTATAAGTAAGAAATCCATCACCTTCCAAATGATACCCTTAATAATTCTTTTCAAAGTTCTGTTGTTGCAATTTGTCATTTATCTACATATACATTTCATCTTCAAGCATACAGTTAACAATCTGCTACCTCAAATCTGGTTGGTAGGTACTAAGTGTTGCCACATGCATTTCACATTCTTTTGTGCTGAATGCATTAGCCACCTTATTATTTTTCCCTTTTATGTGTTTAATCTCAAAATCAAATTCACACAAAAATTCCAGCCATCTATCTTGTGCAGCATTTAATGTTGGTTGCTCAAACAAATAGTTTAGACCACAATGGTCCGTCCTTAGCCCAAATTTTCTAGCCATCAAGTAGTGCCTCCACATCTTCAAAGCATTCACTATGGTTGCAAGCTCTAACTCATGAGTAGCATAATTTTTCTCATGCTCCCTTAACTTTCTTTACTCATAGCATACCACATGGTTGTCTTGCATAAGAACTCCTCCAAGTCCTTGATTGCATGCATCAGTACACACCACAAAGTCTTTTTTCTGGGTCTGCAATTTTCAAAATTGGTGCACTTGTGAGAATATTCTTCAACCATTGGAAGCTTTCTTCACATTTCGGTGTCCACTCAAACTTTATCCCCTTCTTTTGCAAAGAAGTGATTGGATTAGCAACCTTGGAAAATCCTTCAATGAACCTTCTGTAGTAACCAACAAGTCCCATAAAGGACCTCACATTTGTCACATTCCTTGGATTTGGCCAATTCATAATGGATTCAATCTTCTCAGGGTCCACATGATATATTCCTTCCTCTGAGATAATGTGACCAAAATAATGAATTTTATCTTTATAAAAGTCACATTTTCTCAGCTTTGCATACATCTTATGCTTCCTTATCAATTGCAAGGCCATTCTCAAATGTTCTTCATGCTCTTCTTCATTCTTAGAATAGATAAGAATATCATCTAGAAAAATAAGAACAAACTTGTCCAAATACTTGTTAAAAACACTATTCATGAGACACATGAATGTAGCTGGTGCATTCGTGAGACCAAATGGTACCACCACAAATTCATAGTGTCCATACCTTGTTCTAAAGGCTATCTTATGAATATCTTCCTCTTTGATTCTTACTTGATGGTACCAGACCTCAAGTCAATCTTTGAAAATACCTTTGCCCCTCTCATTTGATCAAAAAGGTCATCAATTCGAGGAAATGGGTATTTGTTCTTCATAGTGACTTTGTTCAATTGCTTGTAGTCAATACATAACTTGAGTGTTCCATCTTTCTTTTTTTACAAATACCATGGGTGCTCCCCAAGGATAATTTTAAGGGTGAAATTTAGCCCATGGGCTATTTTCCATGTTTTTTTTCCAAAAAAAAAATCGTCAATTTGCATTTTTTGAAGCCCCATTTCGCCCAATTTTGATGGGGTAAACCTTTTTCACTCTAAAAATCGCCAAATTATTACATAAACTATATAAAATCCTTAGAAATTGAAATAATTTTAGAAAAACATCGCCTAATATTTTATAGTTGACATTTTACGAATTGGTAAGGTTCGCCAAGTTTTATACAGTTTTAAATAAGTATGGGTCCTTAAAATTATCCCTAGTGCTCCCCATGGGGGCACACTTGGCCTAATATATATTTTTTCCAACAACTCTTATAACTTCATTTTCAATTCTAGTAATTCTAGTATACTCATACTATAGGGTGTCGTGGACACTAGTGTAGCTCCCAGCACAAGGTCAATTGTGAAATCAATGTCTCTCTTTGGATGGAGTTCTGGATTCTCGTTTGGAAACACATCCTTGAATTCTTGCAAAACATGATAGTCCCACAACTTGGAAATTTCATTTTATGTTTCCTCCAAAACATGGGTTGCATACAATTAACAACCCTTCCTACATAACTTCTTCAGCTACATGGCTAAAATCCTCCTAACATAAATCACTTTTGGAATGCCTTTTACAACCCTTGGGTTTCATTCCTCATCCATGCATTCAAAATTCTTGTTGTAGCAGTCAAGTTTAACTCTATGTGCTTCTAACCAGTCCATTCCAATGAGAATATCATATGAACCAAGTGGCAGAATATTCATATTTGCATAAGTGAATAGCCCATCCATCTCTAATGGACATTTCTCTACCATTTCACTATATTTTCTCTTGGTTCCAATGGCTAGTTGAACTAACCATGATTTACTATGCTTTAATTTTTAAAAAGCACGAATCTCAAAATTTTAGGACTGATATAACTGTGAGTAGATCAAGGGTCAATTAAAAAAAAAAATAGGTTGCTTAGCAATCTTACCTTCAACTTCAACCACGGTTGATTGATGATCTTCCTGGCGGTCCTCTAGTGATGCATAGATTCTAGGGATGGTCCTTGCCACTTGACATACAGTTTCATCTCCTTGGATGTTGTGAACTTGCTTTACATTCCCATTATGATGCAAACAGTTCCTAAGCATGTGTTCATCTCCACATCCCCAACATTGAAGCGACTTTCTTGGCTCCTTTGGATCTCTTGGCTTGTCTCCCATCATTCTAGTTGGCTTAGTCACACCCTGTGGTGGCTTCCTTTGCTGATTTCTAAGATGAGGAGGTTTGAACCCCTTCCTTCTTTGGTCAAACTTCTCAATTTTCTTGTCCTTCCATGCCTTATGGAAATCATGTTTGCTTTTATTTTGATCATAGCAATACTTGTCCTTTCTCGTGGCCTCCTCTAGAGTTCAAGGTTCGTTAAACTAAATTATGTCTTTATATGACTGAGGTAGTCCACTTAGAAAATGTTGAATTTTCACCTTATCATCTCTAATATACTTGACATATCTCAACAACTCTAAGAATTTGTTTGCATATTCTTCCATGGCCATTTGTCCCAATCTCATCTCACTGGGAATTCTTTGATTTTATCATCATAGTACCTATCAGAAATGTACTTTTGCTTGAAGTGCTTCTTGAACTGCTTCCACACAATCTTCCTTTCATTGATCTTTTTCACTTACCTAAGGTGATCCCACCATATAGATTCTCTTCCATTTAGATTGAATATGGCCACCTTTTCCTTCATATTTCAAGAGTAGTCTTGGACTTGGAAATACTTCCTCGTCTCAAGAATCCAAGCTTCAGCTTCTTGACCAAATTTTATCTCACCATCAAAGGTAAAGGTTTGACCTTCTCAAATTCCCCATGTGAATTGTTCTTTTAATGTCTCTTCCTCTTATTCTTGTGAGATGAAGAGCTTGAACCTTCAATGGATTATTTAAAGTCAGATGATCCACTAAAAGAGATTTCTGGAGTGTATGTCCTGTCTCTAGAAACTCTTCTTGAGTTATTGGACCTCTTGTAGGAATTCCTCCTTGAAATACTCCCACTCTTATCTGGATTGGTTGAATGATGTCCGGAGTTAATATTCCTCCTCTAAATTTCTGTCAAACTTTGTAGCATAGATGCATTCATCTGAATATGTTCTTCTTGATCTTTAATCGGCCTTTTATTGTCTTCTCTACAACTATGCAACTCCACCCGTAGGCTCCTCATGGTGGCTGCAATATCTGGGGGAGTATCTGGTTTCTTCTCCCATTGGATTTAGTTTCATCATTTTCAACCTGTATGTTCTCTCCCATGGAATTTGGCTCAGGCTCATGGGGATCCTAAGAATCATTCATGATGACGCTACTTTTGTCCCAACCAAGACCAAAATTTTCAAAATTAACTATGTGAAATGCTTTAAATGCTGCTAATATGACTATGATTCTACAAAATGTGTTCACATTAGACATATTTGTTAGCTGCATTATATTCTTAGAAATTTATAAATTTGTTTCATGCATTATGGGAACAATCAATATTGACAATTTTGTCAAATCACATAATTTTCTCACAATCACGATGTGTCAAGGGGATGACAGGGGTCAAGGGGGATTTCCCCCTTGTGGCAACATCCTCGTTTTTTTTTTGGTAAATCTTTCGATTTCACGCAGTCTGGCAGATAAGATCAATGCCATTTTTCAATTTCTGGCACTTGAAAATCTCCCTGGAAAACTGCTCAATTTCCCTGTTTCGGTGGACTTTTCAATTCCTCTACGAAATGCCTTTCAGCAAATTTTTCAAAAATCGTTGAAATACTTGTCGGTGGAGTTTTCCATTTTGTGCCGAAATCCTTTTCAGAGGACTTTTCATTTCTTCACCGAGAGTTTCGGTGACCTTTCCAGTTTTTCACCGAAACATATCGCCACGACTCTGCGAAACTCATAGAAAGTTTTTCGGCGGAGTTTTCTTTTCTTCACCGACATGTTCAATGGAGCAACTCCGCGAAACTCACCAAAAGTATTTTGGCAGAGTTTTCTTTTTTGCACCGAAATGCTCCTTTTTGGTGACTTATCCCTTTTTCTCCAAACTCTTTCGGCAAATTTTTCAATTTTTCGCCGAAACCTATTGGGGAATTTTCAATTTTTCGTCGACCACCTTTTCAATGAATTTTTCAATTCTTCGCTAATGGTTTCAATGACTTTTCCAATTTTTTGTCGAAATGCCTTCAACGAATTTCTCCAAAACTTGCCGATATGTGTCGGCGCAACTTGGCATTTTTTGCCGAAATGTGTTAGCACAACTCGGCTAAGTTCACCGACACACTCTTAGGGAAAGACTTAGAAAAAATTTCCTTTATTTTCTGATGATCAGTGCTTACCAGGAAGAAATCTTACTTATGCAAGTTTCCTGATCTAACCCATTCAGGCCCAATGTTGCAACCCATGGCTCTAATACCACACTATCACGTCCCCTTCCATCAATCCAACTCAAGGAAGGGAACATGACTAAAAATGCAGTCTTTCCAAACTCAACCCCCATTCATAATTTTACAAACTCATAACAAGTAAAAATACATGTGTGCAGATGCATAAATAAATAAACATACATAGCGGAAATAAGATATACTACACACATCTAGCATGCATCTATCAACATAATCATAACAGTCATCGATTAAAAACATTGCATAATTAAAATATGAGAGAATACTTATCTTGAAACAAGTTGTCCCCGAGCAACTAGCTATGCAACTGCATTGTTCCACCCAACCATAGGCCAGTTGTGCTCATCAATCTCTCAACATAGCTACCACCCTCGTGTTGAGCATGATTTCCAAAAGGAATAGTGAACACCGACAAACACACATCCAAGTATACATCACATCTCAGCCAAACCATTCCACAAATGGGTTTATCAGGCTATTAAGGAAGTAGAAATGATGAATTGCTAAGCTAGTTAGGTCATCCACAGAGCTATTGGCACCTCTACAAGATTCACCTAGCTTGGCACCCACAACACCTACACACCCAACACAAGTATTCCTTTCACTGCTCCACTGTCCCTCAAACCATACCTTCCCTTCTAGTGCTCTTTAGGGTGTGCATAGAAAGGTATCCAAAGCCCCTTCATCTTTAGTGAGGTTACACTCTTCACTAGGTTTATCAAGCCAATTCAGAATCCTCTTCTACTCTTGGTTGCTTACACACAGTTCAATCCAAAACATGGGATATATATAACTTGATTCAAAACAATATGCACACACACACAACAAGCACAAAAGTTGGGAATGGAAAAACAATTTTAACTGTGGGATGCACAAAACAAGATGTCAATGGGTTTCCCAAATCGTGGCACCACAAAACCGAGTTGTGAGAGGGGAATTCGACCCCTAGGGAACAAAATAGAGTTTCCAACAGGTGTATAGGCATTCAAAGGGAAAACAATACCTCTATGGACCCCCAAATCGGGAGTCCCTTCATCCCAGTCATTTTGCAACTCAAAAACGATTTCCCGGGTAGAGAAAATGGAGGAAAACTCAGGAAAAACACCCAATGAGCCTAAAACTCATGAGAGAGAAAAAAAGATGGATGAATAATGGGTTGGAGAGCAAATTTGTGGGTCCTTTCTTGCCCAAGAGGAGAAACACATTTTTAAAAAATGATTCCTTCCCCATACACGAAGTTTGGGACAACGACACTCTCCATTTCCCAAAACAATAATTACCTAAACCAACTCTTGGAAGAAATAAATGATTGGGTGCAAAAGTCAAGATGGTTGGTTGATGGTTCAAGGGTTCTCTCATTAACATTTGGATTGACGCTATTGATTTCAAGGGTTTTAATATTTCCCTCCCTATTCCTTGTAAAATCATGCCCCCATACTCTTGCTGCATTGCATAGCTAGTTGTGGATATTTTTATTAGAATATATATTTACATTATATTTGTAATTTACATTGTGCCAATATAGCACACGATTCACATGCAAAATTTTTAATTGTTGATATATAACGATAAATTGATGGTGGGGCCTTGGAATTGAGCTCCTCACCACCATTTTATAACAATATTACAACATTTAAATGTTTATAAGTGCAACGAGGTCAAAATCGGGGTGTTACATACATTATATATATGTGATATGCTATTAAACATATATCTATCTTTTTTTTTCACCTGAAAAAGTACTTACTATTAATACAAAGTAATAGTAGGGAAGAGTAAATAGAGCACAAGCTCAAAAAAGAGTCCACACAGGCCCAAAGAAGGAGCCCATAAAAGTTCAAAACCTGCCAACAATGGCAATAAAGAAGTTGTTTGGCCAAATTACACCGGGCCAAACATTACACATCATAAAGAACCAATTAATACAATCTGAAAAACAATAACCGTCATACATGTGTTAAGCAAGAAACACAAAAAAAGTAGATAAACCCATACGGTAACGATAAAGAGATCTCGCTACCCCAGCCAACAGGGAGCCAATAACCATGCTGACAAGACCCAACCAGAAAGAAAACACAGGCCTGCATGCCCAAAAAATATGCAACAAAGCAGTCATGGTCCTACAAGAAACAAAGAAAAACATCGAACCGATGTCAGTGAAAGTACCACAACCTACTTAGAAAAAAGCCAAGGAAGACTGATCCAGTAATAGATTATCATCCCATTCCTCCAAATAAATGATGCCTTATAGAACAGATAAAGCTCGCTTAGATAGAAGATCGACCAAAGAGTTGTGTACTCTGTACACGTGAACAAAGGAGATTTGACCAAAGCAGTTTATCAAGCGCCGAGTATCCCTCAACCAAAAATCTAGCTGAATGAACTTCAACTAACACTCCAGACGAGCCCAAGTGATAATCACTTTAGAATCCCCCCCGCACAAGAAAAAGTGGGATATTACGCACCGAAGAGATATAAAGAAGTAACCAAAGGGAAATGAGCTCACTCTTGGTGTTAGTTCCCTCACCACAGTTCACCAGATGTGAAGTTTGTGTGAACCCGAAAGGTACACCACCGCCCCAGCACCACTGCACCGAGAGCCAGATTGAGAGCCCCCATCAAAGGCACCCCAAGGGAAAGTAATGACCAGGAAATGCGTCGGTCGAGGAGCACAACCACCAGAATGACCACCTCTTTCCAACAAACCCAAAGCCTCTTGGAAACAACCCACAACCTGAAAACCAATCTAGTAATTGTTAGACTCAGTCCCCTTGAAAATAAGCAGATTCCGAGCCTTCCAGATCTCCCAGGCCGTGTAGACAATCAGGGATACCAAAGACAAATCTGTCGCAGACCAAATACGAAAGTTATCCAAAAACGATGACCGATTCCAAGAAGTGGAGCACTCGATCCAAGAACAGACCCCCCTCCCAACTGCCCTGGAGAAAGGGCAAGTAAAGAAAAGGTGGTTGATAGATTCCTTTGTTGCGCCGCACAACACACAACGACCAAGACCGACCAGGCCCCACTTAAGTAAGTTGTCCCATGTGAGAATGTGGTTGTCCAGGATCAGCCATAAGAAACATTTAAGCTTGAGTGGAATACTCAACGTCCAAACCAGACTAAACCACCATTGAACAGGACGCAACGGTCGTGTAAACAAATATGAGTATGCCAATTTTGTAGATACCGTCCCTGAAACTATATTCCAAGACCAATCCAACCTATCCGGGCATTCCCTTAACTAGATATTGAATCTCTTTAGGCATGAGATGTACCTAGTCTATTCCACACCAAGGATGTCGTAGATTCCCAGCTGATTAGAATTAATCCAGGAGGTTTTCAATCCATTCGTATGTAAAGATGCAAAATGGTTGAGGGTAAAGTAGCCCTTGGATCTCAAAACAAAAAGAAGATCAGAGGATAGTTTGAAATCCAATGGTCCGCCAAGAATTGGATCTTATCCCAGATGGATTTGACGTCCGTTTCCTGGGACCCATGAGATCCAGGACACTATCGTCTGAAAGGAGCCCAGTAAACCTTTCCAAATATTGGAGACCACCCTGTATGGAGGCAGGCCATCACGAAACCATTGAGGAACAAGTCGGTTCTTTAAATACTTATCCTTTATGATTGAACCCCAAGGGGAGTCCACAAACAAATCCCGCCAAATACTTTTCTCCTTAAGAGCATTCCCGAAATCTTCCATACTCTTGATGCCCCAACCCCCAGATGTAAATGGCTGAGCCAAAAACTGCCAACCAACCAAATGGAAACGACGTTTATCCCCACCACCTTCCCAAATGAACTTAAAAATTCGTTTACGGATCCCAGACAAAATGAACTTTGGAATATTGCACATGGAAAGCCAATAAATTGCTAAATTCTGTAGCACTGATTCAGCAAGAGTGAGGTGTCCCCCTAAAGAAAGCCATTTCCAACACCAATGGCTAACTCGTTTGTCAAATATTTGTAGCAGCCACCTCCAATCTTGTTTCAAATAACAGTTTGGCTTGATAAAGAACCCCAGATATGTAGTACTATCCTCCAAACACTTGCAATTGAAAGGTAGAGAGAGTTTGATTTGATCCAGTATATCCTCCTCCACCTCATAGAAGAGTTGAACCGATTTTTCTTTACTTATGAGCATGCGCGAGGATTTACAAAACACATCCAAAATGGTTTTTTTCTCCACTTTCTCCACCAAAGAACCCTGGCCATATATCATGACATCATCCACAAATAACGTTTGTGTGAACATAGTGTGAGGGGCATCAAAGATGCCCATAATTTTCTGATCATACCAACCTATGATAATAAGCTTGCTGAGGCCCTTAATGACCAGGATGAAGATAAGAGGAGATGTGGGGCAGCCCTTCCTTAAACCACGAGAGATTTTAAAGAAATCATAAATAGTACCATTTATAATTACATCAAAATTAACCGATGATACACATGCCATGATCCATTTCATAACCGCCCATGGGAGCCCAATCTGAATCAATATTAACTTTAGAAAAGACCATTCCAGCCGGTTATATGCCTTCACAAGATCCAGTTTCAGTAGGATTTCCTTTGAGTGAAATGCCACCCCCACATCATCTAAAATTTTTCGGTCATGAAGAAAACCAAATTGCTCTTTTGAAATGAATTTCGATAGACTAGGATTCAATCTAACAACAATGATTTTAGCAATGACTTTATAAATTAAATTACAAAGAGAAATCGAGTGAAAATCATTGAAACTTTCAGGATGAGAAGACTTAGGAATGAGAGTTAGAAAAGTGGAATTGATTGCACCTGAAACCAAACCCAGAAGTCTGGATTCCTCCACCGCCTGAAGAATATCCTGGCCCATAATATCAAAAAAATTAAGAAACAATTCCACTGACCAACTATCCAGGCCCGGACTTTTATCCTTGGAAAAACCTTTAAGGACTATCTCCATTTCAGACAGAGTCACCGGAGCGAAAATCCCATTTCCTTCCTCCTTAGTAAGCATCCTCGGACACTCTCTAATAACCTTGAATTGTTCCAACAAAGAAGTTGAACATGGATCCTAGAAAATGTTGTGAAAGTGAAGGACCGCAGCTGAGTGCAACTCCGTTTGGGAGAATATTTTTCTCCATCATGATCATTCAGTTCCCAAATAGCATTTTGGTTTTTCCGAGAGTTCGCAAATTTGTGAAAAAAATAGTATTGTTGTCCCCCACCTTTATCCAAAGTGCACGACTCTTCAACCGCCACGTTTCCTCCTAGAATTTCAAATGTTTTAACTTTAGACCTTCTAGCTCACATAGTTTGATATAGGTCGGACCATGGATAGGAGAAAAATGGTGGGTAGCTAATATGGCTTCAATCTCATCTTTAACCGAAGAAAGTTCCAGTGCCAATTGTTTCTTACGATTTATTTCCCAAGCAATGATGTGATATTTGAGGCATTTTAATTTTTTTACCAGACTATCCATAGCAGAGACACCATCCGCAACGACAAGATTGTTCCAAAATGAAGTCACATCCCCACAAAAAACTTGATCAGAAAGCCAAGAGGAATTGAACTTGAAAGGATAAGTTGCTTTATTGTCAGCCAAGTCGAACTAAAAGAAGATGGGAACATGGTCACTAATGCGAATGTCCTATGAACAAGATCTAAATTTGGAGAACCTGTCCAAAAGATTATATGCAATTAAATAACGATCCAACCTTTTTGCAACGAAATCCACACCCTGACGACCATTTCTCCAGGTAGGATATAAGGGAAAAGGAACAATATCAACCAGGTCCCTAGAAGAGAACATGTTATGAAAGAAAGAGTTGAGAGGATCCAATTGAGCATTTCGTCCCCATACTTCACCAACTGACCAGGTGAAGTTTAAATCCCTAGTAAGAATAAGATTTTCAAGGTTTAACAAATTGTCTGCACAAACCACCTCCCCAAAAGACCTCCTGTCTGCATAGGGCCCATAAAAATTAATGAAATTTAACTCCTCATCAAGCCCAACCAAACGACCAGAGAGAAGGATCCCCTCCTTAGTCGCAAAGGGACACAAATTTAAAACCCAAGGATTCTAGGCATCTAAAAGGCCCCTAGAAAGGTCGTCCACACTGATAACACAAATTTTCCAGTTTGGTTTGAGTTTGGTAAAAAAACACGAGCTTTTAATTCTGAGACCATTGTCTCTTGTAGCATAACAATGTCAAGATTATGTAAGAGAAGAACACGTTGGAGGGAAAGTTGTTTCGGGAGGCTCCCCTTTCACCTACCCAAATTTCTGAAATTATTATTTTATTTGCAAAATACTTTATGTTAAATTTAATTACAAAGTTTTTTAATTATGATCAGTTTTGATCAAGGATGAATGTAATTACTGATTATTATTATTTAAATAAATTAATTAGGAGACAAACACCCAAGGGGACTATTAAATGAGTGTTCACTAACCCACTAGGAGGAATGGAAGCTATTGGAAGGTATGGGACAGATGGCAGCAATTGCATCACACCACTAGTTGTTGGTTATGGGACAACTACCCCTAAAAATGTGGCATTATCCCCCAGATGGAGGGAGTGAGCAGGAAGCTCATTTAATGACCCAGTAACAACTGAAAAGGCCTAGGCATCCTACATAAGGCAAATTCGAATTGAGCAGGCAGCTCTTACACAATATTTCTGCAGAATATTTCCTCATGTGCATCAGGTGATCACTGAGAGATTCGAATAGGGAGGCTAGTTGTGAGTGCAATCATAAGTCTGCATATTGCTAAGAAGAACCAGAGATGCTGGTGCAGGTCTTCTTGATTGCTAGTTCTTGAAGATTCAACAGTTAGTACTACTGCAAGTGGAGATCCTAATTTCTAAGTTTCTTCCTCCTGGTGGTTCAGTGAACAGGTTCGGGGGTCCTAAGGCAAGTACTTAACTGCTTTCAGGAATTGGTTGGGTGGAACAATCTTCTTGGGCTGTTTGTCCCCTACAGATTTTATCCAGGTTTTACAGTTTCTACTTATTTCAGTTATTAGTTTTGTTTAAGTAAAATTATCAATCTTTGTTTGAAGAATAAATGTGTTCTGATTTTGTTTGAAAGTCTGCATGTTAAAGTTTTGATGATTTCCTGTACAGACACTTTGTATTTATTTTCTTATCTTTACTATGTACATAAGAAATAGATAGAATTCGAATTCCTATACATTATATTATGTCTGCAATAAAATTAAGATAGCTGCAAATAAATAAATGCATTCATTATATCAAAGCTGTAAATAACAGTCTTTTTACACAGTCTTCACACCTTAACATTTTACACACACATTGTTTTCATTTCCCTTTTGTAACATTGCATTGATTATTATCCTATCAAATAGTAAAAACATGATAAACCTTGTTTCGTTATCCTTCATCTTATTTGCATATATTATATAAACTATATATATATATATATTATAAACTGCAAAATTGAGTTCCAAAACTGGATTCATATCAAACCCTAATATAGCTCAAAATCACGATATCAACCTACATCATCAAGTCGTATAACACAGACGATTTACACAGAAATAAATAGCATAAATTTCATTATCATGGAGAAAAGCTTTGTATCCTCTGTCAATGAGCCTTGGCTCCACTTATATTTATAACAAACAGTTCGTGGATCAGAGTTTTCCAAACCATTACAAGTTGCAATTTAAAGAAGGGAAACCAATGTTTTGCAGAGAACAAACAGATACAACTCGTTTCCAAACGAAAATTGCACAAGGTGTATTCCCGTTTTAAACATTACACTTCTGAAAATGAAAATCCCATAGGGTTTTATCACTTTCACAATCGACATTACATACAGGGTTTTATCCCCATCATTCTGAACTCTTAAACACAAGTTTACATTTACACTTGGACAAAAATTAAGTATCAAAATATACGCAGAGAAATTAGACGAAGCTCATTCGTTGTAGATTTTTCACTCCAACATAAGAATCTTCTTAAAAGATCAACCGACAGATGACGCTGAACATGGAAAGACCGGAACAACCATATCATTCAAGACTGAAGGAGCACCTACGAGGGTTTTTGGAAGACCTGGAGCTTACCAGGAAAGGAGCACGGCCATCCTATTCCAAACCCTGGTTCATATTCCCCATTTTGAACACGGTGCCTATCATTTTAAACTGTTAAACATAATACTTGTTAAAACTATCAACCAAAAAATTATTAGAAACCCTGAGTTGGGTAGCCATTTACCTTTACACGTTGAAGGCCGAGCTCTATACATACACCTATACATGACGAAACCTTGCTTCGCACGAGAACAGACAACCATTTAAATATTGGTCGCAATAAGATATCCTTCCACTAAATTTCTCAGAGAAAGAAACAACCAACCTATCAACTCGATAGAGTTGCCAACCCAAGACTTAACAAATGTTCATGCCATTACAGAGACAAAGAACCTGTAACTTACAAACCCTGACCTACAGGTCATGAGGTCGAACCCATTAACATCGTCTTCTAGCTCTACAAACCAGCGGCCTGTCGGCCCTAACAGACCAAAACAATAGCAAAGACATAGAACACAATAACTTTCTATCAACCCAACACTCGACGCAACGTTAGGGTTGGATCCAACGATCAGGATCAAAGTTGATCAACGATCGAAAACATGCCAATGCTCTTTGCATTGGAGCGAACAACAATCACATTTATTGCTCATTCAATATCGTAGCATGACCATACCAACTCTTATACACGGTGGATAGTTAAAACAACCAGCTCGAAGGATTATCAATAGGGAGTATGACATAGCCACCCTTGCTTTCACCTGTTGCATTTTTTGTATTACGCGGAGGCTTGTAAGTCCTCGTCACCAGGACGTTAGGGACGACCATTATTGTAGGCCTGTATCACAATCACCAACGACGATTCATATCACATGCAAAACATCAACCTGTCCATCAAAATTAATTGCATGTCAGTACTCATTTTCCAATGATATGATTTCAAACATTGTTTCATAACGATATAATATTATATGTCATGGTATTTCGAATCCAAAGTCCATAGGGTTTCCAAGTTACGATTTATCACACACTTATTGTGTTATAGTGGCCAACGACTATATATATTTCTATAATTCCAACCCTATGTCGTATTAAATTCACATTGTTATGTAGATTAACATTGCGAAGCTTATATAGTTCCAAGTTATGATTTGCAGTTTGTAAATAATAAAAATATGACTTAGATATTAGTTGATAGAACAACTATAGTCACAATTTGACATAGTTTCATTTATTTTCCATTCATACAATATTAGATACAAGCATCTTAAAAAGCTTATAAGTATCACGTCTAGTAAAACATTGTAAGGATATGGTTGGAATAACCCATACATAGAAGATTTGAATATTACCCTTGTAGCAGTGGTTGTGATCATACAAAATCTATTATCGAAGTTATAAAAATAAATAGTTTGTATAATAGACATTCGATGGATCTAATGATGTAAATTTAGCATGAAGGCTAACTGAATGCTATGAGTTCTTACCATATTTTCACATTACAAACGTTTAATGATTTGTTGTACATGTATTACGACAGTAATACGAAGATAATTAATTATCTTAAGATGATGATAAAACCAGTTACAAACAACGATAAAACTACAGCGATAAAACTATCAGTTTGATGACGTTCATAGATAAAGCATTGCTGAGTTGTAAGACGGTACTTGAAAATGGTAATTATAGCTATAAATTCATACCTGTATGCTTTTGTGAGTCGCAATAGTTTCTAAACATTCTATTTTATTTAGAACGTTGATTTTGAACTTTACATGTACTTGAGTTTACGAATTCATGGAAACTTTTACCTGTCATCTGCACATAGAACATTCAATTTGCTTTAGCGTTGCAGCTAATTAAGCCCCAGGGTACCTCATAGGACACCCTTATGCATCAAAAGTCAAACTGTCAGTATCATTGCAAAAGAAAAGGTGTCGCATCATATTTCCGACCTGTTAGCTCATTTGTCATCATAATCATGTTTATTAGTTATGTGTTAAATTTGTCACTATTACATCGTTGCTAAAGAGAAATTAAAATTATGTTTAGTACTAACAACCTTTAATTAATGTTGTCATACTTTACAATTATTATTTCCGCAATTATAATTTTAATAATTAATGTTGTTATCAAAAATTTTAAATTTTTATGAAAATTCGGGATGTTACATCCCCACTCCTCACATATTCAAAGAAAGACAGATGATTTCCTCACCCTAGCTAGGGCTTTAATGTCTCTAAGCACCCCAAAATCAGAAGAAGGAGAATCACTGATGATGCCCGACGAACCAGCAAGTTTGCAAACCTGTGTCCCTTTAGAAGAACCCTTCCGAGCACTACAATGTTGTAGGGGAGAAAGCTCCATAGCTAGACCAACCACCCTAGCACCCTGAATCAATTTATTTTTTGGAAGAGACTCAGAAGACGGATCGAAATCTTGCCCCACCCCCAAAGACACAACACGGTTCTTGTGGAAAACTAGGATGGGTTTCTTCTTAACCACTTCAGAGAAAGAGGGTACATGAATGCATCTCAGCTGTTCCAGAGAAGTAAAATCCGCATCCTGTGAAGGATTTACATCCAACGGCTGAGAATCCTCTAAAGGAGTAGGAGAGATAACCCCCAACGCTGGCAACGGGTCCCGAGTAACAGGGGAAGAGTTATTGACATCAGAGGAAATTTGGATAATATCATTT
Organism: Larix kaempferi; assembly: GCA_027924585.1. Lineage (NCBI taxonomy): Eukaryota > Viridiplantae > Streptophyta > Pinopsida > Pinales > Pinaceae > Larix > Larix kaempferi. Next base: position 8,448,550 of record BSBM01000445.1, read on the forward strand.
GGAGATATATTCCCGAAAACATCCTCCTCACTGGAAACATGAATATCAAAGGGTGGAGTAGAATTGTTGGGGCCCGCCAAAATCCTAGGCGAGGATGCATCGGAGATGGAGAGGGAATTCAAAGAAGACCTTACAGAAGGATGTGACTCCCATTTGTAGGAATAGCACCGTCAATTACCAGATGACCAGACTCAGCTTTTTTTTGTTCTAAGGAAATAATAAAAGCTTTTTCAGATTCATTCAAAGAATGGTAAAAGGATGGGTCATATAATTGGAGCTTACCCAGAATACCCGAAGTAGCAGAAACAGGAGGGGAGATACAGTTTGAGAAACCGTCCAGAGCACCCGCCGCATCAAGTTCACAATCACTATAATCATCTGAAGACCAAAATGCCTCCCCATCTTCAGCAGAAGACTCATCCATACAGGCTTTCGGCCCCGTGCAGTTTCGCCAATGGTGCCCAACCTCCTTACAATTGGAGCAACGGAACGGTATGCCCCAGTAGTTAATAATTTGAGTAAACTGACGAACCCTCTAGTCAATATGAAGGACATCAATAAGACCAAGAGACATGTCAACCTCAACTATTATGCGCCCAATGCGCTTGTCCACCTTGTTGAGCACTTCCTTGCCCAAATGGAGAAAATGACCCAACCGATTGCCCATCGCCTAAAAAATCGCCTGGTTCCATATAGCCAAGGGAAAACCAGGTAACAACACCCACAAGTGCCTCATTCGAATAGTGGATCGATCAGGATCAAAATCGGTGTGCCATTGTTGAAGCATGAGGCCGCCTGTCCCTTTATGCCAAAGGCGACCCAGAACCAATGAAGCATGGGATTCCTCTCGAAATTTAAAACTGAACCATCCCTTTGAAAATATGGATACCATGGGCACATAATCCAGAACGGGAGACCAGGTTCGCGTGAACCATTTCACAATATCCTTCTGGTGCATGGAATTGTTACTAAACTTCCCCACCAAAGACGTCATGTTCATCTCAACAAGGTCCTCCAAGCCCATGTTGCGGCCAACATTAATCCAATGTTCCCAAGGGCACTTGTTCAGTTTCCGCTATCGATTTTTGGGTTTGATAAACTGATGGACAGCGGGTATGGCCGAGACCTCAAAACAACGCCCATTCTCACCACCTCCATTGGAAAGTGAAGCAACAACCGAAGTAGATTTGTTAGATGCTGAAGTGACACCTAGAAGACCATCATCATAAACCGAAGCTTTCTTAGCCAACGAACCTTTATCGACAGTTGGAGATGGACACTGTCGAGCCTTCTTTGCATGAACACCACCTGTGACAGCCACTTTCTTACCCTTTAGCATTTCCTTGTAATAGGCATCTGGTTGCATGATGTCCTTTTCCTCTATCCAGTAATCCATTTCCGTAGGGGGCGGTAAACCCGGACCGCTAGGTGTCGGCACCTCCTCCATCCAAGAAATAGGTAGGGTGAAGTGGTTCGGAACGCTGTTAGGGTTTGACAAAAAAACCCACCTAAAAACTTGCCAGTTGACCAACAAGAAAACAAAAACGAGCCGGAGAGAGCTTACCAGGGAAACAAATGGTAAGAAACGGGACGTCGAGACGGAAAAAACTTAACCAGGAAGATGCAAATTGTAAAAACCGGGGCGTGAAGATCGAAATTTGTGAAAATGACACCCACGACCCCCTAGATAGCCATTCCAAAATAGTGATGATTCGGCGAGAAAACGGGGAGGGTTTAACTGTAACCCAAAAATAGCCACACCATCACCGACAAAACAAGAACTGACGAGGCCGAAAAATAGCCTTACGCAGGAAAAAGGAAACCACGACACCCCAAGCTACGCCCAAGCCGGTGAAGACCCACCTCCGAGCACACTGCACTGAACCCACAAACCGAACCGGTCCCGAGCTTGTTGAAGCGAAAGGTTAAAAGGGGAACCAAACAAGAAAGAAACCCCAGTGTGAAAATCGAAAGCAATAGCCCGGTGCAGTTTGAGTTTGGTAGTCATAGGTAACAAACGCCTCCAACCCACTCTAACTTCAGATTAAAAAAAACTGACCAAGCCCAAACCTGTCAGTAAACCCTAAAACCTGTTCATCCCAACTCCTCTCCCCTTCAAATCAATTCATTTTCTTGAGATACGTTTTTAAAATTTACGCCTTTCAACGTATATCTATCTATATATATAACCATAAAGTACCTTCATTGAAAAAAATTGTTATGAAAAATAATATACCTAAAATGGAAAGATATGGTTGCTTGGATAGAGATGTCATATTGAATTAAAGTAGTATCATACAAGCACTCACATCAATGAATGTTTTAATATATTAGATAAGAAATATCTTCGTAACTTGTGGAGGATTAATGTAACAATGGGTAGATATTATTTTATAGGTAGTAGATTCTCATGTTGCATTAATTAGATTTTATAAATAGAATTGACTCGTACCATAACTATTGAGTATTTTAATATATCTTTATTATTTTATAAAGTTAAAGTATGAAAGGCCGTGGAGGAAGGTTGAGAAATAATAGTGAAGGAAGTTGGGAGAAGGTGGATATATTATTTTTTGGGAAATTTTGTGGGAGGGAGAAGTTTGTTTGAGAATTTTTGGAGATTTCATACACAACATATTGTTGTATCATTTTTTTGGGGTTTTTGGCATAGAGGGTCAGGAAGCCATTAGTTTTATGGGGCCAGGGCATCATCTAGGTCTCCAGTTGGTTGGAAGAAAAAACTGTGTTTCCACTATGTGGAAGTGGCTTCAATCAATCCTATGCTGGCGGCATAAGATTCACCTCAAACACTTATAGAGGTATTCTTCTGGTTAAATTGATTAGTTTTAAGAATCGTTCTTCACTTAAATTATATTATTAAACTATGTTATTAAGTTACTAGTTTTTATTAATGTAAGTTTAAGTTTTACTGCTGTAAGTTCAATTTTGAAGCAAATATATATACATATAAAGTGTAACAATGATTCCTCCCAATTATCCAAGCTACATCCAATAACCCATAAGAACTTATTTTGAATCTCTTTATTTTTATTTTTTTATTAAAAAATGATTATGATCATATAAACTGTAATAATTCTTCCCAATTATCCAAACTACATCTTACACCCATAAAACTTATTTTAAATTTCTTTATTTTTATTTTTTATTAAAAAATGATTACGTATGTTTTAACGACGTATAGATTTTAATAGGTACACACTGAATGATTATTAGTCCACTTGTGACCAAACATAAAATCAAATGACTTATGCGTGGGCTGTTTCGTGAAATGATAGTTCTTTCATAGAAGAGCATCCAAGTGGTAAGCTCCCATCCCTAATATTTAGGTGTATAAGTATGATTATTAAGGAATTAATGAGAATTACCTCTCACAGCTAACTGGCACTTCTCTCAATTTTCTCCATTATTATTGATCTGTTAAACTAGCATCATCCTTACAAATGGAATGAGTAAATAATTTCCAGCACCTACCAAATTAGACTGAGCAAATAAGTTTCAGCACCTACCAGATTAACCTAAGCCGTACGTAAAAGCCTGGAATCGACCCCACTCTAATCAGTGAACCAGAGGCCGTGTAACCCATACTCCAAGGAAAATCGAGTATTGAAAATTGATGCTTCCGCAGTCAAATTTTCGTACAGACAGTTTAATTATCGGATCTGAATCTAACTCCACTGGTTGATATGTTTGGCCCAGACAAGTTGATCCATACACGTCAGTGGCTATAAAGTTACACGACATGGAACTTGAAATTGGACAGGCAGGCCCGAGGCGTGGATGATTTTCTAGGACAAGCTAGCCACCGGCATGGAATTGTTCACACATTAAACAATAACCACCGACCAGTATATTTTGGTAGGGCAAAAACAGACTATGTTTTGAAAATTGTATATCGAGATGACAGTATTTTATCCAAATTTAAATTAAACATTGTTTATCGAGTTGTTGAACACTCAGTGCAGCTGGATGCAGGATATGAATCATTACATCTCCGGCCATTGTAATCTAAAAGTTAATACATTGCACAAAACCATAATATATGCTCTACAGTTTGATGTTACTGATATAATCCAAACAAAAGAACTTGTCATGCTTTACAGCTTGATGCTTATTATTGATCATCCGGAAACATCTATCAGTCCAATATTCCAAACAAAATTTCCTACAAATACGGAAGTCACCCGACATTTCACATCCAAGTTATATATCTCAAGCTATAGTACAATTTATACCGCACTCCTCCATGATTATGGTTTGGCCATATGGACCGTTTGATGCACTGAATAATGCTTAACAACGGGCTATCCAGGATGAGAATTCAGTCTTCATGTTTACTACCTAAAAATTTCTTGTTACATCGTCGGAGAAATCGGAACCTGTGACATTAATCGCCGTGGCAAAATCTTGCTAACTTTTGTTACTATGGCAGGATCATAGGATCCTGCCATAGTAAGAAAAGAATTTCGATGCTGCCAGCTTCATCTTATAGTCCGTTGCACTGTGGCAGGATCTTCCCTCGGACCAGAAAGTTGATGCAATAGATAGTGTGGTCTACAAAGCAATTGCGAGATTACAGGATCCTGCATTCGGCTGTGCAGGCGTAATACAGCAGCTTCAGCTCCAAATATCAGACCTGGAATTGCAAATAACTGCAACAGAGGAAATGATTCAGAAAATACGTTCCCAGCAGGCCAAACTTGTAACCTCTATCCCAGGATTCAACAATAAGTTTAATCCCACGATCAACCCATCCTTAAAAGACGATGAAGACGAAGATGAGTATTTATTCAATTCAAATCTGATGGATTGAATACAATGAAGTTTCTCAAATAAATAACAAATTGATGGACAACTTTGTTATCTGGTTCTGTCTTTGCCAAAATTATGCTATCTCCAAGCAAAATGAACTTAAATCCAATATCTAGGTTGTTTTTAGCTATATCTAGACTAGCATAGATATAATTGAAATCGATGAATTTTGAAGCTAATAAGCATTGAAAAGACTAGACTAGAAATATAGAAAAAAACTGAAATACAATATCTTTATGGGTTTAAAAGATCACAATAAATGTGTAGACGAGACTAGAAATATTGAAAAAACTGAAATACAATATTTTTTTGGGTTTAAAGCAGGACAATAACTGTGTATTATATGTGTTTGAAATCAGGTGAGTTTATTTTTTTTCCCCGAAAAAAAGCATACTATTGCTATTCAACACTAAATCAAATAGTACATGATATCCAAATACATAACTGTGTTTCAAAAAACCAAAAAGCCTGGTTTTTTGTTTACCCATCCAAATAAGTAGAAACCTATCCATATCACAAACCAAAAGCCAAAATGAGATACATAAGTCTCTAGTCTAGGGACTACATTGTACCCTCATCAATCAACATGTTCTCACAGTGTTCTTCCCGGGATAAGTAGCCCTCCTCACCTTCTAATGCCTGTTTTGATTGTTGATCTTCCTAAGCATTGTATTCTCTATATATATGTGACAGAGACTGTGAGCTGAAGGATCCGAGTTCCAACTGAATTCTATTACACCAGTAAACTAAATTGAGCACCTTCAATTCATATTCACCTTTCGCCCATTTTATGGTTACTTGCGAATCACCAAATATTTTGATACTCGCCAATCCAAAGAGATTTGCAACATGAATAACACACCAAAGTGCTAACAGTTCATCTTTCATGTTAGTCCCTGTGCCACAATTCAGTCTGAAAGTATAAAAGTGATCCTAATTTAAGAATATAACCCCACCTGCACCACATTTCCCCAAATTTGCTGCCCCGTCAAATAATAGCACCGGATCATCAATGGAAAGTTGTAAGCTTCCAATGTTTCGTTGAACAGGTTGAGCCTCATCAATCTAGTATTTATGATATTGACACATTGCTTAATTGTATAAATTCTCCAGATTTAGGCTATGATTTTAAAAAATGGCCATGTTTCTTGCCCGCCAAATAGTCCAACAGATGAGATGATGATTCAGAATTGTTTCTGCATAATAAGCATTGACCGGGCTCGATCCACCCCATCATAGATAAATTATCCCATGTCTTTAGTCAATCCTGGAGCATAAACCATAGACAGCAAATAAATTTCAATGGTATGTGCCATGACCAGATCGCCTTGTACCACCAGTGTGCAGGGAAGATACATCTTAGCTTTATCATATAACTGTATGTCGTCTTTGCTGTAATATGCCATGTAGCTTCGTTGCCTACCCATAATACCTGGTCATCACCACAACTCAAACGGATACCTGCACAATTTAGAGACAATTTAGAGAGTGGAGAAATTTAAATCAGGTGAGTTTATTATTAATGTTTTTTTTTAACAGGAACAGGGAAAAGAGTATATTTATAAAAGTTGTGCACAGCTATTCATTACATATATGTAAAAGAGTTTTTTGCAGAAGGAGAAATCTCTAGAGAGACTGTAATTTCTGTCAATATATCTTTAAAAGCTCTGAGTTTTATCTTTCTAGAGCCATTCAAAATAGTATTGGGATAAACCCTGAGAAACTGATTGTTTAGGAGAATGCAGAAATACATTGGCAAAATAGATACAAAAATTGAAACCTGGGCTAGAAAAGGAGTTAGCCATGATTCTTTAACTGGGTTGAAGCTACGTCCACCATTTCCTGGTTTATCTCCTGATTGACCATGGGGGTTTCCTGCACATGGCTTCCTTGCGTTTTCCCTGTCAGCACTGCCATGTATTCCTGTAGAACATCAACCTTTCCAATTAGCTCAAATAGATTTTTCTCCAAATCATCAATTCTTGAATCCTGACAAGAAAGCTGGGAGACTGTGTAATTTAGATCCGAGGCCATCTCCTCGTTTTGCCTCACACTGGTGCAGACGACGTCATAAGTACTGCAAATTGAGAGTTTTACATCCACCATGGTGCGGCTCAAGGCAGTTATGGCTGCCATTACATTTTGCATTGTGCCGAGGCTATGTCGAGGAGCAAACGGAGGAATCAGTGAAGGTCTGGAAGAAGGAGGGGAGTCCAATTCGCACAGAGAGAGCCGGCTAAGGGCAGAGCAGGGGAAATGAGGGGGACAGGCCATTGCAGAGGATGAAAAGAAAGGCGTGAAGGGCAGAATTAATACCGGCTCGTGGGAGCTGCCAACAAGGCAGGAGTCCATGTAGCAGGCACGTGGGGGGAGTGGATGGCGTGTGGCGGGCACCAAAAGGATCGGGGGTGAACAAGGAGAGCCTAACCTTAAACGAGGGATAGAAAGAACCCTCGATGGACCAAGTAAACCATGCTTTAAGCATGAAAAGGAAAAACGAGCCCTTGGCATTAACTAGGGAATGAAGTGAAATCCCTTGGCACCATTGTGATCATGCATATGCCCAGGTTCTAATAAGGTTCCTCTATTTGCCTCAAGGTCTGCTAGCCAGTTATTCTCTCTTAGAATGTGATAAAAAGAGACTTCAGTGGGGAGAGCATAGGATCTTAACCTTTGAAGATATCTATAAGCTTTTGAACCTTGAGGGGCACAGCCCTTTCTCATGACTTCGATAACATGCCTGGAATCACCAAATACTTTGAGATTGTCAATGTTGAAGGAGGAGGCCAGTTCTATTGAGAGTATAAGTGCTAACCATTCTGCCTCATTGTTCATTTTCTTGCCTAGGCCCCATGAGAATGTTGCAACTTTGTTTCCTCCGGGATCAAAGAGTATCCCTCCCACACTTGCCGCCCCATTATTATTAATGTTATGGATGTATAAAAAGCAATAAAAAAATAAATATACAAAATTGATTATTGTAAATAATTACTATTTATTTAAAATTGTATATATTATTAATAACTATGATAGTTATTAAGATCTATTAAAATTAAGATTAATTAGAATTATTTTATTTTTTAAAATTTTAATTCTAAATTTAAAAAAATAAAAAAATAAAAACATTCTTAAATCCTTATAAATTATGATTAGTGAAGTTAAAATCATGGTTCATCCCATGACACCTACTTAGAATAAGTACATTGAACAAATGCAGAGTAAACAAAAATGGCAATGTCCCCCTACATTGGGGCAGTTTGTATGAAAGTGCAAGGGTTCATTAGAAATTAAATTTAAAGGGCGGTACCTAAGGGGTATGTAGGGTGGTACCTAAGGGGAATACATGATGTAATGGGTACCCAAAATGGAATAAACCATGTAATGTGTACCCAAAGGGGGTAATTAATGGCCACATTACATTAATTACCCAATGGGGGTAATTAATGGCCACATTACATTAATTACCCCCTTTGGGTACACATTACATGGTTTATTCCATTTTGGGTACCCATTACATAATTTATTCCCCTTAGGAACCACCCTAGATACCCCATATTATTCCCCCCTAAGTATATAACAAAATGTCATCCCAAGATGGGTCATTCAAAAGAAATAATAATAAAAATTAAATTCTTGGAAATCTAGGAGATTTAGAGAATGAAATCGAAAGGAAAGAGTAGTCATTGAAACATCATATTTATAGAATTGTAATATTCTAGCCAAGAATTGGCCAAAATACTAACTCCAACTTCCAATCTGGTCAGGATTTTAACTAGTAATTTTTAAACAATTTATTTATGGTGTGCAGGGTGTAAGTGAGGAGTACTGGTTCACTGATCAAGGATGGTAGGGATGACTTTTGATTCTGGATTTTATATGGAAAATGTGCAGCAGCAAGTTAATTCAGGGACAGACACTGAGTCCTATGCACAAGGTACTGGAGCGTTTCACTTTTCAACAACAGACAAATATGTTTCCTACTTCGAGGCTTCCTAGGATTCCAGCATATGCATATTAGACTAGGAGTTGATTATGGATGGAAGTAAGGGTTATATCAGTCATTATAATCAGTAAAACATATTGGTGCATGTTTCATATGATTTTGGGAGGTTACAGATAAATTTGGAGGCAAACTAGTCAAGGGCGCTACTGGGGATTTCTCAACCAAGAGGTTTACATATTCCTCCAAACACCGCTAACTGATTCCAAAAAATCAGGGAGTGGGATGGAGTGGATTTTATATTGTATTAAAATACTCATACAATTTACATATATGAAAATTGATGCTCAGATAAAGAACTGCAGTAAATATGGAAAAACTAGTTATTTAAAATTGCTCATTGAGCTAGTCTTGCATTCCTGATTCTCTAAATGCCTTGAAGGATTACTAAATTATGTTATGAAGCATTATATGATTCTGATAAATTTCCATGAACACTAACAGGTCTAAACTGGAATTCCATAATGCATATTTGATATCTTATTCAGAATTACAAAGAGCCTAACAGGCTAGGAAAATCTTACACACTGAGAGAGAATGAGTGTAAGAAGTAGGAAAGTGAATGTAACTCTGATCTGAAGCTGATATTTGACTGTCAACAGGTCTGATAACTGATATGAATGCTGGATTGATCTTCCTGGAGTGACCTGGGCACATTCACTGAGCTATCTTATTTCTACTAGGTGATCTCCTCCAAAAATAGCTCCAATGGTACTGAATGAGTGTAAGAAGAAGAGAAGTGAATATATCTATGATCTAAAACTGATATCTGATTGTAAACAGGTCTGATAACTGATATGAAGGATGCACTGATCTTCATGGATTGTCCTAGGTGCATTCACTGAGTTATCTTCCTCCTACTAGGTGATCTCCTCCAAAACTAGCTCCAATGGCACTAGAACTCTAGAATACTCTCTGGATGCTTATGAATCTTCAACAATGGACTGATATGGATCTGAATATCAGTAATCCATAGCTCTGGATCTGATCATTAACTGGATGGAACATCAAAGGGCTTGGGGCTCATCTCCCACGAAAAGAGTTGAGGCACATCTCTCAACAATGGAGTAGCAAGAGTTCTCACTAGCAAAAAATAATTAACCAAAAGATGTGAATGGGAGTTGGAAGCATTCTTTTATAGCTGATTTAAATTCATCTCCAAGTCACCCACACATGTGAGAGAGGGAGGGCGCATTCCTTGATCAAATTAGCAATTGATTGCTTTCCAAACTTTCCTTCTTTGTGTGTCCTCTCACTGAAATTGGCAAGTGTGCCTTGCTTTGGCTTTTTTGAATGTTGCTTGCTTTCCAACTGACTATTTTTCTGTGCTTCCCTTCTTTTTACTTTCCTGCTTTGTGCTTTTTCCTGATTTTTTACTGCTTTTGACAGTTTCCATTTTCTCTTGTTGCCATCTTTCCTTTCTCTAACTCCTTGATTTTCTGAGATTTTCCACTTAAGCAAGTGAGGTCCACATTGACCCTATTGCGCCCTCCTAGCCATATCATCATCAATTCTTGCCACAAAATTAATTAGTAATGATGATGAATTTATTATTAAAATAATTTAGACTCTAAATATTAATAATTATTTAATAATTAATTAATTGATATAGTATTGTGCGTCAAAATTACCCCATTAATTTAATTCGTATTCAATTAATTAACTTAGACCCCCTAGGGATGGGAGGATCCAAGTAGTGACCAAGGCCACTAGGGAAGGGACATTATAGTCATCCATCCCCAAGATTGTTTGTCCTCAAGCATTTTCAAACCAGGATGTTGCAGAATCTGTTCATCTTCACAGGTTGCATCTTCACTAGGAAACCCCTTCCATTGCACTAAATATTCTTTAATGCTCCTCAACTTCCTCCCTGTAACCTGCAAAATATCTTTCGGTTCCAAGACCAAATGTCCTTCATCATCAAGAGGAGGAAATACTTCTGAAACAGTAACTTGTTGGCAAACTGCTTTCTTCAAACATGACACATGGAAAACATTGTGTATCTTGCTTCCATATGCCAAATATAATTCATAAGCAACTTCACCCACCTTCCTTGTGATCTTGTAAGGCCCATAGAAACTTGGAAATAATTTCTCAGCCCCCTTCGATTTCAAAGTAGATTTCATGTAGGGCTTCAACCTTAAGTAAACCAAGTCTCCTTCTTGGAAGGTTCGATCTGTTCTCTTATTATCTGTATTCACCTTTTGTTGGTTATGTGCAACCTGCAATTTTTCCTTGAGTGCCTTGAGTGTGTCTTGGATTTCTTGCAGCCAATCCTTTTCTTTTTGTGCTCTGTAATCTCCAAAAATCAGATCTGCAAAATTAGTAGATTCATATCCATACAGAGCTTTGAATGGGGTCATTCCGATGGACATATGGAATGTTGTATTATAGCAGAATTCTCCCAAATGTAGCCAATTGACCCATGCCTTCTACTGCACGATAACATAGTTTCTGAGATAACCTTCCAGCCACTGATTTACCCTCTCAGTTTGGCCATTAGTCTGAGGGTGATAGCTTGTGCTGAGATTCAAACTAGTTCCAACTAGCTCAAACAGAGTTTGCCAGAAAGCACTAGTAAACTTGCTATCTCTGTCACTGATTATGATCTTGGGCAGACCATGCAATCTGAATATTTATTTAAAGAATAGTGTAGCTACTTGACTGGCAGTAATAGTAGATGTGACAACAAAAAAGTGAGAAAATTTTCTCAATCTATCAACTACTACAAAGATGTTATCCTTACCCTGATATTTTGGTAGTCCAGTGATGAAATCCATGGACACACTTTCCCATTTATGTTCCGGAATTGGAAGGGGTTGAAGGAGACCAGCAGGATGGGTGTGCTCCACCTTATTCTGTTGACATGCAGTACATTCCCTTACATGCCTTAACACATCATCTTTGAGGCCCTTCCAAGTGAACCTCTCTCTTACCTTCCGATAAGTTTTCAAAAATCTAGGATGGCCTGGTACTGGTGCATTGTGGGAAGCCACCAAGATCTGTTCTTTTAACTTGTATCCAGGTGTTAGAAAAACTTTGTTCTTGTAATAAATAATATCATTGATGACTTGGTAAGAATCATCATGAATCTCCTTATCCAATACATCACAAGCAAACTGGTTTTTTGAATATTCTCTAGCTAGTTGTGCTTTCCAATCAATAGGAACTTGCAACAAGGAAAAAACAGGTTTTCTAGAGAGGGCATCAGCCACCACATTCAACTTACCCTTTTTATATTTTATGTCAAAATCATAAGACTGAATTTTACTTACCCACTTCTGGTGTCTGTCAGTCAACTCCTTTTGTGTCAAGAAATGCTTCAAACTGTTGTGATCAGTCTTGACTATGAACTTGCCACCCACTAGATACTGTCTAAATTTAGCCAAATCATGCATAATGGCCAACATATATTTATCATATATAGAATAAAGCTTCTCATGTGGATGCAATCTTTTGTTCTCATAAGCAATAGGATGCCTATTCTGCATTAACACTGCTCCAATGCCTTCACCTAAGGCATCACACTCCAATATGAAAAGTTGAGTGAAATCAGGAAGTGCAAGTACTGGGAAGCTACTCATGACTTCCTTCATTCTGTTAAAATATTTTTCAGCCTCATCTAACCAGCAAAAAACACCCTTCTTGGTGAGATCTATCAAAGGGGAGGTGAGCTTAGAAAATCCTTTTACAAATTTTTTGTAGTAGGTGCACAAACCAATTAATCCCCTTAGGGATGTTATGTTCTTTGGGCTTGGCCATTCAAGGATGGCTTTAATTTTTTCCATATTTACTTTGACTCCTTCTTTCCCAATGATGTGACCAAGGTAAAGGAGTTCTGCCAAACCAAACACACACTTTGACAATTTAGCATAAAAATCCTTTTCTACAAGAAGTGTTAAGACATTGTCCAAATGGGGCAGGTGCTCTTCCCATGTCCTACTATAAATCAGAATATCATTAAAAAATACAAGTACATACTTACATAGTTGCTTCCTGAAAATTATTTTCATGCAAGATTGGAAAGTTGTTGGTGCATTGGTCAAGCCAAAAGGCATGTAACACCCCCTTCCATGATTCCCTTGCATGAAAGGAAACGTTAACAACACACGGGCTTATGGCAGACTTAGCCCCAACAATCTTTACCCATAAATTCCTAACATTTTAAAAACTTCCATATGCAGATTCATCTCAATTTAAACACAGCGGAAATTAATCATTACGTATGCACACTATCTCTTCATACAGTCAGCATGCCCATATCATTCATACATGTAACAGTCACTAATTTCATTAAGCATGGACAAATTATCATACTGCATAAAACATGATGCATCTCATTTCATTAACAGGAATAATTAATCCTTCAGATTGAATGCATTGCAAACACAAACTGTATATAAATTAATTCACAGAATACTTATCTTGAATTGTAACGGTCTGAACGACTGGCTATGGAAGGGCAACGTTCCTCCCAACCGTAGACCTCTGTCCAGCTTGTGTTCTTTCAGCTGAGAGGTCACCCCCGAGCTAGGCTGTGTATCCACTAAGGAGGGCTAGCTAGGTTCACTCACAGCCATGGTTCCGATCAAGCATCCAAGAAGATAGAGGAGGGTAATGCTAAGCCAGTGAGCTCAACCACAGAGCTACAGGCATCTCAAGTGAGCTCAACAGTTAGGCACCCACATTACCTACCACATCCAACACAAGGAAGATCCCCTTCTCTGTTACACAGTCCCTCAGGAAACTCTTCCCTCCAGTGCTCTTCAGGATGGGCATAGAAAGGTCCAGCTGCTGATCCTTGAGATCCTAGCCTTCACTGGGTTTATCAAGCACACCCAACCTCTGCATAGTCAATCCCAACTTGATTTCTCACCATTCTGCTCACCAAATACTCAAATCCGTCACTCGTTTTCTGAGCTGCAAAAACTGGGTTTTCCCATTGATTTCGGGGTAGCTAATGCTCCCAAATTCGACCCAAGGTTCATGCTAATGGATCCCCCATTGGATTTCCCTGTCCCATGCCAAATATGGACGTTTTTGGTCCTTCAAAATCTGGGTTCTCTCAAGGTCGCGTTTTTTCTGGTTACCTCACTGTTGGCTCTCGTTTTTGGATGGGAATGATGCTAGGTAGTTTCACAATGGAATGGGGTGAGAATGAAGCAACCTCCCATGAGGTTGAGTGACTTCTTGCCCAAGCAATCAGAGCCCATGCCCACCCATACGAATTTCAAGGCTGCCCATGCTCCATTGAAGCCATGGGCTGAAATCTCAACCACCTTCTTACAGCAGGCATTAATGTCACCTAGGGAAGTCAATGGGTTCTCATAATGACAAATGGCAGCCTAGGGTTTAATCCCATAGCCCCCTCACCACTCCCTAGTGGATACACGTGGCCCCTTCTCATTCGTTGCCTCCATAGCCAGTTTTTGGGTATTTTATTTCAATGTTAAATATTTACATCAATTTACAATATCCCATGGCTTAATAGCACGTGGGTATCAAAATATCAAGCGTGTCTAATTTAAATAAAATCCGAGCATAAACTAGCGGGGCCTTGGCCTTGAGCTCCACGCTAGGGAAACATACATCGTGTGTTTACAATATTTACATTAGAGCCAATATTTCCTAAGGGTCAAAATTGGGGTATTACAAGGCATGACAAGGAACTCAAAATGCCCATAATGGCACCAGAAAGCAGTTTTCTGAATGTCCTCATTTTTCATTTTGATTTGGTGGTAACCAGAACAAAGATCAATATTGGAAAAATATTTATCTTGATGCAGCTCATCCATCATTTCATCAATCCTTGGAATAGGATATATGTTCTTGATGGTCTTATTGTTCAAATCCCTATAATCAATGCACATGCTCATTGTTCCATCTTTCTTTTTTACTAGAACCACCGATGAAGCAAAGGGACTTGAGCTTGGTATTATGAACCCCATCTCAACCAGCTCTTTGATGTTTTTCTCAATATCATCCTTGAATCTCTTGGGGTGTTTGTAAGGATGTATTTTTATAGGAAATGTACCAGGTTCCAGCTCAATCCAATGTTCAGTACCCTTGTCAGGAGGCCTTCCATGTGGCAGATCTTCAAACACTTTTTTGTGTTTATAGAGCAATCTTTGGATGTCTTCTGGATGATGTGATACATCAATGGAAGTCCCTTTAGTGGTGACAAAACATTCAGCAACCCACTCTATGTCACCATGCCTCAAAATTGATCTCATACTATGTGCAAAAATTACCTGTTTTGGGTAGGTGTTGACACCTCTCAAAATCACTTGTTTTCCTTCAGTATCTTTGAAGCACATCTGGGGGTTTTGGTAATTTACCACATGCTCACCAATGGAGAACATCCATTGTACTCCCAATACCACATTTGTATCAACCACATCAACAATATAAAAACTATTAGTCACATTGTGGTTTCCAATAATCACTTGCAGTTTTGGAATCCACTAGCCACACTGCATAGTGTTGCTTCTAGGAATAATGATTGTGAAACCTCCAATTTTTTATGTTTGTAATTTCCTTATCTCTTCCATGGCTACATCAATAAATTTATGGGTGGCACCCCCATCAACCAAAAATGACACTTTTTTCCCTTTCACAACCCCTTTGAATCTCATGGTGTGGTAGCAGAGAACTCCACTTAAAGCTGCAATTTTACATTCTGGTTGCAGGGATTTATCTTCTCTTGTTGTCTCATACCCCTCTTCTTCTTGTACTTCTTCTCCCATTTCTTCCTCATCACTTTCAGAAAAAACTTCAATGTAATGGGCCTTCCCCTTGGCACATTTGTGCCCCGGAACCCAAGGTTCTTGGCAGGAAAAACAAAGTTGTTTCCTGCTTAACTCATCTCAATATTTGAATGAGTATTCCTTCCTATTTGGGGCAGCCACATTTCTAAATTGTGGCCTTTGGTTCTGAAATCATAGTAGGTGCATTAACCTTTGGTGGATATCTAGTTCTTGGGAGTGCATCTTGTAGATCCCTTGTTCTGCTCACCGCTTCTTGTAATGTGGTTGGTCGGTAGGCTTTAACCATCCCTTTTAATGGTTCTTCTAATCCTTCTGTGAACATGTCAGAGATATGGATCTAACTAAACTAGCTTACCTATCTATGCAAAATAATAATATATCACAGTAAATAATAACAGAAAGAGAACAAGAAAAAAGAGTACACCAGATATACGTGGTTCACCCAATTGGGCTATGTCCACGGGAAGGTAGTCTTCTATTATCTCTAGAATATCTCCCTCAAGCTTACAAGAGAGAAATTCCAATAACCCCAATACAATATAGAAAGATCATGAATATATGATCCCCAAAGGATGAATGGATGATTCACGAATGAATGATTCACAAAGGAATGAATGAGAGAAACTCCCTTGAATCTATTATATACCAAGAGATGAGGAGGAATTACTCTCACATATTACATGTGGGATAATATAATTCTCCATAATAACATCTCTTTATATAATAATGAATATAAAGAGTATATTTTACCATAATGAATATGGGATAAATGTATTACCCTTTTACATAAGATTGTGGATATCTTCCGACATAATACAAAGACATTATTACCTTCCAAGGAATATAAAATATTCCAACACTCCCCCTTAATAATGCCTGGGATAAAATCCCACTAACAAAGGAAGGAAGGAGTCATTACTGCTCCCCCTTGATGAAAAACTTCCAGAAGAACCAAAGCTGAAAAAATAAGAACATTTCGGCTGATGGAATTTTATGAAGAAAAACCGCTTCTCATTGAATTATGAAATTGCACACGAACTAGGTTGTACGATGAAATACCAACAACAAGATGCCCAGATCTAAAGAGAAGCCTTTATAGCTACTAGATCCAACAGATGTTGAGAACATGTGACACAATCCAACATCAAGGTGCCTAGATCTAAAGAGAAGCCGTCATGGCTACTAGATCCACAAGATGCCTATATCACCACAAGAATCATCACAACCATAACTGATAGCTGAAGAAATCTAATATAACATCCACACCAATGTACAGATACCTTCTGACGGATGATACTATAGAACATGTGGCTAAGAACACCACAATAGTGTACAAAAATACCCAGATGGCCAATACACATGCGGATATCAAACATTCTTCCAATCAAGGTGCAATAGAAATATCTGTAGAAGACCTCAAACATCGAAGGAACAAGACCCCAATGGTCTACACATCGAAAATGATATCATACAAATGAACATCATGACTTTAACAGTAGAATATGGTGCTTCATTATTTCTGGAATAAGTTGAAAGCCTAAACAGAAAACTGATCTACACAAGAACTTTCAATATTAAAGCATATAAAGATCATAAAATAAAGGTGCTCATACATAAATAAAAATGCTTAGACACCAAAGGTAAGCAAACATCATATAAAAAGATGGCAACATAATATGATCAAATAAAGATTAACTTGCTCATTAAGGAAAATGAAGTTACTTTTACACATCAAGTGTCAACCACAACATATAAATAGTGAGCCCAAGATTTCACTTAAATATATGAAAATTTAGTCATCAAGCAACTAATATTAAGCATAGGTGCATTTATTATTAGTATAATGTTATTATGCAAGTGATTAATGCCCTAAAAATGTCAATGCTTCCATATATGAATGTTAGAGACAAGAGACACATGTCAATGCTTCCATATAGGAACGTTAGAGACAAGTAAGAACAATATAACCTTTGCAATCATAGAAATCTCATTGCAACAAGAACAAGGTGCTCATGACAAATATTTCAAGATTATAAGATTGCTCAAAGCCATATAAATATTGAGTAAAAGATGATCGAAATAAACATGATATGAGATATATGAAAATAAATCAAAATGTTTAATATGATCAACATATAGTAAATTATGATCAACTCATGATATCACTTAAAAAATTATGAAATGACAAGTCATTAAAGGTCTTAATCATGGATTCATTTCTTGTTAAAACGATGTAAATATGCAAGAGATGAGATGCCCTGGAAATGTCAATGCTTCCATATAGGAATGTTAGAGACAAACAACACATATCAATGCTTCCATATAGGAATGTTAGAGACAAATAGCACAGGAACTAGATACAATATCTGCAATACATGAGAAAGAAACTATATCCCAATTAAATAACTTATGACAAGACAAAAAATTATGATATCACATAGATTCAAAAATTGACTTTACTCAAGAATTTAATTAGCAAGAGCATATAATTATCATAAAGATATTACTTATAAAACAATGAAGTTGCTTTTACACAAAGGTAAGCTATAACATATAAATAAAGCAAATAATGATCAAAAGATAACACATATGAGATTGTTCTTATAAAATTGTTTCTATAAACATGACATGATTAGAAATCAACATGATTAAACAAAAAAGAAAAAATTTAAATATCTTGTTAAAAGTATTAAGCATTAGATGGGTTATAGCTATCATCATGACAAAATACTAGAGATCCATGTCCTTAAGAGATGTCAATGTTTCCATATAGAAATGTGAGACAAATATATACCAAGAACAAGAAATATTCTCTTAGTAAACATGATTAGAAGAAAAAACTAAATGCAAAAAATGAATAACAGAAAACTTAAATACTTTACCATACTGATTTGAATTTGCAAAAAACACAGTTAGAAAAACAGTAAAGGAAAGAGAAACTTTTAATTACAACCCTTTGATTGAGTGCCCAGACTTGCCCAGAATTCCGTTCTGTCCGCATAGATGGATCCAGAACAGCTTTCCAGTTCCAAAAACAGGTTATAATAAAAATTCCGATAAAAAATTGATCGAGTTATGAGGCCGAAAACAGTGTCGAATATGCCGAAGACGGAAACCTACACAAAGTCTACCAAACTTGGACAAAAATTGTCGTTTTTACAACCAGAAGATAGATATCCTTGAGGAGAATCAGAAAATTATATAGATCTACAAAAACAACATCAAGAAACCCTTGAAAATTTTCTACAAAAATCTACACAACAAGGTTAGGGTTAGAAATAAAAAAACTGCAGAAATATGCCCAGATCTGAAGAGAAACCTAATGGCTACTAGATAGAAAGAAAATCTACAAGAAATAAACAATGCCCAAATGATAAAATATTGTTTGAAAGCAATAGAAGGTGCTAGATCATAGCAACAAGCTCTGATACCATGTCAGAGATATGGATCTAACTAAACTAGCTTACCTATCTATGCAAACAATAACATATCACAGCAAATAAGAACAGAAAGAGAACAAGCCAAAATAGCACACCAGATATACGTGGTTCACCCAATTGGGCTACATTCACGAGAAGGTAGTCTTCTATTATCTCCAGAATATCTCCCTCAAGCTTACAAGAGAGTAATGCCAATAACCCCAATATATGATCCCCGAAGCATGAATGGATGATTCACGAATGAATGATTCACAAAAGAATGAATGAGAGAGACTCCCTTGACTCTATTATATACCAAGAAATGAGGAGGAATTACTCTCACATATTACATGTGAGACAATATAATTCTCCATAATAACATCTCTTTATATAATAATCAATATCAAGAGTATATTTTACCATAATGAATATGGGATAGATGTATTACCCTTTTACATAAGATTGTGGATATCTTTCGACATAATACAAAGACATTATTACCTTCCAAGGAATATAAAATATTCCAACACATTTGTGCCCCAGAACCCAAGATTCTTGGAAGGAAAAACAAAGTTTTTTCCTGCTTAACTCATCTCGATATTTGAATGAGTATTCCTTCCTATTTGGGGCAGCCACATTTCTGAATGGTGGCCTTTGGTTCTGAAATTTAGCAGGTGCATTAATATTTGGTGGATATCTGGTTCTTGGGATTGTATCTTGCAGATCCCTTGTTCTACTCACCGCTTCTTGTAAGGCGGTTGGTTGGTAGGCTTTAACCATCGCTTTTAATGGTTCTTCTAATCCTTCTGTGAACAAGAGGATCAAGCGGAATTCAGATATGTCAGTGACCATTACAGCTAGCTCTTGGAACTCTGAGATGTAAGCTTCAGGAGTTTCGGTATGCTTAACATGTGCCAATTCCCTAGAGGAGATTTCAGGGTCTCTTCTATCGAATCTCTCTATTAGTCGCTTAGTGAATTATGCATAGTAAATCACTTGATCATGGCCCAAAGTCCTCATTCCATGGAACCACCAGTCATTAGCTTCATCTTCCAAATGAAAAGTTTCCATTCTGATGGCACCCCTTTCATCCATTGCATTCAACTGGAAATAGGTGTCTAGCTTCTGCACCCAGGAGCTAACAGTACACTTTGATGACCCATCAAAGAAGGGTAATTGGATCTCACCAATTGCATTCCTCAGCTCATAATTATGTGATTGCTGCTTATGACCTCCTCTTGGCTGATTTCTATAATGTGCATCATAGAAATCCCTGAAAGGAAATTCCCTTCTGCACTCTTCACTCAAAGTCTGGTATACTACATACCGATCCTCCCATGTAGCAACTAATTCAGTTGGAATTTCAGGATCCTCCTTATGTTCCTCAAGTAACTTGGGCATGGTCTATCGGGGATGATCCTTGAATTCTTCTTTGAATTCATTAGGCCTATTATGAGGCCCAGTCCTTGAAATGAGAAATCCACTAGAGATATTCCTTTCCTCATTCTGAGAGCCACTGTTGCTCCCTTCTACATATTTATGCCATAGCTGCATAGCCAGGAATTATCTGGTGTCTTTCCTAGATTGAATGATGTTTTGAGATATGTCATGCAACCCCTTTAACATACTCTACACAAAAATTCTGAACTCTTTCTTCTCATCTAACTCAGTCATGTTCTTTTCCCCTTGTATTCTCCCTCCAGTAGATTCTACCTCTTCTTCCACAAAAGGTTTTTCAGGGTTCTTTCATTTGGGTAAGGGTATTCTCTTAGGACTCGTAACCAATTTTAAGAGTAGGTTCAGAGGACCATGCTCTGATACCATTGTAATATTCCAGCCAAGAATTGGCCAGAATACTAACTCCAACTTCGAAACTGATCAGGATTTTAACTAGTAATTTTTAAACAATTTCTTTATGGTGTGCAGGGTGTAAGTGAGGAGTACTGGTTCACTGATCAAGGATGGTAGGGATGAATTTTTATTCTGTATTTTATATGGAAAATGTGCAGCAGAAAGTTAATTCAGGGACAGACACTGAGTCCTATGCACAAGGTACTAGAGCCTTTCACTTTTCAACAACAGGCAAGTTTGTTGCCTACTTCGAGGCTTCCTAGGATTCCATCATATGCATACTAGACTGGGATTTGATTTTGGATGGGAGTAATGGTTATATCAGTCATTATACTCAGTACAAAATATTGGTTCAGGTTTCATATGATTTTTGGAGGTTACAGATAAATTTGGAGGCAAACTAGTCAAGGGTGATATTGGGGATTGCTCAACCAGGAGGTTTACAGATTCCTCCAAACATTGTTAAATGCTTCCAAAAAATCAAGGAGTGGGATGGAGTGGATTGTATACTGTATTAAAAT
The DNA here is from genome assembly GCA_027924585.1 of Larix kaempferi. Lineage (NCBI taxonomy): Eukaryota > Viridiplantae > Streptophyta > Pinopsida > Pinales > Pinaceae > Larix > Larix kaempferi. The sequence goes on from BSBM01000445.1 coordinate 8,469,938, forward strand.
ACTCATACAACTTACATATATGAAAACTGATTCTCAGATAAAGAATTGCAGTAAATATGGCAAAACTAGTTATTTAAAATTGCTCATTGAGTTATTCTTGCATTCTTGATTCTCCAATTGCCTTGAAGGATTACTAAATTTTTTTTTGAAGCATTATATGATTCTGATAAATGTCCATCAATAGTAATAGGTCTAAAATTTAAGTCCATAATGCATATTTGATATCTTATTACATTCAGAATTACAAAGAGCCTCACAGGCTAGGAAAATCTTACACATTGAGAGAGAATGAGTGTAATAAGTAGGAAAGTGAATGTAACTCTGATATGAAGTTGATATATGAATTTAAATGGGTCTTATAAATGATATGAATGATGGAATTATCTTCCTGGAGTGCCCTGGGCGCATTCACTGAGCTATCTTCTTTCTACTAGGTGATCTCCTCCAAAACTAGCTCCAGTGGTACTGAATGCGTGTAAGAAGTAGAGAAGTGAATATATCTCTGATTTGAAACTGATATCTGACTGTAAACAAGTTTGATAATTGATATGAAGGCTGCACTGATCTTCCTGGAGTGTCCCGGGTGCATTCACTGAGCTATCTTCCTCCTACTGGGTGATCTCCTCCAAAACTAGCTCCAATGGCACTAGAACTCTAGAATACTCTCTGGATTCTTATGAATCTTCAACAATGGAATGATATGGATCTAAATATCAATAATCCATAGCTCTATATCTGATCATTAACTATTTGTAACATCAAAGGCCTTGGGGCTCATCTCCCAAGAAAAGAGTTGAGGCACATCTCTCAACAATGGAGTAGCAAGAGCTCTCACTCGCAAAAAATAATTAACCAAAATATGTGAATGGGAGTTGGAAGCATTATTTTATAGTTGAGGTAACTTCATATCCAAGTCACCCACACGTGTGAGAGAGAGAGGGCGCATTCCTTGAGAAAATTAGCAATTTCTTTCTTTCCAAATTTTCCTTCTTTGTGTGTCCTCTCACTGAAATTGGAAAGTGTGCCTTCCTTTGGCTTTCCTGAATGTTGCTTGCTTTCCAACTGACTGCTTTTCTATGCTTCCCTTCTTTTTACTTTCCGGCTTTGTGCTTTTGCCTGTTTTTTTCTTGCTTTTGACAGTTTCCATTTTCTCTTGTTGCCATCTTTCCTTTCTCTAACTCCTTGATTTTCTAAGCTTTTCCACTTAAGCAAGTGAAGTCCACATTGACCCTACTGCGCCCTCCTAGCCATATTATCATCAATTCTTGCCACAAAATTAATTAATTGCTATAGTATTGTGCCTCAAAATTACCCCATTAATTTAGTTCCTATTCAATTAATTAACTTAGACCCCCTAGGGATGGGAGGATACAAGTAGTGATGAAGGCCACTAGGGAAGGGACATGACAAGAACATATCATTCTAAAGGCACCATAGATCCATCTAAGGCTAATGTGGATCCAAATATCAATGTCCCAACATGAATAGAAGAGGAGGAATTAGAGGATGGATACATTGAAGGGGAGGAAGTAGAGGAAGTAGAGGAGGAAGTAGAAGAAGCAAATGAACTAGAGAAAGAAGAAGAGGAAGAAAAGATATAAGAGGAGAAAGAGAAAGGATGGGGTGTAGACCCTTCTATTGTTTTAGTGTTGCATCCTCATTCACACTATACTTTTGAATCTCTTTCATTCACTGTTTTCTTGAAGAAATCCCCTCACCTATCCCTCCTCTCACAAGGGGTGGAAATCAAGCTGGGAACAAAGATAAAATGAGGTAGCATCAAATATTCTATGCGCCAATATTTGACCCTAGATCCTCCCCAACTCTTTATTGAGAGGAGAAAATAAATGCATGTTGTATTTATCCCTTCCTAATATTTCTATTATCAAGATGTCTGATGGTCCTAATTAAAAATTATAATTGTTTCAGTTATAAAAAATAAAAATAAAATAATAATTGTTGATACCTAATCCTCAGGATTATGATCCAAGTTGTAAATAATGTAAATATTAGTTAGTTGAATAATAAGAGAAGTTGAGGAGGCATCTGGACTCCAACAGATTTCTTGGAATGAAAAGTCCAAGAGACACTCTCCCAATGTATAAATAAACATAGAAATTCATGAATAGAAAGCAATTCGGGATTTATTTTACCCTATAGTGGTATCAGAGCCTGGCTTCCATAACTTCTACTCTAGCATTCTGCCATCTTGCCCATCTGCTCCCTTGTCTATTATGATCTCTTCCTGATTCCCTACAAAAACATTTAGCATGCCCTCTACATAGTCTTCCTTCTTCTCATGGCGCTACTCCTGCACCTTCTTTGCACGTTTTTTCTTGTGATCTATCTATGCATTAATAAAAAACTATCAAACCCTAGTTTTTGGACTATCTCTTTGTGCGTGAAGATTGAACCCATTGGATATTGGAGTTGTGGGCTCCCTTGCTGCTTCTGCATTTTTTTTTGTAAATACATAATTGTGGTGGTATATGATTATGTGACCAATGTTGAATGCAAGTACGGTGACTACTCTTTGAAGAGATAATGCGTGTTTGTCTGGCATGGTGGGGTTATGGAGCCTCAAACCCAACTATATGGGTTGTGAGATGTCTTTTCAAGCTCTCTCTATATGAGCCTCGATCTCCATTATATGAGCTTGTTGAATTATTGAAGCTCTTTTCCATCATTGACATCAAACAACTAATGAGATGCGATCTCTCCAGTCTGTGGATGCGATCTATCACAAAAATTGAAGCCGCATGAAGCATTTGAAATGTGGATGGAGCATGGAAGCATGGATATATGTATCATATGTTGTGAACACACCCTCGCTGTGTTGAAGTAGTTATTGCTAGAAATTAGTGAAGTTTTATCTCCTCCTTCAAAGGTTTGGTGAAGACTATTATCGAGCTACTATCGTTGAAATCTAGTGCTAGGGAAATGATGTGTGCCCTAATGGAGAATGCTCTCTACTTTGGATTCATTCTCTATCATGGAGCTGTAATATTGAGGCTACCGTCTTCATTCTTTGCATGAAGTATAGATTTGCTACATCTTAGAGATGTAAAATATGAAGTTGTGTAGAACATGAAGAACCTATAGCTGTAGAGGAGCGACCTCCACTTGAATACTACGACCTCCACTTAAATACTGTGACCACAGTTGAGAGATGTGACCTCTCTTTAAAACTACTACTTTTTTTGTGATGCAAGTAAAAACTACTTTATGTGAATGCTAGTACAATAGATAGAAGGGATGCCTTGCTTATGAACTATCGAAACCCTAAATCCTTATATGAAGGAAAGCATTGAGATATTGATACTATTGTTTTAAGAGATTATCTATTTCCTCTAAGAGTGAGTCGTCCTATGATAATAAGTGCATGACTTGACATATATATTTCTATTGTAAAGAGCTATTACAGAGACATATAACTGCATAGTATAGTGCATAAATCCTATTGAAGAAATTGTTTTTTATCGGATTGTATTGAGAAAGGTGGAAGAGACTTAGGCCTACACCTTTCATTTGCTTCCAAAAACATAGTTTATTTACATATGACAAAGATAACAAGGTGCAAAAGATGCATTATTTTGCATCTACACTTGGAGTAGTGAATACCCTTATTCATAACAATTCCAAGGGAGAAAACAATAGAAGAAGATGAGGAAGAAGAAAGTTCAGAGGTAGGGAGGCATAAACAACTCAAAGAAAAGACCAGATTTGCATTGTAAGCAATGTGGGAAGAATGGGAATGTAGCAAATCAATGTTGGGCCTCTTGGGACTCCATCAAAGAAATACATGATCAGAAGAAACAAGACAAGAGTAAGATCTAAGAGGCTAGTAAAGCTTTTGGATCCGCTTCTTGTATTGTTGCACATTGTAATCATTGGGACAAATGAAATCACATCATTTTCATCTTAGAAATATGCATGGTTGCTTGATACTGGTGCAACATTCGACATGACATTTAGAAAAGAATGTTTTGAAGAACTAAATGACATTGCAGATTGCATAGTGTATTTTGTATACAAGTCCAGTATCAAGCCAAAGGGAATAGGTTCCATTAGGCTCAAAATGCCTAGAATCCCTGACTTTCTATTGCAAAATGTTCTCTATCTTCTAGAGTTGCAGAGAAGCTTTTTGTCCTTGGTGCAGATTTGACAACAAGGCCATTTCATCCACATGTTTGATGGAATCGTAGAGATAAGGAAGTCCTCTAACAACCAGGTCGTCATGACCAGATATGAAGAAGGGAATTTGCTAAAGCTGAAGGGATCATTTGCAAGAGCCAAAATATTTGCCTACATCTCTTAGTATGAAGAGGGTAATATGTCATCCAGTCTTTTATGGCATGTTAGATTCATTCATTTGGATTATAACAATATTCACTTGTTGAGAAAAAATGGTGTATTTGGTTTTCCCAAAATTCCTAAGAAAAATAACAAATGTGATGCATGCATACTAGGAAAACATAGTAAGCATCCATTCCAAGAGTCTAAATTTAGAGCATGTAGAAATTTAAAGTTGGTTCACTCTAACTTATGTGTCCCCATGCCAGTTCATTCTGCCAATGGTAATAAGTATATCATGAACTTTGTTGATGACTATAATAGAATGTGTTGGGTATACTTGTTAAAGACAAAATATAAAGTAGTTCAAACATTCAAGAAATTTCATGCATGGATAGAAAATCAAGCACACTTCGTATTGATAATGGAAAAGAATATACTTCTAATTATTTTGAGGCATATCTTCGTTAACATGGGATTTCACATGAAACTACAGTTCCTTATAACCCTCAACAAAATGGTGTGGTAGAAAGGATGAATGGAACCATAATGAATATGGTACTCTTATCGCTCAATGATGTTTTTCAAGAATGTAAAACTGATGTTTTGGAGTGATGTAGTATTGTGTGCAGCATATTTAAGAAATATAATTCCATATCATGCTCTTGAAGATAAGACTCCACATGAAATGTGGTATGGCCACCTCCCTTCGGTGAGCCATCTCGGGGTTTTTGGTTCCACCTGCTATGCATTGATACCAAAGGAGCAAAGAGACAAGTTTAGTGCTCGAAGCATAAGATGCATTTTCTTGGGGCACTCAGAAAACTAAAAGGAATATCGTCTTTATGATGAGGTAAACAAGAAGTTTGTTGTTTCCAGAGATGTCACTTTTCTTGAAACTAATAAAAATGACCAGTCTATTGAAAGATAGCTTGATCGTCTGGATACATTTTCCCATCTAAAGACATATTCAATGAAGTTGATAATGAAATTCCAAATCTTGAAGGGGAGATCCCTATATTGGATCAATATTTGGAATTTCCTTTTGAAGCACCAACACCCCCCCATGAAGAAACTCATGAAGAAGAAGTTCGAGCCACTTCACTTGAACAAGAGATTCAACTGGATTATGTGATTGAGAAGATTGGAAGATTGAATCTTGAAGAAAATGAAGAACCACCAGCTGATCAATCTGGACCATCAAGGAAAATTACGAAATGGGCCACAAAGACACTTGAAAGTGTCCATCCTGATGAAGTTGGAAAGACGGGAACAAGGAGTTCAACCAGCCAAGAAGATGGAGGAGAACGAGATAACTCGGATGATGACATGGATGTCCCATTTGATCGTGAATTAAATTTATCTGCTATATTTTAACCAAATTCCTTTAAAGAGGCTGCTACTTGTGATGAGTGGAAAGAAGCCATGCAGAATGAGTACAATGCACTCGTGAAGAATGGAACCTAGAAGCTGGTTGACCCTTTAGTCAGAACCAAACCAATTGGCTCCAAGTGGGTATACAAGAACAAATACAGATCATATGGGTCACTTAACAAGAACAAAGTAAGGCTCATGGAAAAAGGCTATTGATCTAATCTGGGGTGACCTTGATATCAACCTAATATAAGTCTAGGCTCAATTAACAAAGGGATAAGTGATAGGACCGTTATAAATGAACCCAATTGCATTTAAGACTTAAATCCAATTTGAATATTAAACTTTAGAAATGTGTTGTTAGTCTCATATATCATCACTTAATGCATTTAATGAACATAATTGTGGAAATAACATGCATAAGAAAACATGAGACAAGAGATCAACACATGAGGATATAGATCACCGAGTTTTTAACAGAGTTCACCTAGTGTGGGTTACTTCTCCGGGCTCCGCTCAACTACATAGTCGCTTAATTCTCTTCTGCATAGATACTCTCCTTTACAAAGGGTTGAATTCCCACATAAACAAATGACAGAAGAATTTCCACAACAAGTGGCAGTACGAAATAAATGCTCTCATGTTCAAAGAGTTGATTCTCACAAGCATGTGGCTATGTCTCTCCTACAAAGAGACGATCTCGTGTGACAAATAATGATCTCTCACACAAGCATGTGGCATAAAATGGACTCTCTCACGATTAATGGAAAAGTTCCTCTTTGAATATGCTATTCAGACTCGAGCATATCCATCATCATCATAATCATCTCGATAACATTCTGAGACTTTTGACTGTAAACATGACTACTTTCTGACGAAGTGTCAAAATAACCCTATTTTTTCTCAGCACCACACCATCTCGGTTTGTGTGCAAGGCTCATACAATGAATTTCCAACAATATTCAAATATCGCTTCATTGCTGCTCGGTTTGTGTGCATGGCTCATACAATGAATTTCCTACAATATTCAAATATCGCTTCATTGCTGCTCGGTTTGTGTGCATGGCTCATACAATGAATTTCCTACAATATTCAAATATCGCTTCATTGCTGCAGCCTTTAGATACCACCAGAATCTTCCACATACATTCTCCCTCTTGCAATTTCCAAAAGGGGCATTCTCCCTCTTGCAATTTCCAAAAGGGGCTAAACCATAAATACATGAGACTTACATTGGGTTCTGTGCCAAGGCGCTCAACTGACTACTCAAAACTCAGGAAAGTTGGAAACATAGCACCAATAGGTCTGTCTCGTCAACCTGTGTATTTTGAGTATAAACTTGACCCAGTTATCAAAGGTGCTACTCTGTCTCGAAGTTCGTGCCAAAATAGTAATGGAAAATGTGGGCTTCTGTCATGAACCCTCGTATCTGCTGCTCAGAACTCTTCAAGGTCTACGCCATAATCTTCGTCTCGTCATTCTAAGAAAAACGATTGTAAAGACGACCATATTATGTCACAGGGCTTCTATCTCAAAATTCATGCAATAGGAAAGTACACGCTTCATTATGATAGGGATGCCTCAAAGTGCATTCTCGTACCTACCTTGAAATTCATACATACAGGGTCTCTCCCCCATTACTTAAGCCAGGGCCATATTAAATAGCCCCACGACCATGGGCTTGGGATTTATAACAATAAAGTCCAAATTTAAATAATTAAAACTCCATATTCCATTCATGGTTATTCGTTTGGCCTAGTGGCCAAGTCTTTTGGAATGGTGATAAAAGTGGTTGGGGGTTCAACCTCTATTGACCCCCATATTAGCTTATAGTTGCAACAAACCCTTTATATAGTTTATGAATAAATTAAAATGGTTAAACCATAATTAATCACCCTTAATCTTGATTAATTCGTTGACTTAGCTAACTTGGTCAAATCTAAAGGTGACATTTGTCACTCCATGATTGGCCGGTCTTGCACAGTCATCTACCTATTCAGCATGCTATGTCATCACGTTGACTTAGCTAACTTGGTCAAATCTAAAGGTGACATTTGTCACTCCATGATTGGCCGGTCTTGCACAGTCATCTACCTATTCAGCATGCTATGTCATCACCTGTGTCATTTGTCACTCCATGATTGGCCGGTCTTGCACAGTCATCTACCTATTCAGCATGCTATGTCATCACCTGTGTCATTTGTCACTCCATGATTGGCCGGTCTTGCACAGTCATCTACCTATTCAGCATGCTATGTCATCACCTGTGTCATTTGTCACTCCATGATTGGCCGGTCTTGCACAGTCATCTACCTATTCAGCATGCTATGTCATCACCTGTGTCAGTTCCATGTCAGCGTACAGTCTGCCATGTGTTGAATTTTCAATGGTCCATTTGGCATCTGTATTTCCACATCATCAGCCGATTATGTGTCTGTACTGCCACGTGGCAGCTAAAGGTGCTTCCACGTCATCAGGTTGTAATGTCCATACTGCCATGTGGTATCCTGTGGGAGTTCCACATGGCACTTCCTGCCAAACTTTTGCATATTGGGAGAAAAATTTAGACTTGCATAACTTTTGTATACGAAGTCCGTTTGACGCGTCGTTGGAAATATCTCGTCGAGCTCTTCATGATGGTGTTGTTCTTGATGCGATGTGGGGAACTTTGAATTTTGAGCTTTTATGGAACCTCTTAGATCAATCCCTCCCACTAAAGGAATTTTGGACCCCAAAATTTTACATACAAAGATCATACATGTTTCTCTGATTCATAACATAACCCATACCCTTTGCTACAAAAGGCCTAAAATATCACTATGTTGAATGAATAAGTGATGTTATACATCTCATCACTTTTACAAGTGTGCCCTTCTATGGGGTCTTAGAAGCAATAAGTGATTTACAATGATGGCCATTATCAACTAACTCAAAAAGTCTACCCATCCTTTCAGTCATCAAGACAAATAGGTCCTCCCTCTTGAGTTGTCTCATTTTTTGTAGATGGCCTTCTTTCTGTAGCTAGCTTCCTTTTTGGGCTGCTTCATCGGGTGGTTCCTTCACAGGTGCTTTCTCAACTTTCTTGTCCTTCTTGGGATGCATATCTAGATGGAGTGTCCAACATGTGGCTTCTTGATGTCCACCCTTGTTGCAATGGGTGCAATGGTTCTTCTTTCTCCATATTTTATTTCCCTTCTTTTTCTCTTTACTTGGAGAACGGTCTTCATGTATTGGATTATTCCTGTTTTCCATAACCTTCCTGTACAAAGCCATTCTTTTCCAACACTTGGCAACAACATGGTTATCCTTACCACAAAACATGCATGGTTTTCTATGCCATAAACTTTGCTTTACATTGCCAAATTTCTTATAATCAAAATGAACGTTTGAATAATGAGACTTTTTATACCTTGCTTAGTTTTCTATGGTGTAGTTCAGGGATGGAGAAATTGCCTTATATCCTCTTTTGTAGTACTCATATCCCATTGGAGATGACACATAATCACGATCATTGGAATGGAATGATGCATTCTCAGCCTGCACTAATTCAGACTTGCACTCAATCTCATCAAAGAGTGTTGTGTCACCTTCTAGTACTAGATTGGGATATTTTGTTAAATATTTTCTTGCTTCAACTTCTTTGGAGCATTCTCCAACCCCGTATGTACCGTATCCCAAACCTGCAAATCGAGTTCTTTCCACCACTTGGATGGGATTCATAATTCCTTGGCCATTAGCTCCAAATCCTTTTCCTCCATATCCCATTCTCTTCAACAAATTCATTCCAATTCCCTTAGTGTGTTTTTCGAAAGCACCAAAATCATCATCATCATGGGAAGAACATGAAACTGAAGAATTACTGACACTTTTTACCTCAGTGAAAGTTCCTACATCTGGTGTGGATCATGATGGATTCCCTAATCCTTCATCATTTTGCAACTTTACCAAGGCCTCTTCCATGGCTTGTAACTGAAGTTTCAATCTCTGCTTTTGATACCAAACTTGATTTGATCCAGGGTGACCTTGATATCAACCAGATATGATTCTAGGCTCAATTAACAAAGGGATCAGTGATAGGACCATTTTAATTGAACCCGATTGCATTTAAGGATTGAATCCAATTTAAATATTAAACTTTAGAAATGTGTTGTTAGTCTCATATATCATCACTTAGTGCATTTAATGAACATAATTGAGGAAATAACATGCATAAGAAAACATGAGACAAGTGATCAACACATGAGGTGAGAGATCAATGAGTTGTTAATGGATTTCACCCAGTGTGGGCTACGTCTCCAAGCTCCACTCAACTGCGTAGCCGCTTCATTCTCTTCTACATAAATACTCTCCTTTACAAAGGGCTGAATTCCCACATCAATAAGTGATAGAAGAATTCCCAGAACAAGTGGCAGTATGGAAGAGATGCTCTCATGTGCAAAGAGTTGATTCTCACAAGTGTGTGGCTATGTCTCTCCTACAAAGAGACGAACTCCTCTGACAAAGGCTGATCTCTCACACAATCATGTGGCATAAAATGGACGCTCTCACAATCAATGAAAAAGGTCCCCTTTGAATCTGCTGCTCAGAATGAAGCATGTCCATCATCATCACAATCGTATCGATATTCTGAGACTTTTGATTGTAAACATAACTACTATATGATGAATTGTCAAAATGGCCCTTTTTTTTCTCAGCACCACACCCTTTTGGTTTGTGTGCAAGGATCATACAATGAATTTCTTGCAATATTCATATCTCGCTACCTTGTTGCAGCCTTTAGAGACCACCAGAATCTTCCACATACATTCTCCCTCTTGCAATTTCCAAAAAGGAGCTAAAACCATAAATACATGAAACTCACATTAGGTTTCGTGCCAAGGCACTCAATCGATTGCTCAACACTTAGCAAATATAGCACCAACAGGTCCGTCTCATCATTCTGTGAATTTTGACTATAGATTTGGCCCAGTTCTGAAAGGTGCAACTCCGCCTCAAAGTTCATGCTAAAACATTAATTGGAAAAGTGGGATTCTATTATGAAACCTCATAAGTGATTCTTAGAACTCTTCAAGGTCCGTGCCATTATCTTCATCTCATCGTTATGCGAAAAATGACTGTAAACACGACCATATTCTATCATAGGGATTTTGTCTCGAAATTCGTGCAACATGAAAGTATAGGCTTCATTATGATAGGACCACCTTGAAGTGTATGCCCGTACCTACCTCGGTATTCATGCATGCAGATTCTCTCCCCCATTCCTTAAGCCAGGGCCATGTTAAATAGCCTCACGACCATGGGCTTGGGATTTATAACAATAAAGTCCAAATTTAAATAATTAAAACTCCATATTCTATTCATGGTTATTCATTTGGCCTATTGGCCTAATATTTTGGACTGGTGGTAAAAGTGGTTGGGGGTTCAATCCCCATTGACCCCCATAATAGCTTATATTTGCAACGAACCCTTTATATAGTTCATGAATAAATTAAAATGGTTAAACCATAATTAATCACCCTTAACACTGATTAATTCATGGACTCAGCTAGCTTGGTCAAATCCAAAAGTGACATGTGTCACTCTATGATTTGTCGGTCATGCATAGTTAGCTTCCTAGTAAGCATGCCATGTCATTGCCTACGTCAATGCCACGTTAGGGTACAACCTACCATATGTTGGATTTTCATTGGTCCATTTGGCATCTATACTGCCACATCATCAATCAACTGTGTATCTGTACTACCACGTGGAAATCAAAGGTGTTTCCATGTCACCAAGCTATACTGTTTTTATTGCCACGTTGTAGCCTATGGGAGTTCCATGTGGCACTTCCTACCAAAATTTTCCCGTTGGGAGAAAACTTCAGACATGCATAACTTTTGCATATGAAGTTTGTTTGATGCGTTGTTCAAGTTGTTGAAAAGCTCTCGTCAAGATATTCGCAATGGTTTTTTTCTCACTGTGATGTGGGGAATTTGAATTTTGAGCTTGTCTAGATCCTCCTGGATTAGCTATGCATAGAAAGAAGAAGTTGACTATGAAGAAATGTTCTCCCCCACAACAAAATGGGCTACCATCTGCGCCTTACTCTCTTTGGTTGCACAAAATGTGTGGAAAGTCCACCTAATGGATGTAAAAACAACTATCTTGAATGGAGACTTGAAAGAGAATGTCCTCATGTCTCATCCAAAATAATTTGTTGTGAAGGGAAAAGAACAAAAGGTATGTAAGCTCGTCAAGTCCTTGTATGTCCTAAAACAAGCACCTCAAGCATTGAATGAAAAGCTAACCGATCATCTTCTAAAGTTGAATTTCAAACACTATAATTTTAATGACACAACATTGTTTGTAAAGAAAGTTGGAAGATCTGTTGTGTTTCTGGTGGTGTATGTAGACGACCTTTTAATGATAGGGAACAATGAAATTTATATTGCATCATGCATAAAGAAAGATTTGAAGAAGGGATTTGAAATGAAATATCCGGGACATCTTCATTACTACTTGGGAATTTAATTCACTCAACATACTAAGTACATATCCATCTCCCAGAAGAAGTATGTTTGAGAACTGTTGAACAGATTTTGCATGACAAAATGCAACCCTCTCCCAACTCCAATGGAACAAAAGTTGAAGCTCACTTCAATTGAAGGAAAAGAATTCGAGGATGTGAGTAAGTACCGACAACTTGTAGGAAATATTATCTACCTTACCACCACCAGACCAAATATTGTATATGTTGTTTGCATCTTTTCAAGGTTCATGCACAAACCTTGCGAAAGACATTAGTCTGCTGCTAAAAGAGTTTTGAGGTACTTGAAAGGGACTCAAGTACTCTAAGGTGGATGACTTCAAATTCATTGGATAATTTGATTCAAACTTCGATGGTGACATAGAAACAGGAGTATCTACTTCTAGATACACAATGAGTCTTGGATTAGCAGTTGTTTCCTGGAGATCATGCAAACAATCAGTTCCAAGAGATCCGACAACAGAAGCAGAATATGTGGTTGCTACAGAGGCAATGAAAGAGATTGTGTGGCTCAGAAAGATAGTTGAATATTTGCAAGAGAAGCAAGTTCCCTTATTGATCGACAACACTTATGCAATCAAATTGGCCAATAATCCCATATTCCATGATCGAACCAAGCACATCAACAAAAAATACCATTTGATTCGACATCATGTAGAGGCCAAGACAATTCATCTACGACATTGTTCCCAAAACAATCAAATTGCATATATCTTCACCAAAGCGCTTGGACGACAGAAGTTTGAAAGGTTTAGAAACATGCTCGGACTTACAAACACCCCTTTTGGATTGAATGTTGAGACCTAATCCTCAAGATTATGGTCCAAATTGTAAATAATGTAAATATTAGTCAGTTGAATAATAGGAGAAGCTGATGAGTCATTTGAACTCCAATGGATTTCTTGGAATCCAAATTCCAAGAGACACTCTCTCCCAAGTTATAAATAAACATCTAAATTCATGAAAAGAAATAAATTTGGGAGTTATTTTACCCTATAATAATGACTTAAAAGATATGTAGAACAATGCTAATAAGACACGAAATGACTAAAATTATCCATTTTTAATATTATAATGACACTAATTTGACTAAATAACAACACCCAGTATGAAAAGATGACTCTCAAATTGATGCACTGTGATGTTGGTACAACACAAAAACACAATTTTCGACACAAGAGAGATGCAAAAATTAGACTCCTTATATGTTTTGAGTTATAATAGACAATGTGTTGCAATCACATTGCAATGCAACCATGATGCTATACAACTTTCTATGTTATTTTTTATTTTCCAAAATGGCATTGAGTAAAGTTTGTGTTGAACAAAACGATGTAGAGGTGATGGAAATGGATGCAAATAATGATGCACCCCTTAGCATCGTATTTTGAATTGTCAAAACTTGAATTTTTTTTTAGAAAATTACACTAGGAAACAACACTTATTACTATCCTACAACCATGTATTGTAGTAGTGGATGAGGGTTCAAGTGGAGTATTCATATTAGGGGGTAAAGGTGTACATTTGTGTTCTTGAGGGTAAGGGTGGGTTTTAGGTGGTGGTAGGGTGTGCATTTTAAATAGAAGTGAATAAGTGGATAGACTCAACCTTTTTGCTAGTCTTTTTTTTCTTGCAATGCACAAGTTACACCTTAATTCACTCATTTTTTTCAAATTCTAATGATATGGGTTACTTAGAATTTGGAAAACCCATCTAGGAAAAATTCTATGATAAAATTTCTCATCAACCGGGAGGAACTAAAATTATTTCCAAATTTGGGGGAGAATTTCCACTTCTTAACTTACTCCTTTTAATTAGGGTTAGGGAAAGTGTGGATGTGAGGTGTGCATTTAATTTTAAATGTGCATCCCACTTTCTAGTGATGAAGGTGTGCACTTGTATGCATAGGGTAGGGTGAACATTTAATTTTAGATGCACAACCACCGTCCCAAGGGGTGGATCCTTGGAGGCGTTCATTTGTGTACGTTGCATACCTTCAACCTATAGATGGTGGTTGTGCATTTATTATTAAATGCACAACCCAACATAGATCCATCTTAAACCTGGATCTATTAAGCACCCAAAGGGATCCGATATTTTGATGTGTAATTTTTTTTATCTTCAAATTTTTAGATGCCACTAAAAAAATTATATCTCTAGAAATTATTTTATGAGAGGACATGAATTTTTTTAATTACCTTTTATTTTATTTTTTATAACATAACCTTTTGTTATGTTACTTTTTTTTTATTGAATATATTTTTCGATTGTGCGAAGAATATATAATATAAATATATAAAAAAAGACATGACTTTTTAATTTAGGCCGACATGATTTATTTATTTATTTTTATTTTGTTATATTATGTTAGGAAAGTTAGTAACACATCTCCCTTATACTGGGCTGTTGGGCTGTAGAGCACCTCCTCCTCTCAGTGCAATTAAATGCACAACCCATCTCATCCACACAAATACATATCTTACCCCTTAAGGGAGGGTGGTGAGGGATTTCCAAATAATAGTGAAAAATGCACAGTCCCATGTTCACGAGGGTAGAGTTGGGGGTTGAAGGAGTGGATGGTGGGCACATATACACCTTTAGAAGGATGGGATTGCACAATAAAAATGTATATCCACCCTCTAAGGATTGAAGATATACATTTGTGTGTAAAAATATGCATTTCTGTGTAAAAGTATGCATCCAGTGTCCATATATTCAAGATATACATTTGTGTGAAGGTGAGAGGTGAAGATATACAACCACTTTATATAAATGTATATTTATGTATTTTTTTTTCTTATAAAAGATAATATTTTTAAGAATCAAAGTAACAATATTGAGTAATTTTATATTAAATAATATTTAAAATTTAAATATTACCTTTGGCTAAATCAAATATTAAATTAGTAATATAAATAATAACTCATTTATTAGAACTAAAATTTATATAGAATCTTATTTAATAATAATAATAATAGTATAGAATAAAAAATATTTTTTATTATAATATTTGGATTTTTTTTTCAACCGATAATATTTGGATTTGTATGAGGTTGACATAAAAAATAATATTTGGAAAGTTCAATATCTTTAAGATTTATGGCTATTTTTATTTTGTTGGAATTATTTTACAATATTCAAAATGAAGTTGGTTAATTTGGATATTTTTTTTAATTTTTTTTTTTGCTAATTCTATAACAATCACAGTTTTCATTATTTTAATTATATTTTTTTTGAGAAAATGAATTCAATGTTCTCTAAAACAATTACATGTTTTATTGCAAAAAATAATTCAACCTCTTCAAAAACAATTCCAACAAAATATATATACAATTTCAAAAACAATAAAAAAAACCTTAACTTACACCTATTTTAAAATTAAGTTAATGACAGTTTGTTTCTTTTATTAAAACAACTTTTAAAAAATACCCTTTATTTTTGTTATTATATCGAAAAAGTTTAGATTTTATTTTTGTTATTATATCGAAAAAGTCTAGATTTTTTGAGCATTATATAAATGTAAATATTTATATTTATATCGGAAATGTTTATATATTTTCCACGTTATGATTTTAATTGAAATCCAAGGACGATTATTTTAATTGAAATGCAAATATGATTATTAACCGTTTGGTAAACAAAAAAAACAAACAAACGCGATGATTATTAGTTATTAGTATGTTTTGAGAAATGGTAGACTTTCCTAAAAAAAAAATATAAAATGCGAAGCCCACAAGAATGTGACTACATCCTATATTTTCCACATTATGATTTTTATAGAAATGCAAGGATGATTATTCAGTCATTGCGAGTGAGAAAAAAAAACCAATGATTGTTAATTGTTAGTGTTTTGACAAATGACCGTAGGCCGTCCAAAAAAGAATATAAAGTGCGAAGCTGACAAGGATGTGACTACATCACCTAAAAGTGAGGAGTATAAATGTAGGTATTAATGAATTATCATCGCTTGCGTGTCTTGTGTGTGTGGGGTAGTTTACCTTTAGCCACGTTTGCTGTATAATGAATAAACATATGAAATTCGAATCCACATAGTTTTTTTCCATAGAGGCGAAAGCTAAGCATTGAGCTGTCCAGCATTTAATGCGGCGGCTCAATGCTTAGGGTCCATTGGATCTGGAGATTCACATTAAATGCTCCAAATCCAATGGATCCTAAGCATTGAGCTGCCGCATTAAATGCTGGGTGATTCTCCAGATCCAATGGACCCTAAGCATTGAGCTGCCGCATTAAATGTTGGGCAGCTTGATGCTTAGCTTTCGCCGAAGAAGATGGCCACTTAAACAAAACCTTTCCTATGGATCTTTGATATATGCTATGGAAATTTTGATGCATTTTTTTTGGTAAGTTTTACCAACATTTATGGCTCATTTCCCTGGTGTTTAAGGTTTGTACTTACATGATATGGGTTTGTAATATGTTCAATGAGTGAATGAAGTGTTAACCACAAGATTAGGGTTACGAAGCATGGAAGAAGAGGTATTATACTATTTTTTGAGTGTAAATTTTTCATATTTTTATAAGAGCTTTGTGTTAGGAGGTGAAGTTATTATCTAAATCTCTGACATTTTTATGTATAGTGATATATAAGTATTCTTTTGTGCGATTTGTATGCACTAGGTATACCAAGGGGTCATAGGCGGTTTACTAGGCCCCTATGTTAGAGAGTGTAGGGGAAGAGCCTCTGAAGAAAAAAATTCTAGACCCTTTTGATGTATTTCGATTAATTTGGAAACCTTTATATGTATGGTATAAAAGGGAAGTGACCCTTGCCATTGTATCAAAAATAGAAGAAATTATTGTAAGTTTTTGTTGATTAATAATAAACAATCAAAACTAATATTTCCCCTCGGTTTTACCTACTCACAATAGAGTTTCCACTTAAATCTCATGTTCTATTCTTATTGTTGTTTTCTTTTGTTTTTATGTTTTCCTAGAACACTTCGTTGGAAATCAAAGTTGCACTTTATAACTATGAACTTTGATTATAAAGCTTTGACTCAAACCTTGCATTTTGTCCATTTTAAAATAAACTAGATTGTTGGATTTCTAAAAAATGAGTGAAAGAGATAGAGTTTTGACGCCTCGAAAATGAGGCAATTTGAGTGCCCTTTATACAACAATTGTGGATGATTTTTTCATGATAGCTTTGTCATCAACATGGAATTGAATAGTGTAAACATACATGTACATGTGTTTCATATACTAAAGGATTAGTTGAGAAAAACCACCAATCTTTAATGAAGTAATAGAGTAAGCTAATTTTGTAGCAAAATAATCTTCTCATTAACAAATTTGATTTAAAAAATGGAGATAATCAAAATTTTCCCATGATTTTAAGAATAATGTGATTGATTTTAGGAATAATGTGATTGCACATACATGTATTCCATGTATTAAAAGAATATTTGGTTAAGACCACCAATATTTAATAGAGCATATTAATTTTTTAAGGAAAGGATCCTCCCACCTACAAATTTGCTTAGAATTTGGGGATAATCAAAGTTCCAACAATATTCAAGGAATAATGTGAACACACATACATGTAATCCATGTATTGAAAAAATAGTTTGTTTAAACTATTAATCTAATTTTTCACTAACAAATTTAATATGAATTTGGAAATAAATAATAAAATTTTTAATTAAAAGAATATTGTGAATATAAATATATACAATCCATGTATTAAAATAATAATTCATTATAACCACTCATCTTTAAAAAAAGGAAAGCTAACTGCTCATTGTGTAGCAAAAGTATATACCCACCTACCGATTAAATATTACACATTAAATATGAATTTTGGAATAAGAATAATCAAAGTTCGCCGTGATTGAAAGAATAGTATGAACACACATAAGTGCGGTCCATTTTTTAAAAGGATACATGTGGCCCATGTGTTGAACACGCATTCATGCACTCCATGTATTGAGATGATCCATGTGGTCCATGTAATGTATACACATAATGTGGTCAAATTTTTAATGATATTAATTGTGTGCAAAATTATATTTTTATTTACAAATTTGATAATAATTTAGGTCAAAATTCCACCATGATTCAAAGAATAGTATGAGCACAAATAAATGTGGACTATTATGAAGTGAGTAAGCTAATTTAGTAATGAAATGATTATGATCCTTCCATCGACAAATTTTATAACAATTTGAAGATAATCATTGAAGTTGTCATGATTCAAGTTACATCTATAATGAAATGAGCACACATAAATGTGGTCCATGTATTGAAATAATAGTTGCCTAAAGCCATCAATTATGAAGTGAGTACGTTAATTTTGTAATGAAATGCTCATGATCCTTCCACCTACCATTTTGATAAGATGTTGAAGATAATCATTGAAGTTATCATGATTCAAATTACATACATAATGAAATAATGTTGTGGATCAATTAGAACTTTGGCTTTTCCCAATGTTTTTGATAAATTAAAACTTAAATAGCTTTTTTATCATGGAATTGTAATAATTTGAGAGAAGTTTTCTACACAAATAGATGATTTCCTCTATAACTTTAAGTTATAATACAAAAAAATGATGTGAGGGGTTGAAATTTGATGTCTTACTTTGCACATCAAGAAGTTTTTATATGACGTTTTAATTTTAACATTGTCTTTCATTTGACATTGATTTTGTTTTAAATAGCATTTATAATAATATATGAAACATTGAATTCTCATATTTTGCCTTATATAATACAAAAATTAAAAGTTTACAAAAATATAATAAACAAAAAAACATAATAAGCATAATATTAAACCAAACACACACATAATGACAAAGAAGGTTTATCCTCCAAATCTTTAAATAGGATTCTTCATAAGAAATACAATGGGCCGCCAAATACCATGGCCCAAAATTCCATGACGAGTCAAGTTTACCTAACAAGGAAAGACAACCAAACCATGACAAATATATATAGATATATATATATATATATATATATATATATATGGGCTTGGGATATAGATATTAATGACGTGTAAAAATAAAAATCCCCTTCAAAATGACGAGTGAAATTAAAATCCACACTTTGACGTGTAAAATAACAAATGACAACTATTTTTTATGCTAGTATAATTTATTAAATAAAACATTTTTAACAAATAATAGAAGAAATTGAAATGTTTAAATATAAATTATGTACCAAAAAGATCCTCCCACTACAAATTAGATAAGAATTTGAGAATAATCAAAGTTCATAATTTGAGATTAATCAAAGTTCATTATGATTGAAAGAATATTGTGAAAACACATTAGTATGGTCATGTATTCAAATGAATCATGTAATTTATATAGAAGTGGTCTAAAACCACAACGTTTTGTCTTTTTTTATAGAAATTCTAGGTGGGAGCAAAGTTCCAAGGGTGTGTGGTGGCAGAGTTACATTATGGAACTCTGTCTCTGGGGTTTTGGCCTATTTTAAACCGATTCAGATGTTCAAAAAATCAGCAGAGTTCTGCCAAAATTAAGTTGCGAAATTCCAACCAACCAAATACAAAACGTTGCATTTTTAGACAACATCATTTATATATTAAACACACATATATTAAATTAATGTATTAATAACACATACATATGGCCTATAATTGTGTACGAAAATTTCCTCCTCTCTACAAATTTGGAGATAATCAAGTTCCACCATGATTAAAGGATAGTGTGATAAAGATAAATGTGTTCTAATTGTAATTGTGATCAATTAAAATTTTTATTTTTTTAGTTTTCTCAATGTTTTTTATTAATTAAATTAAATAATTTAATTTAATTTATGTATTATATAAATAAAAAAATAAAATTATTAATTTAATTTAATTTATGTATTATATAAATAAAAAATAAAATTATTGATTATATATTTCAATCATCATTAAAATAGTTGATTTAAATTGTTAAATTCTTAAATAAATTTAAAACAAAATAATATAAAAAATAATTGATATTTATTTTTGTTTTCAATGATGGCTCAAATTCTTAAATAAATTTAAAACAAAATAATATAAAAAACAATTGATATTTATTTTTGTTTTCAATGATGGTTCACCATTTGTTAGAGGGTTGTACATCTATAAAGAAGATAGCAACATTCTTCCCAACCACCTAATATACACTCAATTGACAATAATTAATACTTAATAATATATTCATGCATGATCCTGTTGTTCTAAATATTATCTTTGAATCTTTCTAACCAAAATATTATCTTTAAATATTTTTAACCCTCCATGACAGGGTTGAAATTTGTCATCCTACTTTACACGTATAGTTGATTTCATTTGAATAAAATTTATAATAACTATATGAAAAAGAAGGCATCTTGGAAGCCTTTAAATAGGCTTCTTCACAAGGAATACAAAAGGGGAGGGAAGGGACATAAATTTTAGGAGTTGGGGAAAGTAATGATAAGGGAGGGAAATTAAAAGCCTAAACCCATAAATCCTAAGTCCCAAACCCCCTAAATCCATACACCCCTAACAACCTAATCCCTTAACACATAATTCCTTACCCCATTAATAGTTGATCATAAATCCCTTAAACTATAAAGGTATTACTCGTTAAATCCTTAGTCCCTTAATTAACCCTTTATCTCCCCCTCACTATTGTCCTTATCCTCTAATTCCTTAAGCCTTTAACACTATAAAACCTTAGACCTCAATTCCTAACCTCTTAAAACCTAACCCCCTAAGCCCAGAGTCCTTAATCCCTTTACCCCTAAAGCCCAAACCGCTAAACCGCTTAAGTCCTTTAATTTTTTACATGTAATCCTTTAACCATGATCTCTATAAGCTCTAGTTTTCCCTATACAGGTAAAATAATTATTTACTTCTACACTACATTTGCATGTGCGACCTCCCTTGTGCTAGCATGCCCTGCATTTGCTTGTGTGCTCTACGTTTGCATGCGTGGTCTTCGTTTGCATGAGAGCTCTATGTTTGCTTGAGCTCTCTCCCTCTAGATTGATCGCTCCTCTCTCAACTTTGGAATTTTTGCTTAGGCTTGTGTATTACTCTCTTTAAGCTCTAAATTAACCCTTATAATCCTTTAAGCCTTTAACCCCTTCATCATTAATTCTTAACCTCATAAATCCTAACACGCTAACCCTAGAGCACTAAATCAATTAACCCCTAAGGCCGCTAACCCCTAAATGCCCTAGCCACTTTATCCATAATCCCACAACCCCTAACCCCTAATACATAGTCCACCCCTAACCCCTAAATAGTCTAACCCGTATTACTTAAAAAGCTCAAATCCCTAAATCTCTAAGACCTTAACCCTAGAAATAATCAAACATTTTCCACCTACTCATAACCCCCACCCCTAATCCCATATTCCACCTACTCATAACCCCCACCCCTCTATATCTGAAAACACCTAAAAACAACTCCCTACCCCTCCCCCCTCTCTCTCTAACCCCTCCTCTCCCTTTCGCTAATCCCCACCATTCTTAAACCCCCCTCTCTCTATCTCTCTCCTAATCTTGTCATTGCTAACCCTCGCTCACTCTCTCCCCTCCTACACCTAACCATTACTAACCCCCTCTCTCTCTATCTCTTGTGTACTCCTCCACCAACCCCTATCCCCCACCCCTCTCTCTCTTCTAACCCCCTGACACCCTCCTCCCTCTCTATCTCTCTATAACCCCTTAACCCATCCCACCTCACCCCACCCTACCACCTCCCCTATCTTACTGTCTCTCCTACTCCCCATACCCCTAACCCCCCTCTCTCTATCCCCTCCTCCTTGTAACCCTTACAAACCCCCTCTCTCACTCTCTCTTCCCTACTTCTACACCTCTCCCTCTCTCTAAACCCCCTCTCCCTCTCCCTAACCTCTCCCACATCCCTATTCATCCCACTCATTCTATCTATCTCCTACTCCCCCTAGACCTAAACCCCCTCCTCTCTATCTCTCTTCCCTCCTCTCCTTAGCCCTTACTAACCCCCTCTCTCAGTCTCTCTCTCTTCCCTACACCTCCACCTACCTCTAACCACACCTCCCATCTCTCTTTCTCAGTCCCTACAACTAACACCCTCTCCCCTCTCTCTCTCTCTCTCTCTCTCTCTCTCTCCCTCCCCCCCTAACCATTACTAACCCCCTCTCTCACTCTTTCTCTCTCTCTACCCCTCGCTAACCCCCTTAGCCCCTTACCCCTAACTAACCCCCCCTCTCTCTCTCTCCTAATCCCCCTTTCCCTACCACTAACCACCCCCCATCTCTAACCCCTAAGCCCCTAACACCAAATCCCTATTTAACCTCCTAACCCATAGAACATGAAGCCCAAAACCTTTCAAGATAAGTAGGGATCTAGGGAAATAAATGAAATTTATTTTCTTGGGAAGAAACTATTAAATAAGGTTTTGATGAAAATGCAAATTGTGTAGATTACCACAACGCTAGTGCGTTTTTTGGATAAATAATGCACGAGCGTTATAGTGATACATAATGCACGCATTATGAATTTCTATAACGCTCACGCGTTATTGAATTCATAACGCTCGCGCGATATGATTTCCTATCCTGCGTGTTAAGTGACATGGTAGGCTCGTGACCGCCCATGCCTAGTTCAAAGCAACGCATGCACGTTTTCATTTTACTAAATCTTAGCGCGTTTCGTGAAAGCACGATTGCATCTAAAAGGTCCCTCAACTTCGTGCGAGGGCCCATATATATATATATATATATATATATATATATATATATATATATATATGTTTGAGATAGAGATATTAATGACGTGTAAAAATAAAAATGCACTTCAAAATGTGACGATTATTTACACGTCAAATTTTAACATTGAATTCCTTAATACAAAGTTATATTGTAATTGAATACAATAGATCATTCAAAAAATTCCAATTCAACTAAATTGAATAAGATAAATTTGTAGTAATCTAGGATAAATACCAAATTGAATAAGATAAACTTGTAGTAATATGGGATAAATTTGTAGTAATATTTTTCCAATTATTGAAATTCAGCCAGCAATTTAATAAATTAATAAATTAATTTTTTATCAATTTAAAAGTTCAATAATTTAATAAATTAAATTGTATTGAAATTTAACAATTTAATAAATTGATTTTTTTTGGGTAATTTAAAATTGTAAATGATTTTTGGAACATTTAGGTTTATGATAAACTTTTAATTAATTTCTTCCCATACAAAGAAGTTATTGACAAATTTATTTTAAAGTTTGATGGTCAATTTTAATTGAAAAAAAAATATTAGTCATTTAACTTGTGGGAAGGTCTCTAAAATAAATCTTGAGAGAAGACTTGTTTCATCTTCTTTGCATTTTAGGAAGATGAAACTTCTCTTCCACATGACACTTTGTAAAATATAATTTGCAATCTAAGAAGACAAACACTCATTAACCTCAAATTATAAAATACCAGCATAAATCCATCTTGAACCAGGGAGAGGGATCCAATATTTTGATGTGTAATTTTAGATGCAGTAAACAATTATATCTCTAGAATTTTTAGATGCAATTAAAAAATTATATCTCTAAAAATTATTTTATGAGAGGAGATGAATGTTTTTAATTACTTTTTATTTATTTTGATAACATAATCTTTTGTTAAGTTACTTTTTTATTTTTATTTTGTTGATTGAATATATAATATAAATATATCAGAAAATGCATAACTTTTTAATACATTACATTTTAATTTTAATTTTAATTTTGATGGACTTGATTTTTTTATTTTATTTTGTTATATTATATTAGGAAAGTTAATAACGCATCTCCTTCATATTATTTCCTTTTATATTAGGTTGCTAGGCTGTAGAGCAGCTAGCTCCTCTATCTCCTTCGTACTGAACTGCTGGACTGTAGAGCAACTCGTCGCTCCTCTCAATAAACAATTATGAAAATTAAGAAAGTAATTACAAATTTCTTCATATGGAAATAAATGCAGCATTACTTGGTTATCGGGAAGAAAGATCCGTGCTGTTACGACATTACGGCGACTATGACACTAGAGATGGTAAATGAGACACGTCCCATTCCTTATCTGATCGACCTAACAGCAACGACAATGTCTCTTCTGACCGACCTAACAGCAACGACAATGTCTCTTCGTTTCGTAAAGCTTCCCCACTGACAGTTTCCTCTCGTGCTTCCTCGTGCTTTCCCCTCAATTTTGAGTGGTAACGGTCTTTACACATACATGCAGCTCTGACGATAACTTGATAACGCAACTTAAATATTACACGACTCTTTCCATTCGCCAATAAATAAATTTAGGGTTTGTACAGAAAACCCAATACCAAAGCTTTATAGCAGGCCTACCTGTAGCGCGCGCCTTCTGGGACGTTTGTTCATGTAAAATACGCTTTTCTTCCGAATCTGTACTCTTCTTTTTCTTATTAAGAAATTAAAATTCACAGCCTTTATGTTAGAATATTGTTGTAACTTGTGCTTTTAGGTGTATTCTAATTTGTGGCAATCTTCGTTGCAGTTATGGAGATCATGAGCAATACTGAAGAAAAGCCAGACACCCAATCTCCTTCCGCTGCTTCCCATGATGTTTGCAAGATGGAGCAAGAAGAATGTTTGGATAATTGCACGATCCTTTATCGTTTAGCCTCAAATGATCTTCACAAGTTCTCAATCTTGCATCAAGTTTTTGGTGCCTGCAACGTTATCAAATTGATTCAAGTAAGTAGCTGCAACAACATTTCAGAGCAGAATTTCTTTCAAATCGCAACGTTTAGTTGTTTGAAAGCCTTGATTTGTTTGAATTCAATATATTTCTTTTGATTGTGGGTTGTCTAGAAAATAATCTTCTTAACCTCAAACAATGAAACATAAAATGAATCTACGATAGGTTAGTTTTTAGATCCATGCTGTTTTCGAAGCTATAAAAGCACCTCGATCTCGCCATCGAGTACCATATTCGGCTTAACATTCTACCGATTTAGTTATCAATTATTTGTTCCCAAAATCGAAACTCAATCCATCAATTTTATGCCATTCTTCTGGTGTTTTTGGCTTTGTAAAACGAGATTCCAAAATTACTTCACGCCGTCACTCTTCAGGCAACTTCATCTTGTAATCCGTTGCACTGTGGCAGGATCTTCCCTCGGACCAGAGAGTGGATGCAATAAATAGTATGGTATACGAAGCAAGTGCAAGACTACAGGATCCTGCATTCGGCTGTGCAGGCATAATACAACAGCTTCAACTCCAAATATCAAACCTACAGTCCCAAATAACTGCAACACAGGCAAAAGTTCAGCAAATACGTTCCCAGGAGGCCCAAATTCTAGCGGGCTCCAGCCCAGGATTCAGCATTACGTTCAATCAAGACGATGATGACCAAGACGAAGATTTATTCCATTCAAATCCGATGGATTGATTCCGGTGCCGTTTCTGAAAATGAATACAAAATTGATGGAGGAGTTTTGTTATTTGACATGATTGGTATTTTTAAATAATCATTGATTTATCTTAAAGGGAGTGTATTTTGGGATTAAATCCAAGCATCGATTTATCTTAAAGGAAGTGTATTTTGAGATTATATCCAAGATTAAGATAGGGATATGGTGATTTAGTTTGTAAAGATTAAGATAGAGATATATATTTATAATTTTTAAATTAATAGATTTATATTTTTTAAATTTAATTTATTAATGTTTTAAATTTGATATATTTATTTAGATTACAAATGCATTTAGTTATTCTATTTATATTCTAAATTATAATAAGATGTAATAAAACTTCTTTACATTACAATTTACATTACAAATTTGTTAAGAAATGTAATAAATATATAATTATATTAGTTTTAAAAATGTAATAAAACCTTTGAACATAAAAAAAATTTGCTAAGAAATTTAATGAATATATATTCTATATTTTGTGTGAAACTATAATTTGGATTGGAATTTTTTTGTTTAAATTAAATTTATTATAAATATATATTTTGAGATCTTGTTTAATCATATTTTCAACTATAATATAATAATTTTATTTTATTTTGTGTGAAACTATAATTTGGATTGAAATTTTTTGTTTAAATTAAATTTATTATAAATATATGTTTTGAAATATTTAATTATATTTTTTACTATAATATCATAATTTTATTTACATTTTTTTAATGGTAAAATTTATTTTTTCCATAGAAAAAAAAATTCTATTCAAAAAAGAATTGAAATATAATCATTAGTTGCACTAACTTATAAATATTATTATAGAAAATTAAACCTTTCACTAAGAGATAAAAAAATTGTTCAAAAAGTTGATAAAACCATTGCGTAGTGTCTATCAAATTCCTAAGCATGTCCAATATTTAACATCCATTTAAAAAACACCGATAGATTGTCAAGCCTCTTCATCCTAGAATCCATGAAGTAGAACTTAATCAACCCACAATGATGATGATGAATTGTTTGGTTAGCCTCCCCCACTTGGTTTGATGCTATTGGATCTTATCCCTCTCTACCTACTAGTACATTGAAATATCTATTTAAGGAAACTTAAGCAAGGACATGGTACATTTATTTTGTAGTAAGATATGGGATTAATATTGTCTTATAGGTTTGTTTTAGACTCTAACAACTATTTGTAAATTGCATAGAATTAAAATGAAAGTGGCATTATGACATTTGGAGGTGAATAAAACATTGTCGAAAATAGTGATCTAATATGGACAAACATGGCCATTTGGAGGCATAGACATAATGACATTAATGTACAAACTTTAAGTTTGCGGGACCTCTAATCATATTATGATAATTACAATATTCTCTCTCTCTCTCTCTCTCTCTCTCTCTCTCTCACCACCCCCTAACCCCACCCCACTCTCTCTCTCCCCCTACCCATAACCCACCATATCCCTCTCACTAACCTCCCTCATACCCCCTACCCCTAACCAACCCCCCTCCTCTCTCTCTCCTACTCCCCCTTACCCTAACCCCCCTTATGTATGGTGTGATTAAGATTCAATATGTGAAGAATTGCTTGAAGTTGTTATAAGAAGCATGCAAACTTGATTTGATGCTCCTGGATCTTATCCATCTCTACTTGTACATTGAAATATATATTTAAGCACACTTAATCAAGGGCATGATGCATTTATGTTTTAGTAATATATAAGATTAAGATAATCTTGCAGGGTTGTTTTAGACTTTAGTAACTATTTGTAAAGTGCATCATGAATTAAAATGAAAGCAACATTATGACCATTTGGAGGTGAATAAAACACCATTGAAAATAGTGATAAGATGGATGAACATGACCATTTGGAGGCATAGACATGATGAGATTATTGTACAAACTTTAAGTTTGTAGTGTTCATGACATATTATGATTACAATAAAATTTTATTCTTACTGTAACATTTTATTCTTTTTCTATCTCTCTTTCTAAATTCATAACTCCCAATTTCTCTCTATCTCTCTCTCTAAACCCTTGACCCTTGATCTCTCTCTCTCTCTCTCTCTCTCTCTCCCCTACTCCCCCTACCCATAACCCCCTACCACTAACCACCCCCTATGTCTCTCTCTCTCTCTCCACCTACCACTAACCCCCCTCTTTCTCTCCTAATCCCCCTCCCCCTACCACTAACCACACCCCAAATCTCTTTCTCTCTCTCTCTCTCTCCCCCCCCCCACTCCTCACCCTCCTACCCCTATCCCCAACTCTATCTATTTCTCTCTCCTATGCCCCCTACCCCTAACCCCCATCTCTATCTCTCCTAATCCCCCTCCCCTCCCATTAACCACTCCCCCAATATCCCCCCCCTATCACTAACCCCCCTCCTCTCTCTCTAGAAGATTCCCTCACTATAATTGAACTTTACATGATGGTAAAATCTCGTAAAATCTCCTTTGAAAAATATTTTCATGTTTTCGGGGAAATTACATGAGAATTAATGGTTGTTTTAGATATGTATTAAACACAAAATTTGTATATTATATTATCCACCTCTTTTAGATTCATATCCATAGGATACCTTGCGATATTATTCATCACATATTGTACAATGTGTTGTTGGTCTATATGCTCGACCCTTACTCACTGACAAATTTCCACAAAGAAGACAAATTCTTAGGTAGGAAATTGTTAAGCATGATATCCTCAAAAGGTTAGAGGTCCCTAAAACATGGGAGATAAGGAAATATAAAGGAAAGCACACGGATGGACCAGATGATTCAAGCAGGTTCACAAGATCCAATCGTGGCCATTTCTGCACATTAAATAAGGCACAAGATAAAAAGGATGTGAATGCACGGATGGACTAGATTTATCTTGCATATTGGGGAGCTTTAATCCTAGCCATTCATGGAAAAATACTTTCATGGACACCATATCATCTTAATCATTGGCGCTTAGTAAAGCACACGAGAAATGAATGGAAGGACCCTGGCGGAAACGAATCAGATATGCTCGAGCAACTTTTCAACTATCCATTGTGACCGTCTGTGCTATGGCGATCACACATGCCTACAGAAAGTCACACCCCGCATCAACAGTGCAGATTCATTCACACACATTGGTGATAATTGATCCTTTCCATTCATACTAAGGTCTCTTCTTCATCACCAAATTGATACCCCAAAATTCACCTGAGTATCTGGGATTCATCGAAAGGTCAAAGATTTCACCGTTACTGCCATAAATTTTGATTCTTGTACTTTTTTCTTTTAAGAATAAACCCTAAGGTCAAAATTTCACATGTTAAAATCTGATCGCCAATAAAAATAGGAAGGGATGTGTTATACCTCTAGCTCAGAAAGACCATCGATGCCTCTCTAGCTTCCATGAATGAGACATTAATGAAAACAGATGGAGAATTTAATGCCTTCATCGTACTATAAGCAATTTTGAAGGGAATTCATGAAGCATTTTCATAAAAGAACTCTTATCATATATCAACATTTATGCCTGAAATTCGATAGCAAGTCCTTGTGACCTCCAAAGTTCAGTCTACAAGCAACAACCATCATTTAAAAAAGTCAATATCTCACCCTCCCACTGAACCTAAGTCGAAAATAAATGCTCAGAGTGTTTTGAAAGGTTCACTATAAATTGCATGGTTTTTCTATCATTATCCTATGAAAATATTCTCCCATAAGTTGTCCAGTGTCCCTTCCATAGTTCTTTGAGAATTCTCTTGCATTTGCTTCCTTGAAATTCAAAATGACTAAGAGAAAAGAAGTCTTCGCGCTACTGATTTTTGCAAACTAGTATGTTCCAAAAGGAACCTACTAAGGTTTATGGAAACCTTAGTAGCAATTCAAAGAGGAAAAATTTAACAACTAACACAAATAATTAAAAAAAAATACACTAAGAATGTAAGTAAACAAGATTCAAAGCAATAAAGTAAAACTAATCTAATATCAGATACATTATTTAATACATGCATTGGATGAATCAAATAATGGTTTTCTTTTCATTAAATAATGGGATATACAATGAACCAAGGGTTACCTCATAGTAGAAGTGATAGGGCTCCACATACTTATGAAGAAGAGTGCTCCTAGTTTCCTAATAGCCCAATGTTCTCCAACCACTTGTCACAAGGTGCAGATCTCCAACAAAAGTGAAGTATGAATGCTCAAGGGAGGTTCAGACGTCAAATGGAGATTCCGGAGGAGTAACGGTATAGGCCATGAATGGATAGGTTCTATGTCAAATGAGAGGCCTTGGTATTATATTTATAGGTACAATGCACAGCTTGAGGATGAGGATAGGCTTTCCTTTTTTATTTTTTGGCTTTTGACTTTGTTGGTCCTCGATTTGTGGTTTTTTCTTTATTTTTTTTCTTCCCTTTTTTATCCCTCTTTACAATTTGGGCTTGTCATAAGGATTATGCCAAGTTTCCTTTTTCATTTGAGTGTGAAAAAGGAGAAACTTCCAAAAACAAGTCATGGACAATGTGGCTAATTTATTTTTATGTAATTTAGCAATTTAATTTGTAAATTTGATCTTTTTGGCATATGACTTTGGTTTTTGGGTTTTACCAAGGTTTAGGATGTGGAAATGAAGTGTGGTCATAATGTATGTGTATGATGGGGCTAGTGACTTGTTAGGTGAACAAAATGTAGGTGTTAACACTTCGAAATCTCTTTTTCTCAAGCCGTCTCTAGCATGTCTAAATGAGTTTTTGGATATTACATATTTTTAGAGAAATGGGTCATGATTAAGGAACCCCTATTGTTCTTTATTTGAGTTGTGTTTTATTTAATATGTGTTTGTTCCTCCCTCTTTAAAATAACATTCACTGTTACTTTCAGCAGCTAAAATCAACTCTATACAATACCTATCTTGGCTGTAAATCCTGTCAAAATTTGTTGGAATTAAGTTGCATGATTTCAAACTATAACCTCATTTGTTCCCAGAGTTAGAATTTTTCTTACTCTTGTACTTCTTCTTCTTGTCCCTAAGGTCTTTGGACTCGACTATAAGGATTTCAGAATTCTGGGAAGGATTAGCACTTTTCTTACCCTTATACTTCTTCTTCTTTCCTCTAAGGTTTATCGATGAGACTGTGAATATTTCAGAAGTGTTGGAAGGATTAGCAGGTTCCTGCATTGCTTGGCCAGCTGTGGGTTGCAAATTATGAATAGAAACTTGTCCCAAATGTGGGGTAATCTGTTCAAGATGGTTGACGGAATCCATCATACCATTGACATGATGTCCAGGTGGTAGCCTAGCTGGATCAAACGCAGGTCTTGCAGGTTGGTTCCAAAAAGATTGGTTATTTTCTAGAACTTGACCACTCCATTGCAGAATGGGGTTAATGGTTGGATTGCCCCCTTGCGGGGTTAGGTTCAAAAAAGATTGGTTGCTTTCTAGAACCTGACCACTCCACTGATGTGGTCCTTGGGTGTGATAGGAATTCCAAGGTGGGTTTCCCCTTTGCGGAGGTTGACCCCAATAAGTTTGGCAACTTCCTGAAACATGACCATTGGGTGGATTTCCTCATTGCGGAGGTGGGGTCCAAGAAGATTGGTTATTTCCTAGATCCCAACCATACCATGGTGGTTGAGCTTGGTATTGAAAATCATTCCAAGGTTGACTTCCTCCTTGTGGAGGTGGCATCCAAAAAGATTGGTTACTTCCTAAATGTTGCCCAGTCCATTGTGAACTAGGTTGCATGTATGGATTTCCCCCTTGCAGAGGTATGTTCCATTGAGATTGGTTACTTGGTGGAACATTACCACTCCATTGCGGGATATGATTAAAGGGTGGATTTCCCCCTTGCCCCCGTATGTTCCATTGAGATTGGTTACTTGGTGGAACATTATCACTCCATTGCTAATTGGGATTCATGGGTGGATTGCCCCCTTGCGGGGGTGGGCCCCAATTAGATTGGTTACTACTTGGAATCGGACCACACCATTGATTGTTTCCTTGGTTTAGATAAGCGTTCCAAGGTTGATTTCCTCGCGAAGGTGGGGCCCAAGAAGATTTGATACTTCCTAAAACCTCCCCAATCCATGGCAGGATGGAGTTGATAGGTGGATTTCCGCTAGGAATTGTGCTAGGATAAGTCGGAGGATAACCCCCCAGGGCATTTCCACTAATCTGAGGAGCATAGCCCCAATTGGCATAAATGTTCCATGGTTCATTGCTTCCGCCAGGAATATTATCATTCCATGGTGAAGGGTTGCCCCCAGAAGTAGAATTTGGAAAAGTGTTAGGCATACCAAGAGGATTCTGGTGTACTCCTTATGTGTTTTGACCCTGATTAGCCAAACCATATGGAAAACCAATGTTTGGTAAGGCATACCCTTCAGTAGGGATTCTTGTAGACGAAGTGAATGTACTTCCGGGATTGAAACCTGAAACTGTACCAACTGGCATGAAGTGTTGGTTGAACTTGTGCTACTGACAGGTATACTAACTGTTGGGATTGATGTAGAGGCCAAATTGGAAGTATTGCTACCCCCAACAACTGTTTGATGTTGCGACGATGTAGTCCCTTGTGCTCCCGATGAAGCCATAGGGTCACTTGTTGAATTTTGCATGTCATTCAAACTTTCAAAAAGAGGTTTGATATCACCCAGTGACGCATGGATAGTAAGTTCAACTGGTTCTTAAAGACTCATCAAAGGAGGAATTACATGAGCATGTGTGTGATGTTTCAATGTTTAAATTTCAACTAGAGTAAGATTATCAACTATGTTTGTATTCAGTTCATGATGGGACGATGAATTCTCAGTGTTGATTTGATGTTTTTCTTCTTGAGTAATATTAATTGAGTTTACAATCAGTTCTGTTTCCAAGTCATTAGGATGTGGTTTTTGTATCTGTCTTTGCAATGTAGCAGGGCCTTCAATTTCTGGTGACTTGCCTTACTGCCACTGTGAATGGAAGATCGGGAGAGTAGCCACTTCTAAGAAGTTGATAAAAGGATGTGTTTAAAATGATAGTTTGAATCAAACAATCCTAAAACTTTTTAGACTCAACAAAATAAAAAGTGTCCACACAGTAAAAATTTCCTAGAGATTTCAAGAAAGAAAACTTACTCTTCCAAAGAACCGAAGCTCAGTGAAAGGATGGATTGGAGGGCCTTCCGAAACTAGTAGCTGCTGAGGGATTTCATGTCCTCATACAATTGCTAGAAGCGAAGGTGTGAGAAACAATTACAATAAACTTTAATCCCCATGGGTGCAAGTGTTGGTTCCTGACCAATCACCCTCCCAAGGAGTAAAAGTTTCAAAGTCTTCTCAGGTATTGCAAGCGTGTCCCACTCACAACAGCCTATGTGATATCCTAGGAATAGCCACTAAATTTACCACTTCACAATCGACGGTCGGGCGGAACAGTTGTAAGTCGAGGACAACTCTCATAGCCAGGAACTCTAGAAACAATGATGTCACCCCGAGGACTTGTCACTGAACATAGAATCCCTTCGATAAGCTCATGTCCCACTAAATAAGCAAGAGGGGGGAACCACCCTTACTTGTCCAGATTGACCTCGTGCTTGACGCATGTTTCAGAAGCGCTTTCTCGATAAGCATTTTTTGCTACTAATGGATTTACTCTCTTTAATCAATGCTAGTTTCAAAGTTTTGCATCCCGGGAGTGTTAACTCTCCAAACCTAATCCAGGGCACTAACCTAAACTTGTCGGTGATATGAAAATCAAAAGTTTGTCAATTTTAGATTAAGCGCCAATTTTAAGGGTAGTTTGCTTAGTTTCAGGAGTGGAAGTGAAACTAGCGGTGTTTTGACTCGAAAACAGAAAAATGAACCAAACAATGCAAAATGCTCACTACTCTACCTTTCCATTCGATGAATATTCTAAATTAAGGAAGAGTTAGAGGTTCATGAGTTTCTTTCAGATATGCAAAATTTCTAGTAGATTTTGTATGTTCATGCATAGTTTTTTTTGAAATATGGATAATAATTGATGTTTAAAGACCAATGTAACCCAAACAGATATCTCAAGTAAACATGAATCTAATTCTATTACATGGGGGATCCCCGTTTCTCATTCACAAGATCGCCATAAGGCCCAAGTGAAGAGGATACGTAGATCCCTTTGGAATGCTTATGAATTAAATTCTAAACTGTTACAAGTGAGATCCACTTTCTTATTCACAAGATCGCCATAAGGCCCAAGTGAAGAGGATACGGTGGCTCAAAAAACTGTATGCGAAAATGAAATCTACTATGTTACAAGTGAGATCCACTTTCTCATTCACAAGATCACCATAAGGCCCAAGTGAAGAAGATACGGTGTCTCGATATAAGATGCTTTGAACAAATCAACTCCTAGACTATTACAAGTGAAATACATTTTCTCATTCACAAGATTGCCATAAGGTGCGAGTGAAGAGGATACGGTGCCTCATACACAATATATCTCAAGAAAACTAAACTCTAGAGGTGCATGTCTCTCTAATTGTACATGAAAGTTATGAAAAATTCCAACTCCAAAACAAAATGTAACTAAATCAAAGTTTATTTCTGTTTTTTGGAAAGAAATTGTCTCAAACCATCTGAAGATGTGATGTTCAAGGTTTGTTCATCAATGAAAATGTGTGTGAATGGCGCCTTTAAGGGCATACAACTCCAAACATATCTCAATTTAATCCAAAATTTTCAAGCTTTGTAAAACAAAATTGCAAATTTTTTTCCTTTTTAATCCAAAATTAAAGATTTGAAAAAACTTCAAAAATTTTGCAAATTTTTTTCCTTTTTAATCCAAAATTAAAGATTTGAAAAAACTTCAAAAATTTTGCAAATTTTTTTACTTTGAAATTAAAGATTTTGAATAAAAAAATGCAAAAATTCTCAACAACATTGGAAATGAGTTTTTTGAAAAAATATGAAAAGGTTCCTTGGTGGTTTTGGCGCTCAAGGCTCATTCAAAATTGAACTTTAACTTGATATCAAAAGTACCAAAACGCATTCACCATGAGCGTAACATGCAGAATTTGAAGAGTTTAATGCAAATATTTTAATGAAAATGCGCAGAGCTTCATTTGCTGGACAGAGGTTAAAGATTCCATTTAAACGCCGAGATAAGATCTACGCAGAAGTTAACATTGTATTCATCATATGATACGCAGAGGTTTTCAACATCCACGCAAAGGTTTTCATTGTATTCACAACACAATATGCAGAAGCTGAGATCTAGGCGAATCAATGCAGAGTTTGAGAGCCATCACGCAGGGGGTTTCATTCACGCGTGGCTTTAAAGGTTCAACAACCCACACAGAAGTTAACAATGCATTCAATGAGGTTAACAATGCCAAAATCATATATCTACGCAGAAGTTAACAACTTTAACACAACTTCAAGATCTACGCAGAAGTTAACAATGCATTCATCATACAATACGTAGAGGATTTCAAAGTTGAAAGGGATTCCGGATCTATGTCTCATGCTGAGGTATAAGGTTCCAAAAGATCTATACGCAGAGGGTTTAAAAGCTATGCAGAGCTTTAGGAAATCTAAAACACGCAGAGTTTGAAGCTGTCACGCTGAGGCTGAATCTTTAATGCCGGTCTTCACGCAAATTGACAAGGTGCAGGGAAATCGAATTTGAAATGAAGTTGAAATTTATTTCATAACCAGAGTTGCAATAGCCCTCAGCGTAGATCTTTAAGAGCTTTCAACGCAGAGTTTGAAGAACTTTTAAATGCATAGTAAAAAATATTTAAGGCTTATGACTGAGATCCAAAGAAAAACGCAGAGCTGTAAAGTCAATGCAGAGATTAAAAAGGTTTAATGCTGAGAGCTTATAACGTAGATGACCATAGTTCAATATACAGTTGAACATCGGTCAATCCCTTACATTGAACCTAGCACTTGATCTTAAAATGCAAATGCATTCAACAATACAGGAAGCAATCTTAAAAATTTTCACGCAGAAGTTTGTAATGAAGGATATAGATCTTCATTAGCAAATACGCAGAGTGGTAGCTTAAAAATTCAAGAAACTCAAAATTCATGACACTCAAAATTCAAGAAATTCAGATATGAAGGTAAATTGAGATAGTTTGATGAATTAAAGGTGTAGTTAGGCTGATTTTAAGCTTCTAAAGCTAGATCTAAGGTTCTTTTAATTATCTTTAAGCCACAAAGGGGTAAATCTGAAGAAAGAACACCACAAAACTTGAAGAAAAATCAAGAAATTTCAACAAAATGTATGGTCACCAATCTGATAACAGATGGAATGGTTAGAAATTAGGGAGTTAGATCTACAACATATCAATCTATCTTACTAAGAAATTGTGATTTTCTATGTCAGCAAATGAAAAGATCTATATTCATTCATCAAAACTCATTAAGATCTAAAGCCATTTAAGAATTAAATTCATACATGATAAGCAAAATTCAAACTCTTAGATGGTAGAAACTTGAATCCATTCATATTAAAACAATGAAGAGGTACATCCTTACCATTGGATATGGTGTGAATCCCTCCTCCATTTCCATGAGCTTCCCTTCCTTCACCCTTGCTTTTGAATAATTTGAGCTCTTTCTCCTCCTTCATAATCTCTCCAGCATGCCTTTGCTCTTCCTTTGTGTACTTTGCAATGCCTCCCATGCCTTTCTTATATAGCATTGGGAAATGAGCCCTCGAGTTCCTCTTTTCAATGTGGGATTGTCCCTTTTCATCTTTTTTTATTATTTTTGCTCAAAAACCTATTTTTCCATAGTTTTTAGGCTTTTTTGCACAACTTAGCATACTTTAAGTACAATTAATGCACTTTAATGCATTCATATTCACTTTTTGATTGGTATAGCTTAGTTTTGGACATTTTGTGAGCGGTTCAATCACTGAACTTGACCTTCTTAGGTTCTTACTGTCTTCACCTAATCCTTCCATTTATGGGAGAAGTAATTAGATCAGAGAGGACTTGTCTCTGAATGTACTTGTATTTTGTCTTCATGTTGCGAACGCATAGTAAAAACGTGCTTCTTCCGTCACATGACTAAGGGTGTTAATTTGATTGTTAACAGATGCTCTCCTACTTCTGCTCGGGAATAGGCAAGGGTTGTAGTAAACCAGCTGGGTGGGTGTGCTCTATTTTGTTCTGTTGGCACAAGTTGCACTCTCTCAAATGTTTTATCACATCATTCTTGAGGCCCTTCCATGAGAACCTCTCTCTAATCTGTCTGTAGTTCTTGAGAAACCCCTGATGCCTTGCTAATGGTGAATCATGCGATGCTTGTAGAATTTTCTTCTTGAGGGAAGACTCTAGAACTAAGTAGATTATGTTCTTGTAGTATATGATATCATCAATTACCCGGTACCTGTCATCTTGAATCTATCCATCCAATAGCTCACAAGCAAATTTATCTTTGGAATACTCAACCAAAAGATGAGATCTCCAATCTGATGAGATGCTCATAAGGGACAAAGTAGCTGGTCGTATAGAAAGTGCATCATCCACCACATTGTTCTTTCCCTTTATGTATTCAATATCGAAGTCATAGGCCTGAATTTTGCTCACCCATTTCTGTTGCTTCTCGTTTAGCTCTTTCTTCTCTAGGAAGTATTTCAAGTTATTGTGATCTGTCTTAATCTTGAATCTGCCACCCACTAAGTATTGCCTGAACTTGGTTAGCGCATGGAGAATGGATAACATTTCTTTGTCATATATCGAATAGTGGCTCTCATAGTCTTTGAGCTTCCTGCTCTCAAATGCAATGGGGTGATTGTTCTACATCAATACTACCCCAATTCCTGTGAAAATCCTCACAACAGATCTAAGAGATGATGTATACCTCACAAGAGTAATTATGATTAAGTATGAAAATAGAAGAAGAGTGGTCAATGCAATATAATGAGCAACAGAATAATAATACAATAGAACTCGGATAGAAGCAAAAATACTTCACACACACTAAATTATTAATCACAAATGGACATATAAATAATACAATGCATGAGGATTCGAATGCCTAAGGTGGCAATTCGAATTAGCCTTCATGGAGTGATCAAAAGATCACTGGAGTATCATCGGAGCACAACTAGTAGTCTATCTCATCATCGGTGGAGTCATCAATGCACAAGTAACTATCAACCGTCAGTCAAACTGAGTCTAACTGAGTGTGGTAGGTGTAACTGGCACATGGAGACACTAACTGAATGAAGGAGGCTCAGTGGAGGGTGCATGAGGAGCTAACTGGAGTCAGAAAAGGTATTCATGTCTCATCGGAGGTCAATCAGAGTGATAACAACAGTGAGGAGTCAGTCTGGCCTCAAATCAAGGAAAGACTGGTGGCTAACTAAAGTAAACTGGACTGGTAGGTGAGAAAGGATGAGTGGCTTCCTTAAATCAAGGAGGAAGGGTGCACTATGTTCTAGGAGGGATAAACCTGATCTGAGAGAAGCTTTCGGGGGCTGGCTAACTGAGGGCTAGGTGTTGGATTGATGACTGGGATGCATGCAAACCCTAAAAGTGCATGCATGACTTAAAATGTAAATGATCAAAATACTAGTGGGACTAGGATGTAGTATAGGAATATCCTAACACCCCCCCTTAATCCATCCTGGGCCCTGGTAACAAATACCAAAGGTCACCCAATACAATGAATAATAAAAGTCAATAAACCAAGGAAGTGGGGGAAATTTCATGGGGAAAATACCCCCCCTCAAAACAGACTGTAAGTCACACATAAAAAATAAATGCTCCAAACTCAAGCAGGTGTGATGCTTGGTCATATGTCTGGAGGTATCTTCTTCTTGAGAAGAAGTGGATCATGCTAAAAAAGCATGTGCTTATACTTGCTCTTCAGATCGAATGTGATGAGAGCAAATCCAAAAGTATGAGGATGATCCTTGAACCTGTGATTCAAATCAGTTGAGGTAGGATCAAAAACATGAATATGCAAATAGTCTTTTGTCTTCTCCTCCGAACCATCATCGGTGAGATTATGCCAAAAAGAACCATCAAATAATAATGATTGCTTGAAATCCAAATCAGATTTAAGGCTTGATGAATAGTTTCTTGAGATCTCCTTTGAACCAGCAGGAGTGAGATCAAAACTATCATATGCATGAGAAATTATCCCATGTAGTAATTGCTTAGAATCCAAATTAGATCCAAGACTTGAATCATGGTTTCTTGAGATCTCCTTTGAACCATAAGAGGTGATATCAAAACCAGTAAATGCATGAGAAATTATCCCAATATAATGAGCAACAGAATAATAATACAATAGAACTCGGATAGAAGCAAAAATACTTCACACACACTAAATTATTAATCACAAATGGACATATAAATAATACAATGCATGAGGTTTTGAATGCCTAAGGTGGAAATTCGAATTAGCCTTCATGAAGTGATCAAAAGATCACTAGAGTGTCATCGGAGCACAACTAGTAGTCTATCTCATCATCGGTGGAGTCATCAATGCACAAGTAACTGTCAACCATCAGTCAAACTGAGTCTAACCGAGTGTGGTAGGTGTAACTGGCACATGGAGACACTAACTGAATGAAGGAGGCTCAGTGGAGGGTGCATGAGGAGCTAACTGGAGTCAGAACAGGTAGTCATGTCTCATTGGAGGTCAATTGGAGTGATAACAGCAGTGAGGAGTCAGTCTGGCCTCAAATCAAGGAAAGATTGGTGGCTAACTAAAGTAAACTGGACTGGTAGGTGAGAAAGGATGAGTGGCTTCCTTAAATCAAGGAGGAAGGGCGCACTAAGCTCTAGGAGGGATGAAACTGATCTGAGAGAAGCTCTCGGGGGATGGCTAACTGAGGGCTCGGTGCTGGACTGATGACTGGGATGCATGCAACCCCTAAATGATGCATGCAAACCCTAAAAGTGCATGCATGAATGAAAATGTAAATTATCAAAATACTAGTGGGACTAGGATGGAGTACAGGAATATCCTAACAATTCCCTCTCCTGAAGCATCACACTCTAACATGAAGGGTTGAGAAAATTCTGGTAGAGATAATACAGGGCATGAACTCATTACCTTTTTCATTTTCTCGAATGTCTGTCGTGCTGTCTCCGGCCAACTAAATTCCCCCTTCTTGGTAAGATCGGTGAGGTGTGCGGTCATCGGTGAGAATCCACTGACATACCTCCTGTAGTAGGTGCAAAGGCCCAAAAAGCCCTTCAGTTCTGTCACATTTTTAGTTGTAGGCCAATCCAATATGGCCTGAATCTTCTCTAGGTGCACCTGGACCCCGTTTGCCCCTATCACATGCCCTAAATATAACATCTCCTACATGCCGAACTCACACTTGGACATTTTGGCATTTAGTGACTACTCCTGTAAAAGGCCAAGTACTTCGTCTAGATGTCTCAAATGTTCTTCCCAAGTTCTACTGTATATCAATATGTCATCGAAGAATACCAGAAGATGATTACGTAACTGAGCCTTGAAGATATTGTTCATGCATGTCTGGAAAGTAGTTGGTGCATTAGTGATCCCAAATGGCATCACTAGAAACTCATAATGTCCATAGTGGCAACGGAAGGCGGTCTTTGGAACATCATGTTCCCTAACCCGAATCTAATGGTAACCTGAGTAGAGTTCGATCTT
Source organism: Larix kaempferi (assembly GCA_027924585.1). NCBI lineage: Eukaryota > Viridiplantae > Streptophyta > Pinopsida > Pinales > Pinaceae > Larix > Larix kaempferi. The sequence goes on from BSBM01000445.1 coordinate 8,510,152, forward strand.
AGAAAAGTACTATGCCCCCTGTAGTTCATCCATCAACTCATCAATCCTTGGGATTGGATACCTATTTTTTATAGTCTTCTTGTTGAGTGCTCTGTAGTTGATGCACATGCGCAAGGTTCCATCCTTTTTATTCACTAGCACTACTGAAGATGCAAAGGGGCTAGAGCTAGGTTTAATGTGCCCCAGTCTGAGTAGTTCTTTGATTGTATTCTCTATCTCATATTTGTACCTCTTGGGATGTCTGTAAGGAGTGGTGATAATTGCTTGAGTCCCCTCCTCTAACTCAATAATGTGCTCAAATACCCTATCTGGAGGTCGACCTACTGGAAGGTCTCCGAATACTATTTTGTGCTTCTACAGTAAGGCCTCTATCTCTACTGGATGTTGTGTGGCTTTATCTGGTGGCTTCCTGAAGGTAACCAAGCACTCTGCAACCCACTCAATATCTCCCTATTGGAGTACTACCTCCATCCTGTGTGATGTCACTGTTGTGGGAGGGTAGGTATTCATCCCTCTCAATACTACCTTATGTCCCTCCATTCCTGTGAACTCCATCTCCATGGTTCGATAGTTCATGGAATACTTCCCTATGGAATAAATCCATTGAAATCCCAATACCACATTCATGTCAGGTACATCTACCACATAGAATGTTTCTAACAATGTGTAATTCCCCAGTGTTACTTTCAATTTTGGAATCCTCTGACTACAATCCATGGTGTGACCTGCTGCATCTACTGAAAATATGTCAAAAACCTCAGTTTGAATGCCTTTCCTTTTAACCCATGTAGCATAAATAAAGTTGTGGGATGCCCCACCACCTATCAACACTCCCACTCTGTGGCCTTGTACGGCACCTATGATCCCGAGAGTGTGGAATCTAGGGACCCCTGACATTGTAGCAATGGTTCCTCCTGGTGACTGTCCTTCATCAGCTGTCTCATGTGTCTCTCTCTGCTCTTGATCCTCCCCACTTTCAGAATAGGCCTCTATGTAGTAGGCCTTTCCCTTCCCCGAACATCTGTGACCTGGTTCCCATGGTCCATGACAAGTGAAACATAACTTTTTTCTTCTAAGGTCTCGGTGGGTATCATTATCCATCCATTCTTTGTTGGGCCACTCTTTCTGGAAGGGTTTCCTCTCCTTATCTTTAATAGGGAAATTAGTTGTGGGTGGAAATCTATTTTTGGGTACTGTATCCTGCAAATCTCTAGTCCGACTGATAGCATCGGCTAGGGTGGTGGGTCTATAGGACTTGACCCATCTGCGTAAGGGTTCAATGAGGGCCTCTGTAAACAACATAATAAACCTGCTCTCTGAAATATCTGTCACCATGAATGCTACCCTATGAAACTTTGAAATGAAAGCATCTGCACTACCTGTCTGCTTGAGCTCTGCCAACTCTCTAAAATGCACCTCAGGGTCCTTCCTGTCAAATCGCTCAATGAGCCTCTGTGTAAAATCTGAGTATGAGGTGATGGTATTGTGACCCAATGTCACCAACCCGTGGTACCACCACTCATGGGCCTCTCCATCCAAATGCAAGGTAGCCAATTTAATGGCATCTGTCTCAATAATGGGGTTGAGCTGGAAGTATGTATCCAACTTCTGTACCCAATTCCGCGCTGGGCCACCTCGGGTCTCCTCAAAGGTAGGGATAGTCAGTTTCCCTACCATACGTTGTAACTCAAAGTTCTGGTTGAAAGGCCTATTGTATGCTCTGGGTCTATTCTTACTTTTAAAGTGGCAAAAGTCATTAAAGGTCATGGTTGACTAGAAGTCATCTCCCAAAGCTCTATATTTTCTCAAATAGGCACTCGGGGATTCTTCTGGCTCTACCTAAGCTAGAGGTACTGCGGCTAGGCTCTCTAAAAATTGAGGCATGGTAGGTCAGGAGGGCCTGTTGTATATATGGGGATGGATCTCCACATTGGTATGTAAATGTTCTCCACTACTACTGGTGGATACCCTACCACTGTGGGGAAATAATGCACTATGTGGGGTGGGCCCGTTTTTCTCTGCCATTTGTCTGAAGGCAGTTACCATTTCTTTTTTCCCATTAGTGAGATACTTTATAGCTGAAATGAGATTGTTGAAATCTATTTTATCATCATTTTCCATTGTTTCTTTGCCTTTACTTTTTTCAAACTGATACTCTCTATCCCCCAGTTCTATATCCTCTAATTCTTCTTCTCCTGTATCACTGTTTCTAAACCTCTGTATCTGGTAAGTAATGTTGTGTGGGTCCTCTGAATTCATTTACGGTTCACAATTGCATGCTCCCACAGTAGGCGAGGAAATTTATCTGATACCACTGTAATATCCCAAACTGAGATTTTTTGTTTTTGTTTTTTGTGTTGGCTAGTAGGCTGATATCTCAATAAAGTATGAAAGTGTGCATTGATCTATGCATGCATGCAAATCTATAACCCAGATAAACTTAAATGCTATAAAATAGGAGGAGTCAATGCATGCACATACCAGTATATAGATCGGCTGATGTAGATCAAAATGATCCCAACATGTGGGAACAACATGTGGGAATTATGCCGGTGGAATAGGGAGATAAGGTAGGACGTCCTTCAATAAATAAATGCACCCTCCTCCAAGCTATGAATGCTCCTCGATAAATAATACTCCACAGATGAATCTCTAGACAAGGTGTGCTAGGGTTATAGTGCCCTTCTGAAGATGATAGAAGCAGCATGCAGAACAACTGGAGGCTCCAAGCCCTAAAACGAGTGTCCCTCTCGCAAGAAATTTTCCCACACGTAAGAGGATGTCTTCTTGAAGATGGATATGCTGAGAATTAGCTGGAGACTGAAGCTAAGGTGCCCTTCTTCCAAGGGAAGGGTAATACCACTGCTTTGAAGAGGATGAGAGAAGCATGAAGAATAAGTGATCCTTGGAGACAGTGATGCGAATAGGGAGGTCCTTGGACAATGCGCCCATGCAGGAGGACAAATCCCTCAATAACTCATGAACTGGAATATTGTAGAAACTGAAAGATAATAGTACCTGATGATGAAGCAATGCTGAATCTGGATTATCCAACCTGATGGTGACTAGGGTAGATAGATTTTGCTACCGAAATACACCAGTTAGATGAGTGCATGCACTCAACCCCAACTTAGCTCGCTGAGCTCTCCAATTCGAATCCACAAATCAATAATCATATAAGCAGGTCTTCCTTACTAGCTTTACCTTTCTTTTATAACATTCACCTGTCAGACCTAACTTTTGACCTAATTAGGTCACTTTACCTTCTAATTTGCAGTTGACTTGTATGCCGTGCTCTGGAGACTCAATTAGTGAATGCATCATGAAATAATGCTCAGATGCCATGCATGTAGGTGGCCTATAGCTCCTGTGGCCCCTGTTCACCTACTGATGATCTAATACCCCTACTAAGATCTTCTTAGGGTGCATAAGGCATCAATCCTCAGTTGATTCCCTGAATGTCATTGCCCGCTTGAACCTATGCGAATCATATAGGTTAGCGGGATGTTCCTCTATGCTTAAGCAGGAGAGGACATTACAGAAATATAACAATTAAATATATTTAGATTTTTAAAAAGAGATATTAATTCTTAATATTAGAAATATTAAATATTTTTATTTAGTACTAAAAGATAACTTCATTTGAAATTAAATATTTTTGTAAAGATTATTTATATAAAGGAGTAGTCTATTTATTCTACGTGTTTTTTACTTTATGGTGGGTTTTGATCGAATCCAATAATTTTTGTTTTGGTAAAATCTCAATTTCTAGAGATTCAACACCTTCAAATACCTCCATGGCACCTAAATTATGCAATTTCCATATCTAATTTATGTGATTCTAAGATTTTTTAGATTTCCAATCGGAATATGAATAAAATTAGACAGAAAATATGCTCGGAAAAGGTTGAAAACGTAGAATAAATAAACTACACCTTATATAAATGCTTTTACTATTTCAAAATTACTCCACTATCATTCTAATTAATGTTAGATTTAACTTTTAAAGGACTTGGAAGTAGTGATGTTATAAAATATTTTATATTTATTATTTTAAGTATATTTATTGTATTTTGAGAATGAACTTTTCAAATCTTAACCAAGGTGAGATTTATATGGAGTTAGCGATTGTCAAATAAAAATATGACACATAAGCATCATTGACTTCTATAGGTCCAACTCAACCATAATGGTTGACCAAAATACTTAATTCTATTGGTTTGAGAAATCTTTTTTTTTTTTCAGAAAGAAAAAGAGTCTCTTGCTATTCATTGGTGAATCAAAGAAACTACATTGTATCTCATGTCAAAATGACATTACAATTCATACTGGAAGCTCAAAAACATAAAACTATGGACCTAAAACCAGAGAACTGAGGCATAGAAGCCTGCCAACATAACATGCAAAATAGTATACTGTTGATACACCGAAACAGGAAATTTTAGTGGCTTCAACCATGGAAACCAAAATAACAAAACAGTGACTCAACAATGTCACAGTAGTCTCCTGTAGACAAGCATATAATCCAAAAAACCAAGAATTGTTTATAAATATTGATTCTATGTAAAAAATAAAAAAAAGTAGAATCAGTATAAGTAAAGGAGCTTCTCCTCCAATAGCTGATTCTCCCAAAAATTACGGATCATAGCTCTGCCTCCTTCCATTTCCAGTCCCTTTTTAGACAGAAGGTCATCCCTTTGGTTGTAAATCCTGCTCACATGGTTGAAAGAGAGAGTAGGGATGGAATTTATGAGTCTCTTTATTCTCTTTTTCCAGAAAGAGAGAGTAGGAACCTGTAGCCTTTGTTTCCCCAGGGCCCAATCTATGATTGCACTTGAGTCTCCTATGATGTCAATTTGTTGAATGCCCAAGGAGTGTGCTAAATAGAGAATGCCCGACAAAGCAATTAGTTCGGATCTAGTATTATGCCTAGGACCACATCCAAAGTATAACTCCACCCATTGTACATTATCCAGTATTAGGAGACATCCTGCACCGCAAAGACCCACCTGATCTGCACCATCAAAAATTCCCACAATGCAATTGTAATTCATCACCGGAGTACCCTGGCTCTTGTCCTTCAGAGGTACTGACCGCCACAAAAAATCAGTTATAAACTGTTTGATAAATTCCACAGACCCCATGAAAGAGTAAGCATTATGGTAAAAGAGGATCGATTTTCTAAGTCTCCAGACGCCCCAAATGAACTTAATAGGGAAAGAGATCGATCTGCGATAGTGCACACACCAGTTTCTTAAACAATAGGACAGAGTGTCACCATTCCACATTCCATGCTGACCATAAAGTAATGCAATCTTTTCCCACAGTTGTAATGTAACATCACAGGTCGCAAATATATGGTCACAGGTCTCCTTTACCCGGTAGCACAGATAGAAAACAGAAGGACCACACCCCCCATTCTTTCAAAATCGGTCCCCAGTGTAGATACGGTAATGCACTTCTAGCCACAGGAAAATTTTCAATTTTCAGGGATCTCCCACTGCCAGATTTTTGTACACCACCACGTGGAGGAAGATTGAATATTATCAGATGCAATCGACAAATATGCCTGTGCAGATGTAACTGAACCATCCCCAATAACAAAATCCCAACAAAAGGCATCAAGATCATTAGAAAAATAAATACCAACATGTCTCAAACACCTGGTATATGCATCCCATTCGCTAGCTGCATTTCCAACCAGATTGATCTCAGTGGCACTAAGCCAGGCACAATCTTGAGTAACCTGCTGTCGCTTCATAACTTGGTTGAGGAATTGAATCCCCTTACCACGCAGTTAGTTAATAGTATATGACGATAAACATGAGTCATTGAGCCCAAGGATCTTGTCCAAACCAATGCGAACCTGATAACCATTTCCCACCTGCCAGAACAACCAATGTAGTAGATATGGGACAGTGTCAACCAATCCAGTCCAGATGACTGAGGAATTTCTCTTCAACTTTTTATCAGATCTAAGCTAACCAGTGACCGAGTCAGGACATATATACTTATATCTGATCAATAGAACCCTGTCATGTCCCAAATTTGGAATTGGGTCACAATGGCCTAATCACATTGGCCATATTCATTAGAGTTTGTAAAATTGATAAAGGTCAAATAATTGCCAAGGAGGAAAATTACTAGTTTCCTAGGTTTGGGGTGGAAGCTTTGGGATTTGGAATAATGGGGATAATAAATGATGTTTGAACATTAGAGTGGCATAAATATTTAATAAAGGTTCTAAATAAATATAGACAAGTGAAAATCAAAGTGGCATTTGATCATGAAGACACATGGAGGAAGTGGGACCCACATATGGCTAGATTTCCCCACTACACTTGGCATCATTCTCTCACCAATTCGAATTCAAGGTGAATGGTAACATACTTGGGGGAGTCCAAAAGGTATTATTCATGGCATGACTCATCCAAGGTCGAAATATAGAGGAAGAGTAACTCCCATGGAAGAGGAAGAGGCAATTTGGAGTTAGTGAGACACTTAGGCTAGATTCCCTAGCTCTATGACAACAATGATGAAGATGCTATGACACCTATGACACAAATCAGACTTGAAGGCTGAAATATGACATATATGACATATATGACATGTCAGGCCTAAAAATAGACTCCAAGAGGGCGCTCAAGGGTGTTAGGGCAGCTAACATGTGATTTGGTGGAAGTGGGAAACTACGAATTGTTGTACAAGTGGCGTTCTTTGGAATCTCTTCCCAACTTGAGTTGGCATGAGTCTCTTGGAAGGAATTCGACCCATGGAGAACATTAGAACTTTATGAATGTCAATAACAAAGAATGAAACCGGCTTTTGATCATTTATAGAATTTTCAATTGCATTTGTGAAGAGGGAGAGCTAGTGGATGACTAGTTTCTTGCCTTAGCCAATTTCGAGGGTGAAAGATTCCCATCCAAGTTGGTAATTGGAAAGGCCATTCAGACCTTTCATTTGGAGATTTAATGGAGTCTTTATTTGCATGTGTAAGCTACAGGGAAGCTCATGGTTTCTTCTATTTCCGCTCATTCCTTCAACCATTTCCAGTTTTGATGGCATATTCTTGATCCTTGAGGGAGGGCGTTTTTGGTGAGCTATTGTACTCTTTGGGGAAGCTTTTAATGCCCCATTTCTTTTGTAATATGAATTAAATACTCTTTTCTGCATCTCCAAAAATTTTTAGGTCTAAATTCCAAGTAGAAATGTATAAATCTCATTTTTAATGGAAGAACAATGCCATTTCCCCACTACCTTGTTGTGAGCCAATGTATTGATGATTATTTCGAATGAATGGATGATTCTCTGATATATTTGTGATCAATATACTACCATGGATGTCTTCTTCAAGTTTCATGTACTGTACTTGAGAATTTGAAGCATTTTTACTCAATTTAGTTGTATTGGAAGGTGAAATAGTGCCATTTCCCCAAGGGTCGAATTGGGGATTTTTGCAGTTGAATGGGAGAGGGTGAAAACAATTGTAATAATCCATTAATGGTGCATATGAGACTTTAATAAAATAATTAACACATTACATACCTCTTTTCATAAATTTGAGTGGGTTTGGAGGCATTTGGGAAGCCATTTTCAGTACTTACCCCAGGGGGATTTGAACCCCAAATTACTAGTAAAATTGCATAATTGGTCTAGAATCGAATTGAAAGAGGATTTGTAGAAGTATTTAAAGGTCCAAAGGAATCCCTGAAACACATATTTATGTTCTAATATCATTCATATACCTTCTCAGAATATTTGGGATCATTTGGGGCAAATTTGGGACCTAGAGATCAAAACTAGTCAAAGGTCTAACTAGGGAAAAAAGTGAAAAATTGCCATTTTAATAAAATTCCTAACAAGGGACATCACAAACCCATAAACATCCATCCGTAAGACAATGCCAAAAGGTTTTCAAGTGCAAAGCTTTATAGACCCAATATAAATTACAGATGCCCCATCCATCAGAAACCTTGGGCTTAGAGATAAGCTCCCAAGAAGATAGATGACACCCCTGGAATTTTGAAGAGCCCTTCTAGAGGAAATTTAAAAACAGCTTCCTGATTGTGTGCAGAATAGTGGATGGCACATTAGCAAGACTGAACCAGTAGATTGGTAAGTTCGCCAAAACAGATTTAAGTAACACCAATCTTCCACCAATAGAAAGTTTCCTGTTGAGACAACAATGAATTCTATTTTCCACTTTTTGAACAATCCACCACCATTCAGTCACCAAGTATACATTTGGTTTTATAAAATATCCCAAATAATTCAAACCATGACATAGATCTAAAATGTCAAGTGGAAAGATCGAGGCCAAGGACCTTTTAACATCATCCTGCATATTAATAGAGTACCAACAAGACTTTGAATAGCTGATCTTCATCCCTGCAGCTGTACAAAAAGTGTCCAGAATATACTTGTAGTGTAACCACTCCTGTTCACTGCCTAAACCGAAAATGAGCACATCATCTACAAAAAGCAAATGAGAGATGATCTGATGAGGTGAAACTTTTATGCCACTGATCAAACCCTCTGCCCTAGCCTATAGAATTAAGCGGTTGAGTCCTTCAATGACTAAAATGAACAAGAGAGGGGATAAAGGACACCCCTATTGGAGTCCCCGACTCACCTTAAAGAATGTAGTAGGACAACCATTAAGGAGGACAACAAAATTTGTCGATTGCAGACATCCCATAATCCACTGTGTGTTCTTGTAATCCATCCCAACATTTAAAAGCAACAATCTAAGAAAAGACCAATCGACAAAGTCATATGCCTTAATCAGATCTAATCTCAATACCATAGCCTCCACCTTCTTAATATTAATAGTATGAATAACCTCTTGAGCTGTCCCAATAGCATCGAAGATCAACCGTTGATGAAGGAACCCAAATTGTTCCACATAAATACCAGAAGAAAAAACCCCTTTGATCATTTGTGCAATAGTTTTAGAGATGATTTTATAAATCAAATTGCATAAAGAGATCGGCCTGTAATCCTGAAAGGTCGTAGGATTAGAAATTTTTGGAATTAAAGGAATAAAGTTGGAATTCACACCTCCAAAAACCCTACCAGTCTCCCTGGCCTCCTCCACTTGTCGAACAAGTTCCAGCTCCAAGATGTCAATAAACTGTAAGAAGAACTCACAAGTCCAGCCGTCCAAGCCCGGGCTCTTATCCTTTTCCATATCCTGCAATAAACCCTCAATCTCAGAAATAGTAACCGACCCAAAAATAATAGAACAATCTAAATCAGTGAACAAACATGGCATTACCTGTAAAACCTTCATCTGAGCTTCCAGATTGTTAGTGCAGGGACTATGATAGATATTCAAGAAGTGTTTAATAGCTTCTTCAACGATCCTAGGCATATCCGAAATAGGATTGTCCAAGGAGTCCTTAATTTCCCAAATGGAATTCTTCTTTCTCCTCCAATAAACCAATTTGATCCATAACCCGAAGTTCGATAGTTTCCACAAAAGGGCATGCCAGCAAAGTGGAAATAGATAATTCCACATTCCGCAGGTCAAGTCTCAAGCAAGCTTTCTTATCCCCTAGCCAAGCAGCCACCTTTGTTTTCAGAATACGCAGGTAGGACGGTAATCTTATCATAGCTGTAGTGGTCGGTTCAACCACCACATTATCCCACAAATGCCTAACCATCCCAATGCATATGTCATCCTATGACCAAAGATGACAGTATTTGAAGGGAAAAGTAGATGGTAAAACATTGGTTCCAAAACTCAAACAAACTAGAGAATGGTCCGAAATGTGTGAAGTTTCCACCCAGGAAGTACAGTGAGTAAGAATGCCAAGCAAATCTTCATGAATCAAAAAGCGGTCGAGCCTCTTTGCCACCGCCTCATCTCCCTTTCTCCCATTCCACCAAGTGGGCACCAACGGCCTAGGAAGAATATCTAAAAGAGCAAAATCATCAAAAATATTACTATACCAGGGATTTAACTGAGGATGTGATTTTAAACCCCATGAATCCTGAGAACCAAAGGTGATATTCAGATCCTCTACTAAAATCAAGGATGTAAGATTGAAAAGGTCAGAGGCCGCAAGACTAGCCCCGTAAATTGTTTTGTCCACCTATGGCCCATAAACATTGAAAATATGAAGAGTAGTATTCAAAACCTGACTCTTACCAGAAAGTAGTATACCCCCCCCAAAAAGAAGGGTTTGAACAAAAATAGGGAAGGGTCCCAAGCCGAGAGAAGACCCCCCGATATCCCAATAGCCCCCACAGAACAAACATGCCAAGAGGGCAGGAAATAATTTAAGGAAGCACAAGCCTTAGAATCGTCTGACAGTCTCCTGTAAAAGAATCATATTCGGGCGAGTAAGTTCTAACAATCTACGAAAAGAGTTGCGTTTGGGCGTGCCTCAAACCCCACGAATATTCAGGGTTAAAATGATCATAATGGAACCTCTGGGATGGCCCTCACTACTCTAAGTGGCTGGAATACCGAAGACATCCCAACAGGGTATTCACAAGTCTGTAAAGGAGAAGCAGAATCCACTACAGAAAAAAGGTTGTTCGCCGAAACCCCATAGGAGTCCTTGGCTAGTTCCTTCTTCCTAATGGTCACATTGGGAAGTGAAAGATACTCGGTCAAAGGAACCTATGTACCCTCACAGAACAAAGGAATAGGCTCAGAAAATAAACCTTGTTCCAATAATACCTCCCCTCCATCACAAATCACAGGAACTGGGGTAGCAGGCAAAGTCAGCAGAGCAGACTTCTCGTCTCGTAGAATCTGGGAATCAGTAATAAAAGGGATAGTTCCCGGGCTACCCAGACTACAATCAGCCAGTGTAGTCGTCCCCAAAATACAATTGTTCCCCAAGGTTTGGTTTTTAATGGGAGGATCCAATGAATATTCTGGTGACATAAAGTCCATCCCCCACCCTATAAGGGCTATCTTCTCATTGCTGGTCAATGAATTAAAAAGACCAGGGAAAATATTTTTAAAATTACCCGCAAAAGGAGTCAGTAACTCCGAATCCACTGAATGCTGGACCTCAGATAGTCCTAAGTCTGAAAGGCACTCAGTAACAATAGTAACATCCTCAATAGCCCCAGAGCTTCTTCCCCGGCCATAGTCCTTCCGCAAATGACTAGGTTTACCGCAGGTGAAACACCTAAAAGGTGTTCGCCAATAGTTTAGCTCCTATCGAATGATCCTGTCACCCCACCAAATCTGAATGCACTCCGGAAGTCCCAAAGATACATCCAGTGCAACCAAAACCCATGCGCAGTTTTAATCCTCATGGAAAAGAGACTTATCGTTGAAAAACACAAAAGTGCCAATGTGATTAGCAAGGGTCACAAACACCTCACGTGACCACAAGGCCAAGGAAAAACCCTTCAGCATAACCCAGAAGTGGTTATTTTGAATCTGCTTAGTAGCTGGGTTAAAGTCTATGTGCCATCTTTTTAAACAGAGCGACCCCTGCTCAATAATCTAGATCTGGTCTAAAATCTGTGCAGCATGGCCCTCATCCAGGAAGTGGAAAACAACCCAGTTGTTGACCAACATCTGAACCCTCGGTGCATAAGTGAGCAGGGGTTTCCATTTTATGTTGATCTAGACGATGAGGTATGAGCGGCTAATGTCGGTGTAGCAGAGTTTCCCCACCAGAGCCCTTGCTGATAAGCTCAAAACCTTACCCACTTGTACATCCTTACCTAGTACCATCTCAGCTCCCTTCACCCCTACTTTTAATGGCCTTCAAAGCTCGACTGTGTCTTACCTTATTACCACCACTTCGAGACAAGCCACCTCCCCGATGCACCATATCACATGGTTGATAATATTCCTTATCTGAGCCTGAATCATCACCAGACTCCACCCCAACCAAGGTAACCCCACATAGAAGCGGGTCTACCATCCTCGGTAACTGTTTCGGTAAAGGCCCCACACCTAAATTCAAGGAGACAGCAGAGGAGATCTCCTGGATTCTTGCCATAAAACTGATGGGAATTCCAATCCCCAGCTGAAAGGAAAACATACTACAAAGCCCACAGTCGTATAGCCCAAGAACCTAGTAAACAGTAACCCCAAAATCCCTAAAACCCAGCGAATTGTCAACCCTTAAAAGTAAGCCGAAAAAATACCAGGAAAACTTGGAGTTCGAGGTTATTGGGACTCACAGACATATAGTATCCCACAACATCCAGCGTCTGGTATCTAGTGTCGCCATGGATTCCTGCCATAAAAAATTCTTCCAAGTTTACATGCTTCAAAACCAGGATCTACGACTACATAAAATACAACATCATAATAAACCGGTGCTACTCAGTCCAAAATTAACTTACTACCACTTTTCCTGTTTGACACTGGTTTGAGAAATCTTACTCATCACACACTTGTCCATGGCACATTTGTTTATAAGGCCCATTTTAAACCTCAAATTTCCTTTAATGGGAAACAAGACCCTTATTCCCGTAAAAACTAGTCATCCCAAACGATTAGGGGTTAACTTAACACCCTCGGATCAGGCTATTTCATCAAATCCCACAATCCCAAACCTAATTGAATTTAATCAAATCTGATCTTTTACAATTCTAGAAAATTTGAAAACAACCTGAAACCATAAATATGACTTTTACATCAATTTAGGAAAATTCAAGATAAAGAACCATCAAGATATCCTAATCCATAACTCCATTTGAAAAATAACCTGCTAATTACTCAATCTATCATACTACAAACAAAACTCTTTCTTGGATTTTTCAAATTCAGCTTCCAAGGTATCCTAGTCCATAACTCCATTTGAAAAACAACCTACTAATTACTCAATCTTTCATACTACAAACAAAGCCTATTTCTCGGATTTTTCAAATTTAGCTTCATCTACTCGAAAATCATGGTGAAATTTGGTTGTTTTAAAGCCGCTGCTAAGTTGGGCTGAAGCATTAATCATGTGCTCGGGACCCACATGTGCAATATGGGTGTGAAATAACTCACTGAGATCCATATTAGGGGCCTTAGGAAGAAAACTCTGGTTTTGGAAAACCTATAAATATTTTTTATTTAACATTTTAAGGATTTAAAAACTTATTTATTCATCAAATAATAATAATACATATGTAAAAAACTTATTTATTCATCAAATAATAGGAATACATATGTAAAAACAACCTTAAGTACTTGAAGGGTCTTTTGACATGGATCATGAGGACTTCAGAAATTAAAAAGAGGAAAAGATAAGATTTGATGACAAAAGAGTGGTCTGAATAACTCTAAAAGATCAAAACCGCAAGTCAAAGTAGGTACAATTTGGGTACCCAACACTTCGCTGATTGTTTTTTTTAAGTCCTTCTTACTGCATTTCTGTGAGTCTGGATCTAGTCGACTATTGGTAGTTGAAACATTTGCATTTTTTTTATGATCAACATGCTACTTCTCGAAAACCAATAAGGTCAAGTCACACGAGCACAAGCAAAATAATGAAATTTCCAATTATTCTAAGAAGTTATTCAAATATATTAAGAAATAGAATCACAATGCTCTCATAAAAGTTATTTCTACCTATAACTTTATGGTCTTGAAAATCCTGTAGGATACAGAGTGTCTGCCCAAAAGTATAAATTCTTAGAAAAAATCTTCAAGTGCATCCAGTTGCTATAGCTAGAATAGAGCCAAAGCGCGAGGCATACAACAAAAGGCATGTAGATGGACACTCAAGAAAATGCTTCATGCATGACATTATTTAATTGATAATTTGGGACATGTAGCGGTCATTGCGAGTTGAAAAAATTCAAGAGACGTATGATGAGGAAACCAGTAGTGCTAGACACAAGCAAATATTACAATAGGCTTCTTTGTGGAAAACACAATTTCTTAAACCATTTCTTTCAAAAACGCCCGAAGAATATATATATTTCTAGGAAGTTGCTCAAAACAAATTTAATGGTTTTCAAAACATTTCCATATATACTTATCTCCTTGATCTTGTAGTGATGCTAAAAAATGTATTCTCTCTTGCATAATTACGTAGGAAACATTTTATTTTTCCACACATTTGATATCAAAATACCTTCATCCATATTTAAAATCTCGTGTAGTAGGCCCTCCTTTCTCACACAAATCAACAAGAACTCCCTCAGTTGTTCCTTCGCCATTCATGCATTTTATCAACAAGGGGCATGGATCATATGCCACTCTCATACCACTTGATAGAAATTAGATAAACAATAAAACCAAGAAGGCCAAGAAACCAAAATGGTGGAAAGAAGGCCTTAACATAAACTTTGTATATAGATTCTTATATTAACAAGAAAATTTTTATCATACTGTCGGTAAAATATATCTAGATACATGTCCCTTTATCAATTCAAAGAAATTTTGTTGAACTTCATATGTTAACAAAGCACAACATTCGTGAATTTCTTGGTTCACGGTATGTTGAGATGCATGGTTTCTCAATGTTGATAAAAATGCCGAGGCAATAATGGTTTTATCCATTGTCACAACTTTTACAACAACAATGAGAGAGGTCATTCTATTGCCTTTCGATATTGTAATTGGGGAGCCCTATGCTCCTAGAATTGAAGAAGAAATTGAATTTCCTACATTGAGCTTATATATCTTGGATGGACAACATACTATTTCGGTGTAGAAAATAATCATTCAAAATGATACATATAAAATTGTTTATTCAAGATATCATCATCAGAAAGTTTGTCTTTTACATAATTGTTCCTCAAACGATTATTACAATGTTATGCAAACAAAAAAAATTGTCAAACAAGGAATTTGATGGCACTCCCTTCATTGATCAAGTCATGAAACCAAGGGAGAAATGGATATACATGAATAAGCCAGCCCACCCAGGAAAAGGAAACATTTCCACCGAAGAGTGGCAGGTATAAATTTTTTCTTCTTAAAAATCAATGCCCACAATTGCTGACCGTGTTCTAATATTACTAATATATTCTTACTCTTCAATTTTATTTGTTTGTAGAATTTTCAAAATGAGTGTATGGATATCTTTGTTGTTTCAACCAAGGTCAACCTTAAAGACAGGATGATTTTTGTTTTGATCTCCGATAGCTCATGGAACAAATGGTATTCTATATTCAAACTTTACAAAAGAAATTCATTGCATGCTCGCCCAAGATCATCAGTGAAGATGGTTTCATTCAAAATAAAATAAAGCATCATGGATCTAATTTTTTTATACCATTTCATGATCTAGATAAAGAATAATTGACCAATATGGTCGACAATATAATCAATGGATTAGTTTGGTTGAGCACATCAGTGGATATAAATGTTGGTGCATAGACCTTGCTTCAATATTGCAAGTGGATCAAGGATGAGAGATCAACCAGGAATTCAATTTGTGAATATTTTCAAAGTTCATGATACTAATCTTGATCACTCTGAGAGACTCAATGAAAAAATGTCATTGAAAAATATAATATTGCTCCAAAACATTTCCAACAATTGTACATTATTTTAGGTTTTGATAAGCAAGCAAAATATTGTTGATGTATTTGTAACTTCAGAAGATATTCTTCTATGTACTATACTTGTACTTTATTATATTCATGATGGAGATGTATTATTCCTCCAATCAGAAGTGTCATCATTTGTATTTTCAAGTGTCGCAACTTATATTTGATGGGTTATTAGACCACCAGTGTGGGGTCGGCCCTGTATGAGTCATGTGGTTGGGTTATTAGGATTCCTTAGGAAGTCGGCCCTGTTAGAGTTAAAGGCAGGTTAAGTTGTGTATAAATAGAGAGTGTGTGTCTCTCATTCTATTCATTCACTCACTCATCCAACTCACATAGTTGAGAGAGAGGAGTGCGCACAAGTGGAGGAGGAGTAGATGCTGGAGTCATCTATCTTTTGGGGATTGATCTTTGTGATCTTTGTATTAGGGATTATTCTATCTCTGAGGAAGTTGCAAGGTTTTTCACCTTCTTGGTTTACCCCGAGGAAACTCTGTGTCTCTTCTATTTATGATTGTTATGATGTGCATGTTATTCTCTTAGTAGGATCCTAGATAATGTTTGAATGAAATTGTCGAAAAATTAACATGGTATCAAAGCCGTGCTAAGAAGAAGACACTGTGCAACTATGAAAGCTAGGGATTCTTAATATTTGGGTTTCTCTCCTCATATCATCAAAGGAAGGAGGCTAGGATGAATCTCCTTGAAAGGGCGCATCTTTCTGTCAAGACAGAATTCAATTCTAAGCACTTTCAGTTTTTGGCCCGTCACTGCTGTAGAAAATTAGGGTTTCGGAGAAAGTTGGAATTTTTGGAATCAAAGACCACGGCTGCATGCTCCTCAAGAAAATTGAAGTTTAGAGACCAAGATTGAATTTTTTGGTTAGGCAGAACCCCGGGCATCATCAAACCCTAGTTCGGGATTTTGATCGGAAAGGTGGAAAATTAGGGTTTCTGCAAAAGTTAAAATTTTTGGAATCTGTGACCATGGCTGGATGCTCCTCAGAAACATTGAAGTTTAGAGCACAAGATCAAACTTTTTGGCTGGGTAGAACCCCGGGCATTATCAAACCCTAGTTCGGGATTTTGACCAGAAGATCCGAAAGTTTCAAAGGCAATTTTGAGGGGTCAAATTTTGCAGATTTAAAAATTTAAGTATACTAACTTGATCATCTCAACAAGGCGCATCTTTCCATCCATTCAGAAGTTTGGAATTCAAAGTTTGAATTTTTGGGGTTTCTCTGACAAACCCTAATCCAGCTCCAGATCTAGTTTTCAGCAAATCAAGTGGTAAGACCTAAATCTTTTATTTCCATTTGAGTATCTCATTAAGATGTCTCACCACACCAAGCTTGAGGATAAGCTTAAAGGAGCTAAAAACTTCAGAGCATGGAAGTATAGGATTGGGTTAATCCTAGAAGAGAATGATTTGGACACCTACATAAAAGAAGAGGTTCCAGTTCCAGAGGGAGATGAGGCTATGGCCTTACACAATAAGAACTTGGTCAAAGCTAAGAGAATCATTGTTGATTCTATAAAAACCATCCCATACCCCATGTGTCTTCTCTAAAGACACTTAAGGAGATGTTTGACTCCTTGACCAAGTTATTTGAAGGAAATAATATAAATCGGAAGATGACTCTGTGGAATCAATTGAAAGGGGTAAAGTTACAGAATGGAGAGACCATCCAATCCTACTTTACTAAGGTCTCTCAAATCAAAGAAAAACTTGAAGTTGTGGATTAAGTAGTGGAGAATGGAGAAATTGTCATGACCACATTGAATGGCCTATGTAGATCATGGGACTCCTTCATCCAAGGTATCTGTGCAAGAAAGAAGTTGATCTCCTTTAGTAGACTATGGGAGGAATGTTCACAAGAAGAAGCTAGGCTTGTAGCTCGAGAAGAAAAGATGGGAAGTGAAGACCAAGCTCTCACAACTCACACCAAGAGAAGTAAGCCCAAGAGGGAGCAATCTCATCAAAATAAATATCCTCACTTCCATAAAAAGAAGAAAGATCTCTCTCGTGTTAGATGCTTCTCTTGTAATGAAAAGAGACACTTTGCCTCAGACTGTCCCAAGAATAATCAAGACCTCAACAAGAAGGAGATGTATCATGCTCATGTTGCTGAGGATGATGAATCTCCCATAAAGAAATCTAGGGAAGAACGTGAAGACTCTTCAAGTGACGATGAATATGTCCTAATCTCTTCTCTCACAGGTACTGTTACTCATGGGTGTAATGATTGGCTCATTGGTATTGGGGCTTCTAAACATATGACAGCATTCAAAGAATCTCTTATGGATCTATCTGAACATGAGTTACCTCATAAGGTGAAACTCGGGGATGACTATCAATACCCTATAAAAGGAAGTGGTGAAGCCTCCTACAAGTTAGACTCTGGGAAGTCTTTAAAGATGCAAGATGTTCTATATGTACCTGGACTCAAGAAGAATATTCTCTCCATATCATCTTTGGATGCAAAGGGGATGAGAGTTGCATTTTTGGATGTCCAAGTACTCATGTGGCCAAAAGGTAAGACCATAGATGATGCAGTAGTGATTGGAGAGCAAGAGGGAGGATTGTACAAATTGAAGGGACAACCTGAACATGCTATGGTACATGAATCCATGGAACCAAGTGAACTTTGGCATAGAAGGATTGCTCATATGCACTATAGAGAACTACCAATTAAAGCAATAGAAGGTCTTCCTGAAATCCATTCAAAGCATGAAGGTGTTTGCAAAGGATGTGCAAAAGGAAAGAACACAAAGAAAGACATTTCCAAGCAATGAAAGCAAGGAAAAAGGAATCTTGGAAATTATCCACTCCGATGTATGAGGTCCAATGTCATCCAGTTCTCTGAGTGGGTATGTATATTATGCTTCTTTCATTGATAGGGAGACTTGGAGTTATTTCTTGAAGAACAAAGCTGAAGTATGCAACCAATTCAAGGAATTCAAAGCATTGATAGAAAACCACACTGAAAAGAAGATCAAGACCTCTAGATCTGACAATGGTGGAAAATTCACTTCAGAAGACTTCAAGAAGCTACTGCAGAGTTAGAATCCGGAAGACAAATAATCTATGGATGAACTTCTCATCCATTTTCAGCATTGGTTAAGGTGCACACTATCAGAGACTCCAGTGGTTCCTGCAAGGAAGCAAAGATTAAGAGGGAGTCCACGCAACAAACAAAAAAAGATAAGTATTTGAATTGTCATTTCTTGTATCTCTGATTGTTTAAATAATATTGTTCAATGATGTATATACTTATGTTCCTAGACTTAGGTTATGCATATTGGACTAATTGCATTAATGAAAAGTATACTACTAATATGCATGTAATGGGTAAGTGGCCTATGGAACTGTACAACATTCCATTTCTACTTATCTAGAATGAAACCTCTTTTGTTAGGAACCCGTGTCAACCCTTCTCTTTACTATGTTAGTATATTGTTGTTGGATGCATATGCTTTCTAAGTCGTCCCGTAGTATTTGTTGATCCATAGTTTATATTAGCCCATAGTATTGACCCATAGTATTGGACGCATATGCTTTGTTAGTCGTCCCGTAGTATTATATGTCCCATGGTTTTGACCCATAGTATTGGGGATAGACTTAGTATATAAGTGTGTGTTGAGGTCATTGAAGGCACCGTGAAGTTAATTGTATTGAGCTTTCTCAAAGGAGGTTGCCCCCTCGAAGTGGCCTGTGATCAATATAAAAGTGATTCTGAGTTCTGTTATTTCTGATATCTCGTGTATTTGCATTAATTAATTATTGCAGGTTCATCACATCTGGTATCAGAGCACTTTCTTGGGCTCGCTGGGTGAAATTTCTGTCAAATTTTTTTTTCACAGCTTTGGATCTGGGAATAATCCCTATCCGCTTAACTGTGGGAATTACTTGGGCATAATCCCTAAAACTCATTGTGAGGAGTACCACAGGAACACGGAAGTAGTTGGCCCATTGAGAGGACCTGTTAGCGAAAAGGGCAACGAACCCTACCTGATTGACTAGTTCCCACCCGTGAGGTAAACCAAGAGCTGTTGTTTGTGGAAAAGCGGTTATCAGTTTTACCTGAGCCGTGGAGTGAGGGGTATTTCCCCAATACACAAGCCATCAGACAGTATTGGTGGCCGAGTGAAACCCCTAAACTTTTAGGAAGCCGCACATACCTGGGGTCCATATCTATTTTTAGATGAACTGTTGTCGATCACTGTTGCACCGTTTCAGATCCATCCGTTCAGATCCATTCTAAAAGCCGTTCCAGATCCAGTCGTTTTCAATTTATTCGGCGCCATTTCAGATCCCTCTGTTTCTGCTCACTTCTGAGCCGTTGCAGATCTATCTGTTTCAGATCCCTTCCGAGCCGTAGCCCTTGAAAATTTCAGGGAACCCCTGTAATCCCGTTCTGCATATTTCATTCTTGAGGACCCTATCCCCAATTCCACTTCCCAAAGCCCGAAATCCCACATTTGTCTATTTTTAGGGTTTTCCATAACTTCCTCAGATTTCACCCAATCACCTTCAAATTTTACAACAGAGTTCCTCTTCGAATTCTGCTTCTTTGTCCCCCTCTGAAATTTTTTTCCATTCTTTCACCTCGCTTCTGAAATCCTCATTTTTTGCTTCCCTGTCTATTCAACAGTGTCCAAAACCTAGTCAAATCCCAATTACCCTTCAGATTTTTTCCCAAATCCAGATTTTCCTTTACTGAAGAAATTTCTATTTTTGATTTTCTACCCAATCAACCCCCCCCAAAAAAACTCATGGTTATGGTTGTCACCCGCGCAGGAGCAAAAACCATGGAAGAAGCACTTGCAGCCATCCAAGCCAAACTCCAGGATCTGGATAAAAATTTATCGGCCTCCATCTTGAACATTCAGCTATGAACAACAAACGACAGTCCAAGTCTTCATAAAAAAATGGGTTCTCTTCTTCCAGCAATTTTCGTGGTCCGAAGCGTGATTTTCCTCGCTTCAATGGTACTGATCCAACTAGATGTATCTATCGTCCAGAACAGTATTTCATTCTGCATAATACTTTTGATGTCAACAAAGTTCCACTTACATCCTTTCATTTGGAACAGGAAGCTCTTCAATGGTACCGTTGGTAGATCAAGGCTCATGAAGAGCCAAAATGGCCAGACTTTTGCCAGCTCCTTTTGCAATGATTTGGTCCTAGTTCTTTTGATGACTTCACAGGAGCACTCACTAAACTTCACCAAATTGGCACAGTGAGAGAGTATCAGACAAAATTTGAGAAACTGGCCAATTACACAGAGGGATTGTCTGATGAATTCTACAGGAGTTGTTTTATCAGTGGTCTCAAGGATGAAATCCGCTCATAGGTCAAAATGTTCTGTCCCAACACAATGATGGAAGTCCTAGGGTTGGCTAAGTTGGCACAGGACAAGATCGCAGCTCAACAACGCTCCAAACCCACCTTTGTTCCCTTCAGAAATATGGGTTCCCAATGACCTCCCATCACACCTGCTCCTCAACCAACTCCTATCAAGCATTTGTCTGAAACAGAGATGCAGGCACGCTGAGAAAAAGGGCTTTGTTATAATTGTGATGAGAAATTCACTCAGGGACGTAGATGTGTTCAACAAAAGCTCTATCTCTTGGATGTGGATTCTCCGCCTGCCTCAGAACTTGATGAAGAAGCTCTAGATACAATAGATGATCAGGTCGACATTCAACACCCGCCTGTTGACACCCCATCTCAGGACAACCCACCCGAGATCTCTCTCCATGCTGTAACCGGCGTCACCACCCCACAAACAATGTAAGTCAAGGGATACTTCAAGAAGCTCCCTCTTACCATACTCATTGATTCTGGTAGCATTCATAACTTCATTGACCCTCGGATTGCCAAACAAGCTGATTGTTTTGTCCATCCTTGATCCAACTTTGAAGTCATGGTTGCCAATGGGGGCACCTTACCTTGCAAGGGGAAGTGTCACAATGTGCATATCTCTATGGAAGATTATAACCCGCGCTCTGACATGTTTTCCTTGTCCTTAGGTGGATGTGATGTGGTTTTGGGTGTTCAATGTACGCACACTTGACCCCATCTTATGGGATTTTGCGAAACTTTGGATGCAGTTTTCAGTCAATGGGGCACAACACAAATTAATGGGCTTACAACCAGGGTCTCTCCGCATCATCAGTTCACATCGCTTGGAAAAAATCCTTAAGAAGAATTCATATGGTGTCATCCCTCAGCTCCATTCCATTCAAATGCACCCATCAATGGTCTCCACTACTTCCTTGGATAGATATGCAGGTGTCTTTGTTGAACCAATGAGCTTGACGCATTCAAGAGACCTTTCCGGTAAGAATTTAGTCGCATCTACCTCTCAGCAGGAACTGATGGCTATTTTGCATGCAATACAAAAGTGGCAACCATACCTATTAGGGAATTATTTCTGCATCAAGATTGATCTCCAGAGTCTGAAAAATTTTCTGGAACAATGGGTCTCCTACCCAACACACCTGAAATGGGTTATCCCTATGCGATCACTTACAAGAAGGGTAAGGACAATATGGTGGTAGATGCTCCTTCTTGCACAATTGATGACCTAGTTTCTCTTACAGCTCTTTCTCTGCTTGTTCCAAATTGGTTGCAATATGTTCAACAGGGCTATCTCTTCTATGAACTTCATGCTTCTTCATTAGCAGGGCACTTTGGGTTCTTCAAAATGTATGCCCAAGAACAATGTAACTTCTTTTGGCAGGGACTGAAAATGACAATTCAACAGATGGTGGCTGACTGTGATACTTTCCAGGTCAACAAGGGTGAAATGACATTCCTTTCGGGATTGCTCAAACCCTTTCCCATCCCTACACAGCTTTGGCCAACTATTTCTATGGATTTCCTAGCAGCGCTCTGGTGGTACAATACTACATCTCAAAGGACACCATATGAAGCAGTCTATGGACAGACACCGCCAGTTCTTCTTCCATACACCCTTAGCAGCTCCCCAGTTCAGGAAATTGACTCGGTTCTTTGCAACTGCGATCAGATTCTTCTCTTTCTACAGGACAATCTTCACATGGCCAGAATTCGCCTGAAACAACAAGCCGATTGCACCGTTCTGAGCGCATTTTCCATGTAGTTGATAGGGTTCTTCTTCGTCTACAACCTTCCAAGCAATCCTCCCTGACACTCCAAAGGCATCAGTGGCCCGAAATGCAACCCGAGGATGCTACCAGGGAACCACTCCTTCAGATTTTGCAGCAATTTCTCCAACCAAAGCTTTGAGGACAAAGCTTTTTCTAAGGGAGAGGGGATGTTAGGAATCCGTGTCAACCCTTCTCTTTACTATGTTAGTATATTGTTGTTGGACGCATATGCTTTGTAAGTAGTCCCATAGTATTTGTTGATCCATAGTTTATATTAGCCCATAGTATTGACCCATAGTATTGGACGCATATGCTTTGTAAGTCGTCCCGTAGTATTATATGTCCCATGGTTTTGACCCATAGTATTGGGCATAGACTTAGTATATAAGTGTGTGTTGAGGTCATTGAAGGCACCATGAAGTTAATTGTATTGAGCTTGCTCAAAGGAGGTTTCCCCCTCGAAGTGGATTGTGATCAATATAAAAGTGATTATGAGTTATGTTATTTCTAATATCTCGTGTATTTGCATTAATTAATTATTGCAGGTTCATCACATCTTTGCTGACATGTTGGGAGTAGTGCAAACTCTTAACAATGTTCTGGTAGAGATGGAAGGCATCTAGAAAGTTATCGTATGAATACGGGATATGGATGAATGTTGTATTGAAGCATTGGCTAAGATAATTGCATGACTGTTTGACATATGCCTTTATGTGTAAGACTTTGTTCTAAAAACTATGATAAGTTTCTAATCATGCAATTGAATTTGACTTGTAGGAAAGATCGTGTACAATCACCTACAAAAGAAGGACTACAACATTTGTTCCAACAACGAAGTTCAATAAAACTATCTATTGAAGGTATTGAAGAATCTGAAGTTCCCAGGATCCGGGATGCAGTAATGGAAGAATTCCATGATCAAGGAATACCAGTCCATCATGAAGAATGATGTTTGGGATGTGGTACCAAGACCAGAAGGGAAATCTGTTGTGACTTCTAAGTGGATCTACAAGATCAAGCATGCTGCAAATGGAAGCATAGAGAAATACAAGGCAAGGTTTGTGGCTCGTGGCTTCTCTCAGAAAGAGGGGATAGATTATGAAGAAACTTTTGCAGATGTAGCCAGATACACTTCCATCAGAACAGTACTTGCTCTGGCTGCAGTGATGAAGTGGAAGATACACAAGATGGATGTCAAGACAACTTTCTTGAATGGTGTAGTCAAAGAGGAAGTGTATGTGGAGCAACCACTCGGTTTTGAGACACATGATAGGGAATCATATGTGTGCATATTGAAGAAATCCTTGTATGTCTTAAATCAAGCACCTAAGACATGGTACGGCAGGATAGATAGCTTCCTGTCTAGTTTGGGATTTACAAAGAGTAAAGCAGATTCCAACCTTTACTACAAGGTTGAGGAAGGAAATCTAGTGATACTCGTATTGTATGTGGATGACCTGTTTGTGACAGGAGAGGATAGGTTGATTGCCGACATGAAGAGGAAGCTTGTTTCCGAGTTCGAAATGAAGGACTTGGGCCTGATGCATTACCTTATAGGTATGGAGGTGTGGCAGAGTGCAGATGGAATCTTCCTTGGACAAGGGAAGTATGCAGTAGAGATCCTGAAGCGGTTTGGGATGATGGACTGCAAGGCCATGGCCACACCTATGGCATCAAACCTAAAGCTTATGTGTGATGCTTCATCTGATCCGGTTGATGTCACTATGTATTGTTAGATGATTGGGTCCTTGATGTACTTGATGAACATGAGACCAGATATTTGCTTTGCGGTGAACACCTTGAGCCAGTTTCTGATAGATCCTAGACATGTTCACCTGATTGCTGTAAAGCATATTCTGAGGTACTTGAAGGGTACAATTGATTATGGGCTCAAGTATGATGCAAATCAAAATTTTAACCTGGAGGGTTATGTTGATTTAGATTGGGAAGACAGTGCTGCAGATAGAAAGAGAATTTCGGGGTGTTGCTTCAGTATGGGATCAGGTGTGATCTCTTGGTTTAGCAGGAAGTAATCCTATGTAGAACTGAGTAAAGTGAAGCAGAGTATGTCACAGCTTGTTCGGCTAATTGTGAGGCGCTATGGCTAAGGAAGCTACTATCTGATTTATTTGATATCTAGTTGGATGATACTTGTATCTATTGTGACAACTAGAGTTGTGTGAAGTTTTCAAAGAACCCGGTGTTCCATGATAGGTCGAAGCACATCGAGATCAAATATCACTATATCAGGTATATGGTGCAGAGAGGAGCAGTGAAGCTCCAGTATGTTGCAACAGACGAGCAGATTGCAGATGTGTTGACCAAACCACTAGCCAGAGTGAAGTTTGAGTACTTCAGAGAGAGGCTTGGTGTTCTTCAGATAGAAGATACTTCGAGGAAGAAGTGATGGGACACATTTGCAAGAGCCATTCCAAGCATGGTGGTAGGAGGATCCTTCCCATGGCTGTTGATGTAAGCACTGTGTGATGAGCATCATGATGATGCTCCATTTAATGCTATGTATGATGATCAGGATGATCTTGTGTGACGAGCATCAAGATGATTCTCCATATGATAAGCATCAGGATGATGATATGATGACGATCAGGATGATCATGTGTGATGAGCATCAAGACGATGCTCCAAATGATATGCATCAGGATGATGTTGTGTACATGATCAAGGTAATCATGTGATGATGATGTGCATCAGGATGATTTACTATATGTTGATGATCAGTATGATACTCCGTGGCCGTGGACAGATTGTGCAGGTAGCATAGAAAAGATCCTGGGAGATCCAATAGTTTGAGCTCGGATTCTCTTTCGAGGTTTTTCTACAGGTAGCATAGAAAAGATCCTGGGAGATCCGATAGTTTGAGCTCGGATGCTATTTCAAGGTTTTTCTACAGGTAGCATAGAAAAGATCCTGGGAGATCCGATAGTTTGAGCTTGGATTCTCTTTCAAGGTTTTGCTACCGGAGGCATGTAATCAGTCCTGGAGATCCGATAGGTTGAGCTGTGTGCTCATAAAAGTCCTGGGATTCTCTTTAGAGATCTTGCAGGTTGCAAGACACTCTTTTAAGGTTTTTCCTAACCACATAGAAATGATCCTGGGAGATAGGATAGTTTGAGCTCGGATGCTCTTTCGAGGTTTTGTGGTGGTCACATGTAAAAGATCCTGGGAGATCGATGGGTTGAGCTGTGTGCTTGTAAAAGTATTGGGATTCTCTTTCGAGGTTTTGTTGATGCACATTCCACAAGATGGCTAGAGATATTGAAGACCTACAGGAGGCTAGGCCTACAACCAACATGAAAAAGGGTTGTCTCTATAGAACTTCCTATGACGAGAAGAATTGAGAGATGGCCTAGTGATCGAGATGACGAGTACACCAGTAGTGACGATGATGCTATGTGATTTAGTGACGATGATCCAACTCCAAAATTGAAGACTTGTGGCGATATCTATTGATGACCTGTGTCTAGAGAATACCTTCCTAGTTAAGAGGGAGTGTTGATGTATTTGTAACTTCAGAAGGTATTCTTCTATGCACTACACTTGTACTTTATTATATTCATGATGGAGATTTATTATTCCTCCAATCAGAAGTGTCTTCATTTGTATTTGTAAGTGTTGCAAGTGTTGCAAGTTTCTCAACTTATATTTGATGGGTTATTAGACCACCAGTGTGGGGTTGGCCCTGTATGAGTCATGTGGTTGGGTTATTATGATTCCTTAGGAATTCGACCCTGTTAGAGTTAAAGGCAGATTAAGTTGTGTATAAATAGAGAGTGTGTGTCTCTCATTCTATTCATTCACTCACTCATCCAACTCGCATAGTTGAGAGAGAGGAGTGCGCACAAGTGGAGGAGGAGTAGCTGCTGGAGTCATATATCTTTTGGGGATTGATCTTTGTGATCTTTGTATTGGGGCTTATTCTATCTCTAAGGAAGTTGCTGGGTTTTTCACCTTCTTGGTTTTCCCCGAGGAAACTTTGTGTCTCTTATGTTTATGATTGTTATGCTGTGCATGTTATTCTCTTCGTAGGATCCTAGATAATGTTTGAATGAAATTATCGAAAAATTAACAAATATCCTAGAAAGAAGAGAAATAAAGAAGAAGAGGATAATGATAGAAAATTACTAAAGGATGTTGAGAATATATTGAACTTATATATCAAGATAGAGGAGATTGGTATGACTACTTGCTCTGACAAAGATGGATCACAATTTGTTTGTCGATGTTGTTATCAAGGTTTATTGGTCAAAACACCAAGAACCAATGACTTTTTTCATTTTTCAATCAACTGTGAACTTGTTATTGTAGATATGTGTAATTGTGTTTCTTCCTGAACAAAAGAAGATATGGTTACCTTATTGTACTACATAGAAGCAAATAAAAATACAAGTACTTGTATTTTATAACTGAAATGCAAAATTCATGTATTGTTTCTAAAGCATTTACTCAATTCTCTAAGATTTTTTTTTAAAGTAAAGGAATATCCTACCAAGGGTGTTTATAGGTATTTCTAAATTTATTCTTATATAGGATTATCTTTTATACAATATTGAATAGGGCCCTCGCACGAAGTTGAGGGACCTTTTAGATGCAATCGTGCTTTCGCGGAACGCGCTAAATTTTAGTAAAACGAAAATGCGCGGGTGTTTCTTTGAACTAGGCATGGGCGGGCACGAGCCTGCCATGTCAGTTAACATGTAGGATAGGAAATCATATCATGCGATCATTATGAATTCAATAACGCAGAAGTGTTATAGAAATACATAACGCGCGTGTGTTATGGTTAATGTATTAAAAGCCAAAAAACAGTCTGCTTTCGTGTCCACTGTTCATTGACCGAATCAACCAAAATGCTTGAGTGATCAGAGCTTCCAACGTCGATGTGGAGAAGTGGAGGGAGGGTGAATTTGAAGAGAAAGGAGGGTGAATTAGAATATCAAGGAGGATTAGAAAGGTATGCATCCAAACGTTCATCGTTGCCTCATTTCCTCAATAAAAATATAAATTTTTATATTGCCCTAAATTAAAAATCCATGTAAATGAAATTCCAAAACTAAAAATTTTAAAAATTGTTATTTAACATATGGCAATCCCTCCATACTATCAATCCCCTTAATGAATTTTTCATCCACCTAAGCAATAAGGGATTTGAATCCCAACACCAACTTTTCTTCAATATTTTTTCCACATCTATTGCAAATTGGAAAAGAAAAGCCATCCAACATTTGGATAGGAGGAGGAACTATGGACTATAACCTAGGCTTGCTTGCTAGACTTGACTCAACCAAACCCTATGTTTTTTTCCCACACATTATTTTACGCTAAAAATTTCCAACGAATGCTTGTGAAGCCAAACCAATGGCATGATGGATTTTACATGATCCCCCAAAACCCAAAGGACTAGGTTCCCCTCCTTTGCAGACACACCGCTTACTTTGTTGCTAAGATGAACTACCACATATTTTTTGACCTCCTTGACCACCAAGACACTCAATCGATGGATTTGGGTCTTCATACCTAGCAACCAATAAGATATTTACTTCATGGAACAAGCGTAGATCAACCCTCACATTCAAAATATTTCCCCTTCTTAATGACACAGAGGACTTCACCGCCAAATCTTCCTCATCATACACTAGATTCTGAGCAAGGAAAGGGCCACGAACATGAAATTAATTAGACACAAAAGAGAAATCTATGAAGGTAGAGGATGACGAATAACATCTTCTCCAATACCTCGGCTCTAGAAAGGTGTACATAAAGTGCTTTTAAGGCCCCCATTGTCTCGATCCTTCAGTATTAATTGAATTAGGAGCTCTCCATCATCGATCATTAATTGATTTACATGTAGTTGATCCTCACCTTCCACTTTGGTTTACATGTAGTTGTTATTATAGTATATTGAGATGATATTTATGTTTGTAATGTATTCATTCTTGCACAAAGTTTTTACATTTTTCATTTTCGAGAGATGTCATTATAGCACATGTATATGTTTCTAATGATTTTTTATTTTTTTTTTTATTTTTTTTTTATTGCAGTAACGACCATGGATGCACATTCAGACATACAGAGAGAAATTGAGAGGCTCAGATACATTCGAGCCTCAATAACAATTGTTGATGATAGGCACCGTATGCTTGCATCCAATTTGGATGCAATGATACATACCTTTAGTAGGTCAAATGGTGCACTACAAGATATTGCTACATACAGAGAGAGAAAGATGCAAGAATATGCTAATGGAATTAGCTACAAAGAAGTTAAGAAGTTGAAGATAACAAAACAACATATCTTTTCCCTTTTTAGAGATCCACGGATAGGTGAAATCCCGAATGTAAACAAAAGGCATATTTCGATCAAGTGGTGTACATATCAACCATTCATAGATAATTGGATGGACTGATGGTACATGGTATTTGATATACCACCACATAAAAACAGGGAAATTCCTCTATATTTTGTTAGAAAGATGTACGCAGAATCGTTTTTGGGGAAGCATGTTAATTATTTTGATACCTTGGAGTACCAAGGCATTTGGATGGGGATGCCTCAACAACGTCCCAATTTGATTCACATAGATCCCAATCTTCTAGTAGCTCCACCTCGTAGGAATCTACCCAGGCCAGATGTGCTGCTTGCACATCAGTTGGTGCCACAGACCCAGGAGTCATTCCTACTGTTGGCACAGGCGCTTGTTCGCCATAGAACATATCTTCAAGGTACGTACTAGGCAGGGCCATCAGAGCCACCATCTATGGGTGGAGTAGAGCCACCACCTCCCAAGGGGGTAGATCCACCACCTCTCGGTGGGGTAGATCCACCACCTCTCGGTGGGGTAGATCCACCACCTTCTAGTGGTCGAGGAGCATCTAGTAGTGGCACTAGACCTGCACCTCATGAGAAAATCCTAGAGCCCCACCCATGAACAATATGCGGACATCCTTTCTTTGGTCCTATCCAGACAGATGATAGCTTTACTGGGTATTTTACACAGGTAAGTAAATGGTTAACAATTTCGTGTCATTTGTAAATTATTTTTCCTTACTATACACATATATAGATTGTTAATATTTTTAATGATTTTAAAACTTGTAGTTGCTACAAGAAGGGAACGAGGGGAAAGACTTTTCCATTGATTATGCAGGGGATAGTTCAAAGGCTCATGCACCAGAACCATCTGATGTACAAGATGTTGTCATACCTTCAGTGACAACAACTCACACTGAGGTAACTATTTCAACATGAAATTATTTTAATACATGTTAGTTTTTTATCACATTTTACTTAATTAATGCTACATGATCTAATATTTACAAATTGTAGGTTGTAGATCCCCCTCAGAGGGAAATCATTTCATTTAGTGAGCTCCCCCCTCGTGGGAATACAAGCGCTAGTGTGCCCATAGAGACACAACGGGCGACATAATGTTTCTTAGAATTGATTGAAATATATAGTACATCAGTATGTATTTCATCATTGTCATTTTGTTAATACATGCCATTTCATTGACCAATGCATTTCTAACTACGTCAGTAATTGGTGGTTCTAGCCACCAACTTCTATATTTAGGAAACAGTCAGCAGTTGCCTCTCCTCATAGTCCAAATGTGCAAAAGGGACAAGTGTATAAGAGAGGCTCCACTTCTAGAAAGGGTGTGGATGTCCTCTATAGCAGACACATGGGAGATCCATCTACCCCTCAGCTAACAATGGTCATTGATGTTGCAGTTAGTTTCACATCTGTAACAGCAACAAGTCATACAGAGGTAATTATTTTAACAATTACAATGCATAGTATTTAACCATGTTACTATTTTTTTATTCATGCATGTCTAACTATTTACCCATTTGGTGATTGTAGCCATTAGCGGCGGCAGTTCCCGACCCCTCCACTCAATCCATTGTTGTGACCGGGTCTCCTCTTGTGGTGAGATGTTCATTAATGACCAAGTCTTTTTATTCAATTTACCCAAACATGTTGACCAATGTTGAATTTTTGAATTAATTGAGATATTATCTTTTATTTGCAGAGCACAACTATAGAGAGGCCTTCCATGAGCACACCGCAGGCATCTATACCCCGAATGGATTTGGTGAGTGTTTGTCATAAATAATTTGGCCATAAGTTAGTTTTTTAAGTTTGTTAATGGTAGGGTATTAGTGCAGTTATTTGATAAAAATAATGATCTTTTTTTTGCAGACTCCTAAGATGCAGAGCGATCCTAGGGAGATGGTTGATAGAGGAAAGTCAGGGAAAAACAAGCGAAAGATTGATTTTTGATGTTGCATAGTCCCGTATGTATGTATTTTGGCATACATGTACACTGTTGTACTTAGGGATACATGTACATTGACAGACCATTTAAGGGCCGACTACTTTGCCATATTTTGTATTACAAACATTCGACTATCAATGCATGATACAATATATTGCATATTTTCTCTTGAGTTTCCACTTGTTCTTGTGATGATTTATCTCTTCCACAAATTGATAAATTATGCTATTGAAATTTATATAATTACATTTTAAGCAATATTTATTCTCTTACATTTATTGCATTGATCAAGTAACATCTCACCATTGTGTTATGAAAACATTATCTTAATGGAACAAACTAATAATATCTTTCAGCAGTTCAATGAACTCAGTACATGCATGCTAATTTGATATCTAATTTTAAATTGTGGTTTTTTTCAACTCCAAGGTGTTGAGGTGTATTTACTATCTTAAAGAATCACCAAAATATTTAATTATTGACCAGGGCTGGTAATCTTAGATTTGTGGCACAGTATATGCTGAGGTAGAATGGGACCTGAGTTTCGGGCTCGGCAGACCTTAGAAATGCTTAATAAAGAAAAGATCGAAAGATCTTTCAAAATGAAAAACCGAGTCAAACTTTAGAAAAACAATGAAGGAACTAATTAAACCTATTTAAACCAACATATCATAATAGTATCAAGCTAGACTACTCTACTCTAGGATTACACAATGGAAAAAGAACAAATACTGATAAAAAAGCAAACTACTTGTTATGAAAATGGAAACTACTTGACTTAAAACAAAAACTACAAACTACTTAATAAATTCAACAACTACTTATGCATCCAGTTAATACTTCAAGACTACACTAAAGCATCTAATTCCATTCTCCTTGATGTTGTACGTCAAATGTGATAGGAACTGGGGTGAATGTATCGTAATGACTTTCGAATGTAACATCAAAACAAAATGGAAGTAAATCTAACCTAATTTCCACAAATAGATGTAAACTACAAATAGACTAATTACAATTAACTTTAAACAATATGACCTATCTTCTATCCATAAGCAAAATGATATAAAGCTAATGAAATCTAGAAGCAAGTAGGAAACTTAATAAAGATATTTACCTAAACTGAATTTGATTTGGAAGCATGTAGAAAACTTGATAAAGATATTTTATATAGAAGCAAGTAGAAAACTTGATAAAGATATTTATTTATCATCCAAACTAATTTCATAAACATCTTCATTATTTGTAAGAATGGGAAAACCGATCCTATGCTTATCAAATAAACTATCGAAATTAAGATAACTTGGAGAATGAAATTATTAACTCTAATTCGAAATGAACATTAAGAACATATAATAAAGTATACTAAGAGTGAGATTGATAGATTCTAGAACAATAACCTATTGGTAAATCAAACATGAGAGACATAACTTGAAAAACAATTAGAACAAGTGAAGGAGGATAAAATGGAAACTAAGAATGATGACAAAACTTAATTAAAACTCTATGTAATGGAAAACAATATCTTAATTACATCTAAGACTGCTAATTAAAAGCAAGAAATATTATAGCTAAAAAAGCTTAAGAAACTAGATTCTAAATAAGCATAAAAACAATGCATAAAGGATGAAGTTCTGAATGACGATCCGGATGACTGTCCGAATGACAGTCCAGATGGAGGAAAACAATTTAAACTAAGGAAAGAAGCAGTTTGGATGATCTTAACTACCAGCTGGTTAATGCATATGATCCTATGGTGCAAGGGAAGCAATGAATGGAGTATTTAGAAGTTAAGATAGCAAGAAGTAACCTATTATAATCATTAAAGAAAAAAACTATTTCTATGGCCTAATCAAACAAAACCGATATATGAATAAAACTAACCTACAGCTACAGGAAAGGAACTAAAAGAACTAATTCTAATTATAAACTAAACCTGAAACAACAACTAACTAAACTCTATCTAATTGCAAAAGACTGAAAGCAAACTATCTAATTGCAAAATACTGAAAGCAAACTATAAACACTATGCTTGGTCGACGATTATCAATTCTGGAAAAGTAAATTAAGTTAGCAATAGATTATAGAAAAATAAAGAAATGGCATATACAGAAAAACAAAATTAATTACATACACTGGAAAATGAACTATTTACTTGCAGAAAGGAAAATACAAAACTATACATAAAAACCTCCGGTTGATGAGGGGCCCTTCCCAACAATCAGAGATGGAAACTAAATCAACTTAGTCACAACAGTAGAATATCAACAGTAAAATTCAGGAGCTTCCATTAACTGAGAAAATTTATAAAGTGTTTCTGTGAATTACTTGATAGCATAAATGCCAATATCTACTGTGCTATATGTCGTCTATACTGTCTGCGTTTCTCTAAAGGAGACGTCTATTTATAAGTTTACAATGGGAGAGAAGGTCGACATAGTCGACCTCTCTAAAAATAGAAGTCTTAATGTCTATACAATGGATTCTTGGTGGTTGACGACAGCACAGAGGCCATCCGACTACTTCCACGACATTGATCCCCTTTGACACGAACAATTGCGTGTTAGTTTCCTTTACCAGTGGGAAGATAATGTGTTGGAAGGCTGAGCGTGGGAGAGTAAGTATCTTTTGGAATGTCGACGTGAGCAGGAGTGCATGCTGTCAACTTGAGCGAACGGGAAAGACGGAGCTTTTGGAGTGTTGACGTGATCAGGAGGTGTGTTGTCGAGCCGGGCGAGTCTAGAGTGTTGACTCACCAACCATAACCACCACGTTGCTAACAAAACTCATATTTCTATTTTTGTCTTTAATGGGCAGGAATATGCCAACCGACGATTCCGCGGGATGAACGAAGGGCTGAACGGTAGGCTGAATGCGACTAAACGTTTGCAATGTGAACACGAGTCTGAACGGAGGTTCATTTGAAACCTATGACTTGCAAGACGAAATCTATTTGCCAAACGAGTCGCAAAACATTAAAGTAATATTAATAAACCATAAAGATAATGATATTTATCCAAGATTCACGTGATATGTAAATACGATCATACCTGGGTCTGATTGACGGTCTGAATGGCAAGAAGAGTGATTTATTATATTAGAATAGTGAAAATAACGCCACTCGGAGTATATTTGGTGATAAAAAATGGTGAAAAAATGGACACCAACATTCCCCCAAACCAGAGACATTCCAGGTCCCACTGAGCAAAAAGGAAATAAATTTAGGAAGAAGGCTGAGCTGTGGTAGCAGTTGCCTTCGACTTGGAAGGGGAAGTGGACTTAGCCTTAAGCTTTTTGAACTGATTATTCAAGGCGTCATACCTCATCCAAAGAGAAGTATGGGACATCATTTTGGCGCTGACCAAACATTCAATGATTCCTACTTGTGTGCGCAGTGCCTTGTTTTCTTTATGAAGTTCAGAGATTGTTTCCACATAGTTTTGATTCTGGTCTATCAACCATGCTATCCCTCGGGTCAACCTATACACTTCTTGATGATTCGGAATGGGATGTTCTATGCGATGTTCCAGGTCCTTTTGAGGACTCAACTCTTTTGAAAATGTTTCAATCTCAATAGTATGTTCTTCAAGAACTTTTTCTTCATTGTGTGCAGGAGAACTTCCACCAGTAGGGGCTTCAGACAATCGAGCAAATATATTGGATAATGTGAGGAGGGGTGTTTTGAGGGTATGGTCGTCTGACTGGACGTCTGATCGTGATGGTTGAACGACAGTCTGGATGATGGACTGGTCACAATTTGTTCTCCTGGTTTTAGTGGGTACAGATGAAAAAAGTGGGAGTTCCGAAGTAGGGTCACCAAGGGCAAGCTCAGGAGAAGGCGATGGATAGACAAGGTGCGCATCGCCTGAGGGATCCTCATCAATCCGCACACGCTTAGTGTCTCATTCTTCTTGCGTAGAGGCTTGGGTCAGCTCACTAATACCGGTTTGGAAACGACGGTGTTTTTGAGAAGCAGAGGATTTGACAATAGGCTTCTCGATCAAATGAGGATTTAGTATTTCAAAGACAAAACGTTCCCAGGTTTTCCCTCTCTCTTCCAACTGGTGAAAAATCAAGATTTTAATGAGACAGTGATGGCACAAGCTACCAGATGGATTAACAGTATTCTTCCTAACCTGGCTTGACATTTTCTCTAAACTTTTTAGGAAATAAAATGGGAAATTGAGGGTCCGATGGTTAACAAAATGTGCTAGCAATCTAAAATGATAGACTTTAAAAACAGTAAACTTACCTTCAAAAGTGATCAGTGTTGGAATATTCTCCCCATCCTTTTGTATTTTCCATGCTTGTATGCAGATCTACATGCTGCATGCACTTACATGCAATTGCATGCATCCAGTCATCATCATGGTGGTCTCCCCAGCACCTGGAGCTTGTTCCTAGCTCTTCTTTTCCTACATGAAAAACTGCATGTTGCATGCATCCAGTCATCATCAATCATGGTGGATCTCCCAACTCTTGGAGCTTGGTTCTAGCTCTCAACAGCCTATCTACAGCCCCCAGGGAGCCTCCCATCTACCAAAGGCGCCCTTCTCCAGTCTCTTGCATGACTAGTGCACCTTTCTCACCTACCACAGCCAGTTAGGCGCCCTTCTCACCTACCAGTCAGTTATCACTCAGTTCTTCCTTGAATTGAGGCTAGATTGACTCCTCCACTGACTATTTCGCTCCGATATACCTCCAGTGAGACTAGTCTATCCATTCTAGCTCCAGTTATCCCCTCATGCACCCTTCACTAAGCCTCCTTCATTCAGTTCATGCCTACCTCACTTAGTTAGACTCCTCATGCGCCCTCCACTGAGCCTCCTTCATTCAATTATTGCCTACTTCACTCATTTAGACTCAGTTGGATGACTGTCATATCTGATGACTGATACTTTGACTAGATGATGACTCCACTATCATTCAAGCCACACTTTGAGTTACGAATTTGAATGCCCTACTTGACCTATTCGAATCCTATATCATGCACCTTTATGTTCTATTGTATTCATTCACTTACATTCTTATTCATTGTATAATACTGAGATTATGTTCTATTCTACTGTGTTTATGAGTGATCATTGAGTGTCTCCTTCTCTTCGTCTTTGCAACATATTTGTGAGTTTGATTGTGAGTTTCTACAGCTGTCAGATCATTGCATATTATTACATGGTATCAGAGCAAGAAGCAGTTATTCGAATTGCAGCAATTGCAACATTTCTTTGAGCAACTATCTTTCACTTGTGCACCAGAAGCCTATGAGTTTCCATAGTAAATCCTAGTGCTATTACTTGATTTCATTGGAGAAATCGATTGAAATCTAGCCAGGTGTGAAGGACTTAGTCCATGTGCCAAGTGTCCTTAAGGTAGTGTTCAGTCGAAGTGTAGCATTCTCCATCAGCACATCTTTTATTGTTTTGCAGGTTTATTCACCCGTTTGGAGTCTTCTTCAACTATTCGAATTTCTCTGTTCAAATGGATTTAAAGCTTACATCTTCCAACTATGTTGAGTGGAAATCCAAGATGGCTCTCTTCATGAGATCCAAGAGCTTCTCCAGAATACTCAACGGAACGATGGTAGAACCAACCAGTGCAGTGGAAAAGTCCAAGTACTTGGATCGGCTTGATGAAGCAATTGGTGTCCTCCTTCTCTCAATTTATGATGAACTACACTTTCATGTCATTTATCTTACATCTCCGAAAGAGGTGTGGGACAAGCTCGAATCTCTCTTTGGGCCAAAGGATGATATGGTGGCTCACAAATTGGAGAATGAGCTCATATGTTTGAGTCCTAACAGCTTCGATTCTATCAATGCCTTTCTCACCAAGTTCAAAAGCTTGATATCACAATTGAAAAGATATGAGATAGTGAAGGAAGATAAACAGCTTATACTTACCATTCTCTCAAAGTTGGGGGCAAATTTCTCAGTTTTTATCTCTACTTTCCAGTCAGCTAGGTTGTCCATTCCAAAATGGAAGTTTCCCTCATTTGATGATTTCACACAATCTCTTACCCAAGAGGAAGAGAAGTTGATTTCAATGGGAATGATCATACCCAAATTGGATTCAGCCCTTACAGTTGCAGAGAGAGTGAATGATATAGGAAAGCAAAAGATTTCTAGCAATAAATTTAAGGATACAAGGCCTACAAACAATCCAGATCAGTCAAATAGGGTTTCAAACCCTAGGAAGACCAAGAATTCTCACAAGAGAAAACCAAATTGCAATTATTGTCTTAAAGGAATTCATCCTGAGAGTGTTTGCATGAAGAATGACATAGATTTGATGGCTCAAATACTCGAGAAGAACAATCTTCCTGTTCTTGCATGTACACGGAAGAAAGACCCTAATCCTGAATCTTCTAGATCTGAAGGTAAAGAAATATGTCATGCTCTCATGGAAAGTGCATCATCAGATTCTTCTTTTATTATAGATTCAAGAGCCACAAGACACATGTCTTCCTCCAAAGGTCTCTTCTCCAAGTTCGAGAGCTAAAAGGCCCTTCGATTAGATTGGGGAATGATTCATAAATTCCTTCTCACGGTACCAGAAGAATTGATCTTGACTCTGGTGATTTTTCTAATGTGCTTTATGTTCCTTCTCTTGCAGCAAATTTACTCTCTGTATATCAAATGAATCATGTTGGAAAGCCTAAGAGAGTAATCTTCTCTCTAAATGAAGTCGAAGTACAAGACATGGTCTTAGGGCAAATCATTTCAAAAGGTATTGCAAATCATGAGTCCAAGCTCTATGAATTATCACACTTCTTACCTCTCTCAAAGTAATCTGCTTTTCGCTCTCACACTCATGAAGATAGAAAGATTGCTCATGGCACATATAGCAGATCAGATTTAGATGAGGAGCAAATGTTGGATCCAGACCCACAAGAACCTGAAGATCTAACAAATGCTAAAGATGAAGAAATGGAAGGTTAAGTTTCGTATGATCTCTCAACTAACTTTCCTTCTCTTCCAAGAAGGGAAGCCATTGCTTTCACATCTTTTGATGTTCCAGCTGATCGATGGAGAACCAGTTCAGATTTTCATGATGAAGGGACTCATCCTTCTCACATTTCTGGTTTTTCTTGGATCGATCAACCATTCCTATAGAAGGTCACTTGCCTCTTTCAGGGGTAGGTCATGATATGCTAGTTTAGCACTTTTGGTCTATTTTGAGGGAGGGCTTTCTTCCCACTGGGTTTTCCCTCTTTCCTCACTTGGTTTATTTAGATTGATTGTACGGGGTGACCTTTGGTCTTAGTAACCAGGGCCCTATCTTGTTGTTTTTACAGGGTGACCTTTGGCTTAGTTACCAGGGCCCTATTATTCAGTTATTTCCTCATAGTATAGCTTGCGGGGGGGTGTTGGAATATTCTCTCCATCCTTTTGTATTTTGCATGCTTGCATGCAAATCTGCATGCTGCATGCACTTGCATGCATCCAGTCATCATCATGGTGGTCTCCCCAACACCTAGAGCTTGTTCCTAGCTCTTCTTTTCCTACATGCAAAACTGCATGTTGCATGCATCCAGTCATCATCATGGTGGTCCTCCCAGCTCCTGGAGCTTGGTTCTAGATCTCCACATCCTGTCTACAGCCCCCAGGGGGCCTCCCACCTACCCAAGGCGCCCTTATCCAATCTCTTTCATGAATAGTGTGCATTTCTCACCTACCACAGCCAGTTAGAAGCCCTTCTCACCTACCAGTTAGTTATCACTCAGTTCTTCCTTGAATTGAGGCTAGATTGACTCCTCCATTGATTTTTTCACTCCGATATACCTCCAGTGAGACTAGTCTGTCCATTCTGACACCAGTTATCCCATCATTCGCCCTTCACTGAGCCTCCTTCATTCAGTTCATGCCTACCTCACTCAGTTAGACTCCTCATGCACCCTCCACTGAGTCTCCTTCATTCATTTATTGCCTACTTCACTCAGTTAGACTCAATTGACTGACTGTCACATCTGATGACTGATACTTTGAATAGATGATGACTCCACTATCATTCAAGCCACACTCTGAGTTAGGAATTTGAATGCCCTACTTGACCTATTCGAATCCTATATCATGCACCTTATTGTTCTATTGTATTCATTCACTTACATTCTTATTCATTGTATAATACTGAGATTATGTTCTATTCTACTATGTTTATGAGTGAACATTGAGTGTCTCCTTCTCTTCTTCTTTGCAACATATTTGTGAGTTTGATTGTGAGTTGCTACAGCTGTCAGATCATTGCATATTATTACAATTAGATGGATGATGATAGTTGTTAACACCTAAAAAGTGCTCACTAGCTCATTCCCTTATTCACATGACCCATTTGTCCACTTTTCCACCATCTGAGCCTCTGAAACCAACAAAAGGTCACCAAAAGACCTTAGTACACCCCTTTTTCCATTAAAAAAGATTATTTTTCCAAGAAAATCATAAAAAACCCTCAAAAAGGGTCCAAATTCCCAAAAATATTAAAAAGGGAATTAAAATATTATTTTTATTCAAAAAAGGAAAAAGGAGGGAAAAGTACCTAAACCATGGTGGGAAATACCATTTGTTCGCCCCACGAGGCGACTCTGCACGTGGTGACACACCGGGGGCATCACATGCCGCTGATGGCATTATTGGCCAAATTACACCGCAAGCAAAACCTTTCAGTATGGTGAGCACCATGCCCGCCCCAGACCTTTCTAGGGCTACATCGAGTTCCGGAGCGACAACTTCTTATGCTCCAACAAACCAGACCCATCATGTTCATGGACCCTCTTGTCCACAACATTGTTATGGCCAAGCGCCATCAGCATATGTACCTCCTACATACTATGCTCAACCTACGGTACAGACCCCCATGCAGTTCCCACAACAGCCCATGCATTACCCACAACCGGTTGCACCAGCTAACCTCACACCTCCACCAGCTCAGGGGTACCAACAACCCCAACAGGCAACTGGACCACCTCCAGCTCCACCTGCATACTATCCACCGCAACCTGCTCCCGCACCTGCGGCTCCTCAGAATCCCCCCAATGCTCAAGGGCATGTGTACGCACAACAACATCAGCCCCAATACCAAAATAACCAACGCAACCAGGGTGGGAAACCAAACCGCGGAAGAGGACGTAACCGTGGAAACAACCAAAACCGTAACCAAGCTCCACAACCTACCCATCCTCCGCAAAACAATAACGCGGCGCCTGCTCATCAGAATCCTGATCGACCACCTAAGCAAGCCAAAAATGCTAATTTACGAACAAACCATCCTTGTTCCATTTGCGGTGTTTATGGCCACTATACCCACGCTTGCCCACATCTGGAGCGAGCTCGACAACTATGGACAAATGACGCCCATCGTCAAGGGCAGGCGGCTCCTAAGCCGCCACCCAACCCTCCACCACCTCAACAACAGCCTTTGGTGCTACAAAACCCTTTTCCCACACAAGGGGTGGTGAACACTCAGCCGTTAGCCCCCCCACAGGGCAACGTGCAACCACAACAAATCACTTACGCCGCTCCTGATCAACCCATGTTTGATACAGGAACTCACCACTTATTGGTGATGTCCACTGCCGACATCAATATCCAAACCCGACGAAACCAGTATGGTCCTACCTCCGAGGCTACCCCCGCCGATAAGGATGCTAACGCTAATCCCACCGATCAGACGTTACGGATACCACCTATTCCACTCGATGGTGCCTCTAAAGCACCTCGTTTCCCTCTCCGTCGTATAAACAACAACCCCAATGCACGGGCTGCGTCAAATTACAACATCGTAGATGACCTAGCTCAATCTCCCGCAGCCATGTCTGCGTTAGAAGTCTTAAAAAACTGTCCTACGCAGCGCAAGACTTTACTTTCCGCCATTGGGGCGATCGACCCAAATGATTCGAAATTGATGACCTTTGATTTGGACCAGTCCGAGCCACGTCTGCCTTCCACCATAGCAGTCCAAGTTTCTGTTTCTATTCGGAATCTTGTCATCCATCGATGTATCATCGACGAGGGTGCTTCCACATGCGTCATGTCCACGTTTGTTTGGCAGAAATTGGGATCCCCTGCTCTCCAGCAATCTACCACTGTATTGCGGGCCTATGACGGCCGCTCAGCTCAACCTCAAGGTCTACTACCCAAGGTCCCCATCCAATTGGGTGGGAAAACTGTGCTCATCGACATTGAGGTCATTAATGCCCAACTCGATTATAACCTTTTACTCGGCCGCAGTTACATGTACGCCATGAAAGCAGTTGCCTCATCCATTTTTCGTACCATGATGTTCCCCCATGAGGGACGCGTGGTCAAAATCGACCAACTCACCTACTATGATCCCAATGCCCCTGCAGCCCCCGAAAATGTTCTTCCCATGATTGAACAACCTGCTTCTAGTGCAGTTACCTCCTTTGTGTCTTCTGTGGGACCCGGACTCTACTCAGATACACCAATGACCTCTACATTCCAGGCCATTCCACCACCATCACCAGAGACCCAGGTCGCAAACCTCTGTACTCTTTCACAGAATACACAAACACCCGGTAGTCAACCACCATTGGTACCGAGTCACATCGGTGTTACACCCATCCACACCATCCCCTTTCTATTTCCTCCTTCGGGTGTAGTTAGCGCCCCGGTTATGGCTACCCTTAGTCTACTCGTATTAACATTGGGATTACCCGTGTGGTATATTTCACCTCCCGTTCCACCGCCGACACCAAACGTCATCCTCGAACCGGTACAACCTATTGTTACCACAAATCAACCTCCTCCGGGTGTCGCAACCCCTTCGTCGTCAATGAAACCTCCTCCTGGTCTCACGATTGCTTCGACGTCAACGAATCCCCCTCTCCTTGCTAAGCCCACTGGGGGCAGAGGCCCACAACCGTACACTGCGATACCACCTCCTAAGGCAGTTAAACCCCCACCAGTGTTTCGAGCTCCCCCCAAATGCTCATTATGCGATGAGATAGGACATCCAACTCATCAATGCCCACACTTACCTGCACTCCAAGAGCATATGAATATGTTGGACGATGACATCAGCATCCCAGTAGTCAGGTTAGAGCCACCTCTACAGCCTCGCGACAAATCACTGCGCACTAACCATCCTTGTGCTATATGCAGTGTTTACGGCCACTACTCTCACCATTGTCCTGATCTACCTGACTATAGAGCAGCGTTGTACGAGTTGAACAACGTCGACTTAGAGATATCTCCTCCCCTTATCGAAGAGATCCACCCCCCGCCATCATCCTCGTCGGAAGAAGTCAATACAATTTATATGATTTCAACAACTTTCAAACCAGAACCCCTTGATTTATGGTCTGACTACTTCAATACTGATGAGCAAATTTTGGAGACACTCACTGCACCCGACTACCCTTGGGATGATATGCATCATCGCTCGTACTTCCTCCCGGAAGCATCTACATCCACCGCATCCAACCAGCTATCGGTCGAGTCGAAAGACTTCATACCCACTAAGGTCGATTGGTTAAAAGACCCCATCCCAGCACCGGATGCCTTTGAAGAAGGGAACATGTCAAACATTTCCCCCACTATACAAATAGACATTTCCACAACACCAGGAAAACCTGAGCTCATCTCGCTGGACGCATCTTGCACTCAAGCAGAAACTCAGGCATACAAAAAGCTCTTTCAAGAGTTCCGAGACGTCTTTGCCTAGTACTATACCGAGATGCCTGGTCTCGACCCCGCCATTATTGAACACCACATTGATACATGGCCTGAAGTACCCCCTGTTCGTCAGAAACAGCGACCCATTCACCCTTCCAAACTCCCCGCTGTTAAGGCTGAGGTCGAGAAACTTCGAAAAGCAGGGTTCATTTACCCTATTCCGTACACCACCTGGGTGTCGAACCCCGTTCCCGTCAACAAAAAGCAGGGCACCCTTAGAGTATGCACTGACTTCCGCGATTTAAACCATGCTTGTCCAAAAGACAATTTCCCCACGCCATTCATTGACCAACTCATTGATGAGTGTGCGGGCCATGAGGTCCTACCCTTCATGGACGGGTTTTCCGGATATAACCAGATCCACATCCACAAGGAGGATCAGTACAAGACTGCCTTCACCACCCCATGGGGCACCTTTGCCTATCGCGTCATGCCATTTGGCCTTAAAAATGCTGGTGCCACTTTCCAGCGAGCCATGACCTATTGCTTTCACGACTTGGTCCATATCCTGCGAGTCTATCTTGACGACCTCACAGCTTGTTCCCGAAAACGATCAGACCACCTTAACGACCTCCGGCAAGTTTTCCTGCGTTGTCGCAAATATAAAATCCGCTTGAACCCACACAAGTGTGTCTTTTGCGTCCCAGCAGGATGGTTGTTGGGTTTCATTGTTTCCCAAGACGGAATCACTGTCGATCCCCTGAAATTCAAAGCCATCTTAGAACTTCCCCCTCCTCGTACGCTTC
Organism: Larix kaempferi; assembly: GCA_027924585.1. Taxonomy (NCBI): domain Eukaryota; kingdom Viridiplantae; phylum Streptophyta; class Pinopsida; order Pinales; family Pinaceae; genus Larix; species Larix kaempferi. The sequence goes on from BSBM01000445.1 coordinate 8,553,494, forward strand.
GGCAGCTTCAGAGCTTGCAAGGACGGTCCAATTTTCTTAGGCGCTTCGTTCCTGATTATGCCACCAAAGTCCATGGCTTCTTACGCTTGCTTCGCACCCAAATACCCTTTGTTTGGGATGAGCAAGCAGACACGGCCTTCGAAGCCCTCAAGAAAGCTCTCACACAAGCCCCCTTGATATCCCCACCGGATTTCTCTCAAGACTTCACCCTTTATGTCTCGGCATCTGAACATGCTGTGTCCGGAGTTTTGGTCCAAGAAGATACCTCCCACAAAGAGCATGTGATTTATTACGTCAGCCAAACCTTGTCTGGCCCACCTCTACGTTACCCATACGAGGAAAGATTAGCCCTAGCTGTAGTCTTTTCCGTACAAAAATTGCGACACTACATCCTACTCAGTCATACCACGGTCGTGGCCGACTCCAACCCCATGGTCTACCTCCTCACCCGGCGGCTCCTACAAGGTCGTGTTGCTAAATGGGTCATTATCCTCCAGGAATATGACCTAACTTTCAAAACTCCCAAAAGCACTAAATCCCTTGCGCTTGCTCACCTCATCACGGACCTCCCATCCTCTTCAACATCACCCGTTATCCAAACGGACCTGATTGACGAGCAGATCTTCATCATCTCGTCTGACGACCCTTGGTACGGAGACATTTTGACTTACCTTCGTACGCAAAAATTTCGACCACACATCGATCGTGATGGACGCCATCGCATACGACACCATGCCCCCCGATATCTCCTGATAGGGGATGTACTTTACCGACGCTGCATTGATACCATCTTATGCCGCTGCCTATCCCACAGTGAGGCAGAACAAGTCCTCAATGATTGTCATAGCGGCGCCTGCGGAGGCCATTTCTCCGGCATGGCAACCGCCCAGAAAATCATTCGGGCAGGTTATTTTTGGCCATCATTATTTACTGATTGTATCACCGCAGTCAAGCATTGCCAGAACTGCCAACTATTTGCCCCAAAAGCAAGAACCCCCCCTGCCCCCCTTCATCCAGTCATCACTGTTGGACCATTCTGCAAATGGGCCATCGACTTCCTCGACTGCAACCCCCCGTCAGCCGGCGGTCACAAACACATCATTGTGGCTGTAGATTATTTCACCAAGTGGGCAGAAGCCATGCCGACCTACAATTGCAAAGCCGACACTGCAGCACGGTTTTTCTTCAACCATGTTATCACTCATTTCGGAGTGCCTAAGCAACTAGTCTCTGACCACGGCTCTCACTTCGAAGATGCCGTCTGGAAGGAATTATCAACCATGTTGAAATTTGAACACCATTTCTCTTCCGCTTACTATCCCCAAGGAAACGGCCAAGTCGAAGCGATCAATAAAATTTTGAAGACCATTCTCCAACGTACTGTAGACAAGCACAAATCCAATTGGCACCACATGCTTTTCCCGGCGCTATGGGCCTACCGCACCTCAACCAAAACCGCCACCGGTTTTACCCCTTTCCATTTAGTTCACGGTGTCGAATCCGTCCTCCCTATTGAGTGTCAGATCCCAGCCTTGCATATCGCCGTTGAACTCCTACCGGACACTTCCCCGATCGAGCAACGTTTACTACTCCTAGAGCAGGCCGATGAAGATCGGCGCACCGCCATTCAAAACATGGAAGCAGCCAAACAACGATCGAAACTAAGTTACGACAAACACGTCCACCCAAGAACCTTTTCCGAGGGAGACCTTGTCCTCGCTTATGATCAAGCTCATGATAAAACCGGAAAGTGAAAGTTCGTGTCTATGTGGCAAGGCCCCTACATCATACACACCTGCCTCGGGCAGGGGGCATACATTCTGACCGACTCAGAAGGCAACACCCTACGCAACCCACGCAACGGGTTGTACCTTAAACGATTTTACCCATAGAAAATATGATGGACACCATTGTCCATTTTAGTATAGGCATACTTTCTTTATTCACAAAAAATTCAAAAAACCTAAATATTTGTTTTTCTCTGCATGACCACAGATGGAGCCTCTTCCACTCTGCCATATCAGTTTCGCTGATGGTGCAAGCCGTTGGTCTCCCAATCTCGCCTCCGCAGCTTGGGTAATATACTCCCCCTCACATGAGTTAATTCACATTGACGGAGTATGTTTAGGTGCCGCTACCAATAATCAAGCTGAATACGATGTCGTGACCGGTCTCCTGGCCGCTGCTCTCCAAATGAGCATCCATCACCTCAACGTTTTCTTGGACTCACAGCTCCTAGTTTCCCAGCTCAACAATGATTACCAGGTACGCGATCCCTGTCTCTTCAGAAAATTCCTGTGCACTAAACAAATGGTTAGACAGTTTGAATCCATTACATTCACACATGTCCCAAGACACCTCAATAGTGTAGCAGATAATATGGCCAACAGTGTCCTCGAGTGGCACACCAATCACATCATGTCATATCCATAAACAAAAATTGCATCCACGTGCATAACATGTGCCTCCACGGGCATAAAAAAAACAAACCAAATAATGCATCCATGTGCATAACAGGTGCCTCCACGGGCATACATAAATCACCAAATATACTGCATCCACGTGCATAACATGTGCCTCCACGGGCATAAAACAAACAAACCAAATAATGCATCCATGTGCATAACAGGTGCCTCCACGGGCATACATAAATCGACAAATGTGCATCCACGACAATATATCTAAAATATATATCCACATATATATATAAATCAAATAGTCAACATGTCATAAGTGCCCTCAGCACCCGATATACAAAAAATACATCTGTCATACAAAAATGCTTCCCCATATGCTCATCAGCATTTGGGGGCAGATACAATATCTCTACTCATCTGGATCCCTAGGATCCTCTGGCTCCTCCTCCGGCTCCTCCTTCGACTCCTCCGCGGCCGGCCCCGCCGGGTCATGACGACCCCGAACTCGTCACTCTGCTGGCCCCCCTGGATCGTCCCTCAGACGTATCCTCCCCGGAGCCGGCCCTGCCGGAGCATCTCGTCTACCATCCCCGTGCCTCGCCACGAACACCGCTGCCCTCAACAGGAGCGACTGCCACTCAGGTGGCGCACCGAGACATCCCTATAAAATATCCCGATCCAGGTCTCTCCAACCATCCTCGGGGAGCCCAGCTACGATCCGGGCCAAGGTCCGTCGGACACCATCTATGGCATCATCATGAGGGCCAACCCCTCGCCCACGGGCTGCATATCCTCCACCACGCGGAGGAGGTACAGGTACAGGTTCATGGGCGACCACCATCGCCCGCCCCTGCCGAGCCGCATAGTCAGGTGGTGGCACTGGACCCACATCTGCACAAAGCAAGTAAGCCATCAGATACTATACAAAAAATCATCAATGATAAATCAAACAACATATGATATAATATCAAATAAAACACATAACATACCGTCCAAACTCCAGGCCTGTCCTGGGGCACGAGGCATCTCTGGGTCACCTCGGTAGTCCATGCCGGCATAAGGATAGTCCTCAATAACCACAGGCATCTGCTCCCACTGCTGATAGAAATCCTTCGTGAAGTAGCCGCGGACACCGGCCAGGAACATCTGCGCCCATGCATAGTAAGTACCCTGTAGAACGGAATCCACCATCATCGTCTTCCCCCCAGACATACGATGTGGTGCAGCAGCACCCAATATCCTCAGAACACAGGCACCAACAACTCGCATATCCCACTCACGTAGGAATTTCAGACCAATAGAGCTGTTTACCAAAACAGCATCATCTACACAGAAAGTCTGTAAGAGGTCCTCCATATCTACACCCGGAGGCAACCTCGGAGAAATATCACCCACCTCACCCAAGCGAGGCAACCCAGTCAAAAAATATACATTTGTGAGAGTGATCTCTAACCTCTCACCACCAATAATGAAGGCACCCTCTGCCGGCACCCACCACTGCACGAGCTTGTTCAGGAGGCGTTTCACTGAACGTATAGGAGGGATCTGAGCGAACTTCAAGAGTCCGCTCATAGCCAGGGTCTGTCTCACCCCTGCATCAGTCTCAATCCTCAACATGAGATCACCATCGATCTCCCTCTCCCGCCACACGGACTGAGGTCTCCGCAACATCCTGCCCAAAAACAGAAAATTTTTTTTAGCCCCAGCACAAAAATTTTTAGAAAAATCCCATCGCGGCTTTTACACAAAAAGCCGCGATGCCCATCGCGGCTTTTCCACAAAAAGCCGCGATGGCCATCGCGGGATCCATGCAAAAAACCCGTGATGAACATCGCGGGTTTTGGCCGGACAGTCGCAATGAACATCGCGACTATCCCCCATGAACTCGCGATGAACATCGCGGGTTCCTACTTCACAGTCGCGATGAACATCGCGACTGTGAGCCTAAAACCCGCGCGGTTCATCGCGGGTTCAGCCCCGAAACCCGCGCGGTTCCACGTTGGAGAGTCAACGTGGAGTTTCGCGGCCTTCGGGGGCCCGCCGCCAAACAAAAAAGACATAATTGACAAGGTTAAGGCGAATAGAGTTACCTGCAACTCGCTAAATCGAAAACCAATGGTGAAATCTCCCGGAAATCGAGAAATAGCTCTGACAGCTCTATCAAACTCACACGTAACAATGAAATGTCATTTTGGGCCCCACGCCCTATTTATAGAAATTCCACCAAATTTCAAACAACCATTGCGGTAGCATACGAAGTCCATTTCTCAAACTGTTGGTACCGTTGGGATCAGCACAGCGAGAACTTCATACAGGTTCTTTCCGTTTCCCGTTTTCACGAAGTCCATTTTTTCACCATTTTTTGGCCTCTCTCGTGGCCTCGGTTTGCGTGCCACATCGGCCGTTCTCCGTTTTCGACTTGCCTTATATAGCCGGATTCAGTTTTCCGCGCTCGTGATGATGCTTGAGATCATTTCTCGCTCTCACCTTTAAATTTTTTGGGCAGTTTCTCCCATGCCCCCTTGTCGCCTCGGTTTGCGTGCCACATCGGCCGTTCTCCATTTTCGACGTGCCTTATATGGCCGGATTCAATTTTCTGCGCTTGTGATGATGCTTGAGATCATTTCTCGCTCTCAGCTTTAGATTTTTCGGGCATTTTTTCCACGCCCCCTCGTCACCTCGGTTTGCGTGCCACATCGGCCGTTCTCTATTTTCGACGTGCCTTATATCACCGGATTCAGTTTTCCGCGCTCGTGACGACGCTCGAGATCATTTCTCGCTCTCACCTCTAGATTTTTCGGGCATTTTTCCTTGTGACCCCCTCGTCACCTCGGTTTGCGCGCCACATCGGCCGTTCTCCGTTTTCAACAATCCTTAGGTCACCGGATCCAGTTTTCCGCACTGATGACGATGCTTGAGACCTTTTTTCACCCTCATCAGTCCATTGTTGTTCGGTATAATTTTATCCCTTTTTCGGGTCGAGCAACCCCTTTTACGAAAAAGGCACTTAGGGAGTTTCTGTTAAGCTCTTTTCTGACTCCTAAAACAATGAAAAGATCGCCGAGCAATCTTGCTTCCTTTCATGCTCGCTAAACGTATCTGAAAGGGCGTCTACCTGGTATAAGTTTACCCCTTTTCCGGACCTTGTAGACTAATTACGAAAAAGGTATACTCTAGTCACATCGGCTAGAAGAGTTCTCCATCCACATCATTTTATCCTTTTTCGGGCCTTGGAGACTAAACTTACGAAAAAGAAACACCAACAGAGTCCACTTACCGTTTTTAGACTCTCTAAACATGAAAGCAACCATGAGCATGAGCCGTCCTGGGCTCGCAAAATCCACAGGACCGTACCATTTTTAGAGCACACTTTTATCCCTTCTTGGAGCTCATTAAAACTACGAAGAAGGAATCAATGGTGCCTCTTGGCGCCACGACAGATCACATCTACTCATATGGCAGCTTCCCCATTTTGGTCGCCTTTGTTCAGAGCATTCTGCAGTATGTCACCTTGATAATCCCTCGACAGCACCTATCAGCTCGTCCTCCCCCCCAGAGTCAATATATACCATTCAGTCAAAGCAATGATCCCCACACCTACAAGTCAGTTCCCTACGCTGCCAGGTCAACCAAGTCATCATGCTCTGAACAAAGGAAGTTTGAGTCTACCCATTTTTTGACCCAGTTATTTCCCATCCCCACAAGTATGTCAGTCCTACCATCAGTACTACATCACTTCAGTTCTACACCTCGTGCTCCTATCAAGGAAACATCATTGCCTTGTTAGTTGCTGGTCTCCCTCTGTCGACGACAACCACATTGATTCCATAGGATAGACCTAGAGGTCCCTGTGTCTTGGACTCATTACCATTTATGATGAGTGCCTACGAATCATTTCGAGAGGAATCCTCAGTGCCTCTCCGAATGGTTGTTTCTCACATGCTCGACTTCAACACCTTGATCGCATCGTTGAGACTCACACAGGGTATTGGTCCGTTCAGTTATTAGTCGAAGACCCCGGATACCACCTGACTCCTCCACATTTGAGAGTCTACCTATGGATACAACTAGTTACATTTTTTCTATAGATATCCGGGTTGCGTATGGCGACAATATTCAGATGTACCCCAGTTTTATACTCCCTCGAGTATACAGATACAAATAATTCCCAAAGATGGCTCACAGTCATTGAGTCCGTACAGATGTTGGACACCTTCAGTTTCAGCAGTTCAATAGTTATTCCAGTGTATCAGTTATTGAGATCAGCCATGATCATGAGTATATCCCACAATAATGTCCCCTCTAGACCATTATGATGTACCAGTTAATTTCTTTACGTATTAGAGCCCCCTTCTCGGGACTAATTGTTTTGTATATGTCTTGATACGAGCATGGGAATGCCCGCCTCGTCCTTTATCAGAGATTATACCTCATTCATATTGAGGCCATGTAATATTTTTTGTTTTTGCAGCTTCCAAGGGCCGTGGCTCCAGTCTCCAACCGGTCTCTTCTCTCCCCTAAACCCCAGAAAAAAGGACAAAAGAACTATGATGTCTATCGGCCATACGATGAGCTCCTGCCCTCACACATCAGGGGGCAATCTGTTAACACCTAAAAAGTGCTCACTAGCTCATTCCCTTATTCACATGACCCATTTGTCCACTTTTCCACCATCTGAGCCTCTGAAACCAACAAAAGGTCACCAAAAGACCTTAGTACACCCCTTTTTCCATTAAAAAAGATTATTTTCCCAAGAAAATCATAAAAAACCCTCAAAAAGGGTCCAAATTCCCAAAAATATTAAAAAGGGAATTAAAATATTATTTTTATTCAAAAAAGGAAAAAGGAGGGAAAAGTACCTAAACCATGTTGGTCAATACCATTTGGTTTCCACAAAACCACAAATGGTATTTCCCACCACCAAAACCTATAAAAAGGTGGTAGGGGCTCCTCATTTCCCATCCATCCATTATCTCATCCTTATGCTGCTGAAATCTCCCCTGAGCATTTTAGCCATTGCAAACCACATTGGAGAAGAGACCATTGGAGATTGGAAGTTGCTCACCCTTGGAGCTATTCAACCTCACCATTAGAGGTATTGATTCCGCAAGCACTTGCTTGCCCCATCCTTTCAATACAAATTCTTTATTTTATATGTTCTTGTTCTTGATCTTAAATTATTTTTGTTATTTGCTTAATATCTTTGCTTAGATCCATGAATAGTCTTGTTTAATTAGTTTATTGTTATTTATTTACATTGAAACTGCTGCTACTAGTTAGCAGGTGCCCATAGCACTAAGCCTGGTTGCAAAACCGGGCCAACAATAGTCAAGGGATCTAGGTATTCCCGCTTGACCCACTCTCGGTGGAATCCTTTTGTTCCAGTGACATGTTGATATTTGGCCTTCAAAGCAAATTCGTGAGCCTTCCGTGGAAGGAGGAGATGTTTGTGCCAATGGGCACCCTCCCTAGGAAGCTTTGTGGCCAATGCGATAGATTATTCCGTCACAAAGAAATTGAGATGGCCAACTTTGGTTGTCTTACCATCGAATCCCTTAGGGAAAAGCAGTGAGATTTCGTGGTCGTGGCCTTGGAGAAGGAGAAAAAATGGACCCCATCCGGCTCAAAGGAATACCTCACGACGCTCTTTGAAATCGGGGATGCGAAGTAAACCCTGGTAACTTCCAATTTCATGACGGATTGACATAGTTTGGACAGAGGTCAAGGGATGCGGATAGGTACAGGGGATGCAAGAGATGCAGGAGACACGACTTAACAGAAAAAATGGAAAGCAAACAGAATGAAACGAAATTCATGCAGTCGTTTGAATGGTTGAACGATCATATGCGAGGACTTAGCATGCTTGAGAGATCACGCTTATCATTCACAGATCTTGAATCAAGTACCAACATAGAAATGCATTAGTTAGTGAATACATGTTGTTATAATATATTCAACAGTGTCCAAAGTCGAACTCTCGACAGGTTGAATGTGATTCTCAGAATGAAATTATAGCCATAGATTACACATGAGAGATCATGATGATTTGATTAATATAATGGAAAATCATACGATAGGATAATTAAGACCATATGGTGGTCATGTAATAATTCTGAAGATCGAAATTATGCATAATCCATTTGTTTAATGGAGGCGAGATGGATAAGGGAATGAGACCATGAGTGGAATTGACATTTGATTGATTCCTGACATAATTAGCCAATTAAATTTATCAATAATATTCAAATTTAGACACCTTGGCATATTTAATAAAGACATTATAAGTTATGGTTTCATTCGGCACTCCATTCGAATCATTGTTCGTTTTCCTCGTTCATCACCTCATTCAGATCGACATTTCACCCGTCATTCAACCCTTCATACAGACTTTTTTCTGTACAAGATCCGCTTGCTAATGCTGAGTGAAGTTGATTTTGCAGGGAATTTCTGAGACTGTTAGTGCACAAAAGATGCTGTAAACTTTTCTTTTTTGGATCTTTCAATTGCGTTCCTCTTTATTTGTCATTGATTAGAATGAGATTCTTTCTGCTTTTTGCATTATCCCGAAAATACCTATCATTTTATCAGAGATAAATAAACTTTTTCATAAATATTCAAAAAGTAAAAACAGTTTTGATCCTCCCCCAAACCAAAAATATGGCGTGTCCTCAAGCCATCAAAGAAAAATTTGATTAATTTTCACATATTTTTGATTAATGGTTTAGGAAATAGCTTCTAGAAATGCTGTAATAATTTTCGTAAGAAAATGAAATATTAACTACTAAATGTAGATTATTCAAATATGTACATTTATCTAAAAGAATACAACAGTGCTTAAGAAGACCATATGAAGAATGATAGTATAATTGATGTGAAATGCCATAGGAAAACTAGTCATCCATGACTCATTTTAAATATATCTTGTCATCCAAAGAATATAGATAAGGTTCACCGTAAAGTTTGTGAGATTTACTATAGTTATGGGTCCCATTTCTAGGATAGTCATATCCTAGGTATTGTGTGAATTAGATGATAGGGTCCAAGTCCAACTTACAGCCATTCTATAAAGACAGTATAAATAATTGGCCTAAACATGTGTGTGTATACTCAGGTTTTTTATAATCCATGTGAATAGCAATGCATTAACCAAACCTCTTTTACCCGATATTGCTCCACTGCCAGAAGGCCTGTTCAATACCCCGACGGGTTTATCTTGGTACCATGCAAGCATATCCCCGCTGCTAGCAAGCCTGTTCAGCACCCCCATGGGTTTACTTGCATTTACCAAGCTTCCTTGTTTAATAGTTTACTTAGCATGGACCCGCTTCCAGTGAGCCTGTTCAGTACCCCGGTGGGTTTGCTTCGTATAATGATATTTTTAGTAAGGAAGCCGGTTGGCACTAAAGTGTGCTAATCCTGTTAAACACATAATTCAAATTTTTAGCACGAACCTTATGAGTAACTTTATTTATAATGGCCTAAATTATAGATCATGTCAAAAGATAATAACCTAAAGCTGTTCTTTGACCTCTCAGTCTATCTTCTTCATAAAAGATCAGTAATGTTCCCCACAAAATAGAAAATATCACTCACTTTTGGGCTACCTTTTAAAAGTGCTTAAGAGACAAGTTTTGATAATGAGTCTAGGATGATCTAGTAGTCCTTAGGTGTAAGATAGAGCTTTTGAAGATCATAGTAATTAAAGTGGGCCTTAAGCAACTGTTCTAATGATAAATCAGAAATGTACATGTCTGAATCAAATACCATATACAGAATCATAAAAGAAAGTGGTTAAACATGATATGAAGAACGCTTTAACATTTCACTATAAATTTTCAATTTTCAACAATAATCGAAAGAGAAGGAGAATTATAAGTATTTATTTTTAGAGCACTTCCCTTTTCGGATAATATTGCATGAGCTGATTATAAGGTTCTTGTAATCAAACTGCAAAACCACTTGTTAGATGATTCAAATTTATTTAAGACTAAAACATATGTACAAAGAAAAAGTCATATGAAGTTTAGGAAAAAGGGAAAAGAGTCTTCCTGTTTTAATTTACAAAATTTCATAAGCTGATCATAAAAAATGAATTTCCTGTAAAGAATGCAATCAGTTGTTAGAAATGACTCTTATTATTGAAAAACAAGAACATATTTACATATATACAAATGAAGATATACCATAATTATTCAAGAACCAGGAGAAGGAGGAATGACTTCCTCTTCTACCAACTCCATTTCCTCTTGTTGTAAGGCATTCTACACAAAATCTTGTTTAGATATTGGTTGATGATAAAGTCTAAGTCTATGTCCATTTACAACAAAATAAATTTGAGAATTATCAATTGTCTTAATTTTAACAGATCCATTATCAAAACCTGTAACAATTTCATATGGACCCATCCAACGAGTAGTTAATTTACCTTAAAGTTTTTGTACCTTGAATAAAAAAGTAATGCCCAGTCTCCAGTTTTGAATTGTTTTTGTTTAATGTATCTATCATGCCACTTTTTGCGTTGGTTTTGTATTAAGATTGTGCGTTGAATAGCATCTTGCCTAATCTTGTCTAATTCATTTATTTACAGGATTCGTTGTTTTTGTGCTTCTTCCATATTCATCCCTAACTGTGTAACCATACGAAAGATTTTGACTTGAAATTCAATAGGTAGAAGAACTTGTTTACCATAAACGAGTTCATAAGGTGTGTGGCTAGTGGTGTTCCTCCAAGTTATTCTATAATCCCACAAGGCTTCTAGAAGCCTATCTGCCCATTCTTTGTGCTGTAATTGGATAGTCTTAGTCAGGATGGATTTTAACACTTTGTTGGTGGACTCTACTTGACCATTGGCTTGCGGGTGGTATGGTGAAGATTTACAATGTCTAATACCATATTTGTTAGTAAACTCTTTCATTAATTTGGAGGTAAATTGAGATCCTTGATCGATTACAATATCCCTAGGTACACTGCATCGGGTGAATATTTCTTCATATATGAATTCCACCACAGATTTCTCTGTGGCTCGGAATAAGGCTTTGGATTCTACCCACTTGGTGACATAATCTGTATAGACTAGGATGTACTTCTTCTTGCGAGACATAGGGAAAATTGGCCCAACAAAATCTAGAGCCCATTTTTCAAAAGGATGAAGCATAACTTGGGGTTGCAAAGGAATTTCATCGGATGGCGTAGGTCTACACATTCTTTGGTAACTGTCAAACCCCTTGACATACTTGGCAGCATCTTTGAAAATGCTTGGCCAATAATACCCAGAGTGCAACACTTTGTATGTTGTTCTCTTATCAGAAAAATGCCCGCCACAAGGTCCACCGTGACATGCATGTAGGATCTCTTCCATCTCATCCTCCCGTACACATCGTCTAATAATAAGATCAGGACCAGTACGAAAGAGATCATTATCCACCCAAGAATAATTTAAACTTTGAACTATGATCCTACATTTCTCAGGTGGAGAGAGATGGTTTGGTAGTTTTCCAGTTGCTAAATAATTGGCTATGTCTGCAAACCATGGGGTTCGAATAGACACAGCGAAAAAATGTTCATCTGGGAAGCTATCATCGACAGGACTAGCATTATCGTCAGTTTGAATTCAAGAGAGCAAATCTTCTACCACATTCTCTCGACCGGGACGATCAACAATGGTGATGTTAAATTCTTCTAACAAAAGAAGCCACCGAGTCACTCTGCCATTGGTGATAGGTTTATTCATTAAAAATATGAAGGCAGAGTGGTTAGTGTGTATAAAAATTTCATATCCTGTGATATAATGATGAAACTTGTTGATGGCATAGACTACTGTTAGAAACTCTTTTTCGGTAACAATGTATTTCGATTCTGCGGGAGTTAAATTTTTACTAGCAAAGTAAATGGCATGTGATGTTTCTCCCTCTTTTTGACCTAAAAATGCCCCTATAGCTATGTCGGAAGCATCAGTGGATATATGGAAAGGAAGGGACTAATTGGGGCCCCTAAGTATTGGTGCCACTGATATCTTTGCCTTCAAAGTTTCGAAGGCATTTTGGCAAGGTTTAGTCTATTGGAATTCTATATCTTTCATGAGTAGTTTGAACATAGGTGCGGCTATCTTAGTGAATTTTTCAATAAAACGTCTATAATAGCCTGCATGGCCAAGAAAACTTCTTACTTCCTTCGGAGTTTTTGGAGGAGGAAGATTAACAATTATTTCTATCTTGGCAGGATCCACCTTGATACCTTGAAGAGAGACATGATGTCCCAGAACTATGCCCTCGATTAGTAAAATCTTATATTTTTCATGACTAAGAGCTAAGTTCGTTTCTTGGCACCGAATAAGAATTGTTTCGAGGTTATCAAGGGCTTCTTGGAAGGTATTACCATAAACTGTAAAATCATCCATATAAACTTCTACACAATCATGTATAAGGTCAGCAAAGATTCCTAGAACTGCACGCTAGAAGGTAGCAGGTGCATTACATAGTCCAAATGGTAACACTCGATAGGCATATGTCCCCCAAGAGCAAGTAAAGGTTGTCTTGTCTTGATCCTCAGGTTCTATTAGTATTTGATTGTATCCACTATACCCATCAAGGAATGAAAAATATTGTTTACTTGATAAGGTGTCTAACACCTGATCGATGAAAGGCAAAGGGAAGTAGTCCTTAAGAGTGGCCTTGTTCAATTCTCGAAATTAAACACAGATACGCCATTTCCCTGTGACTTTCTTTGGAACTACCTGTTGATGTATATGTAACTTCGGAATGTATTTCATATATGTATGTTGTATGTACTCCTATAGAGATGGTATTATTCCTCTATAAGGAAGTGTCGTCATTTATATTGTAAGTGTCATAACTTATACTTGATGGGTTATTAGACCACCTTGTTTGGGGTCGGCCCTGTATAAGTCATGTGGGTCAAAGGGTTATTAGACCACCCTATTGGGGGTCGGCCATGTGGGTCAAAGGGTTATTAGACCACCCTATTGGGGGTCGGCCCAGTCAACATTATGTTATGTGGTTAAGTTCGAGCCTACATGAGTTAGGTAAAAAGGCAAGTCAAGTCAAGTATAAATAGAGTGCGGGAGGCACTCTATTTACACACTCACTTCTCACACATGCACTCAAGGAGGAGTGGCACACTTATGGAGGAGGAGTATCTGCTGCTAGGTTGTGTCTATCTCTTATGGTTGGTTGTATCATTGCTCTATCTATCTCTGAGGAAGTTATTGGGGTTTTTCACCTTTATGGTTTTCCCCAAGTAAATCTTTGTGTCTCTTGTGTGCTTGCATTATTGTCTCCATGATTGATATGTTGTACATGTTGTTCTCTCAGTTAAGATCCTAGATCACATTGAAGTAAATTCTGAAAATTTAACATGGTATCAGATCTAGCCTGAAAGAAGGCATGATATGGCATGTATGACACTTGTTGCACTTACGATGCTAGGGCTTGATATAGCAAAAACCAGTCATCGTAGCACTTTCGCTATAAATCCGTTTTGGAGAATTTTTCGGATCTGAAATTGTTACAGGATGAAGATTAAATCTCCAGGTACCTTATTTCCAAAGGACAACCTCTAATTCGTTGTACTTTGTGATTTATGATCTGTGCAATATAGGGTTTCTGCCTCTTCTAGATTTGAGTCAAAATCAGGTGACCTTGGGAAAAAGGTCATAACTTGGGCTAGGAAGCTCCAAATGAAATTTCGTAAAAAGTGACAGGTAGTACACAGACTGTACTATCTCAAGAAACGTTTTCAGAGGCCGAAGTTGAAACAGTGACACGTGGCACTCCATACAAGTTCGCTCTCCTGTATTATCCCAAAACCGGTCACGTTGCGACATTTGGCATAACTCTCTCTCAGAGAATCCAATTGAGGTCAGACCTATCAGGATGGAAAGAAAACAGGCCGAGCTATCTTAGGAAATGTTTTCAGAGGCCGAAGTTGAAACAGTGACATGCGGCATGCCGTACAAGTTCGCTCTCCTGTATTATCCCAAAACAAGTCACGTTGCGACATTTGGCATAACTCTCTCTCAGAGAATCCAATTGAGGTCAGACCTGTCAAGATGGAAAGATAACAGGTCAGGCTGTCTCAGGAAACGTTTTCAGACCCTGTGGATCAAAAAGTTTAGATTTACACTAGAAACAATCAGGTACATATTTCTGTCAAAACAGAATTATTTTTGAGTACCTTCATTCATGGCTTCGGAAAAAGTTGGAATTTTTGTAATTGGAGACCACGGCTGAATGATACTCATAAAAACAAAAATTTAGAGACCAAAATCAAAATTTTTGGTTGGGCAGAAGGCCGGGCTTGATCAGACCCTAGTTCAGGACTTTGATCAGAAAAGTGGAAAATTAGGGCTTCTGTAAAAATGAGAATTTTTGAAATCTGTGACCATGGCTGGAAACTCCTCAGAAAAATAGAAGCTTAGAGATTTGGATCAAACCTTTTGATTGGGCAGAAGATTGGGCTTCATCAAACCCCAGTTCAAGGTCACGTCCAGTGAATCCAAAAGTTTCAAAGGCAAAATTGAAGAGTGAAACTTTGCAATTTTCAAATTCTAAATATACTAGCTTGATCAGATCATCAAGGCGCATATTTCTATCCTTTCGGAAGTTTGAAATTCAAAGTTTGAATTTTTGGGGTTTCTATGACAAACCCACATCCAGCTCCAGGCCCAGTTCTTGCAAATCAAGTGGATTGGATTAATCCCAGAGGAAAATGGATTGGTCACCTGCATAAGTAAAGAAGTTCCCGTTTCAGAGGGAGATGAGGCTAAGGCCTTACATAAGAATATTACAAGCAATCTCGATAGGTATGACTCATTGAGGTATGTTTTGATATTTGTTCATGATTAAGTTCATGATATGTTTGTCTTCATGTTATTACAGTTAGTACAATCTTGATTTTAGATTTGTCGTATCACCTTAACAAAATTATGAATGCACAATAGAAGATATTCATTGGTTAGGGTGTTGACACTTATGATTATACTAATGCATTATGGTGTTGTATGAGGTTTATATTGTCTACTAACACAAAAGGTACACCAAGAAAGACAAATCATGTTCTACTTCAAGAACGTATGATCATGGTGACATGAAGACAAGGATTCATCCATTGTCATGAAGATCTACTCTCGAGGTATGTATAACTTGTTTATACAATGGTTAACTTACGAGACATGCAGGTTACTAGCACAAGTCATTGAAGAGAAACAAAAGACATTATACGGGTATGTTAGACATAAATAGCTAGCATGCTAATCCAGGTATGTTTTTCCTATATCAAGCTAGAATCCTACATTGTGTTAGGATCTTATACTGTTGTTGATAATGATTATTCCTGAAGAGTCATAGGTTTGAATAATCATGGTTGTCTGCATATTATGTTGCTTACCATAATTGATGATATGACTAACCAGAATAATCATGAAGGTATAGGTTTGAATAATCACAGGTTTTATGCATATTATATCTCTTATCTTGATTGATGATTCAACTAACCTGAAGAGTCATAGGTTTGAGTAATTACAGGTTTAGACATGTTATGTTTCTTATGATTTGACTAACCATAAGAATCCTACATAAACCTTGAATGCTAATGCTTATTATTTCTGTTTGAAATGATCATGAGTATACATGCTTGAGATTATTGTGTTTTAATAGTATACTAATGAATGTATGATTTTATATGAGTTCACAAGGATAACACAATCATGATACTAATAAGCATGCATAGGGAACAAGGATGAATATGAGCTCAAGAACAGGTAATTCAGGAAGCAAAGATCAAGAGGGAGCACACTCTAGTTGTTCCTGCAAGAAAGCAAAGGAGCACACTTTAGTAGTTTATGCAAGGATGCAGATATTCAGAGGGAGTTGACCATCTCTCTACATTCCACAACAGAAAGGTGTAGAAGAAGCTACTGCAGATTAGGACTCCAGCAGCTCCTGCAAGAAAGCGAAGACTCAAAGGGAGTCCACCCAACGAACAAACAAAGATAAGTATTTTAATTATCATTTCTTGCATATGTGTTTGTTTAAATAAAATTGTTCAATGATGTATATGCTCATGTTCCTAGACTTAGGATATGTATTGTGCATATTAGAATAGTTGCATTGATGAACAGTATACTACTATTATACATGGGTAAGTGGCCTATGGCACTGTACAACATTCCATTGCTACTTATCTAGAATGAAACCTCTTTGCTGACATGTTGGGAGTTGTGCACAGTCTTAACAATGTTCTGGTCGAGATTGGAAGGCATCTAGAAAGTTACGGAACATGGATAAATGTTGTATTGAAGCATTGGCTAAGATAATTGCATGGTTGCATGACATATTTATTTATGTGTAAAGAATTTGTTCTGAAAATTATGAGATGTTTCTAATCATGCAATTTAACTTGTTTTGTAGGAAAGACCGTATATCTTCACCTACAAAAGAAGAACTACAACATTTGTTCCAACAACAAAGATATCTATTGAAGATATTGAAGATATTGAAGTTCCCAGGATCTGGGATGAAGAAATGAAATGCCATGATCCGTCGATCATGAATAATGATGTTTGGGATGTAATTCCAAGACGTGAAGGGAAGTTTGTTATGACTTCCAAATGGAACTATCAGATCAAGCATGTTGCAGATGGTAGCATTGAGAAATATAAAAGTGATGAAATAGAAGATGCACCAGATGGATTTCAAGACAGCATGGTGTAGTCATATATGTGTGCAGAACTTGGTATGGTAGGATAGACAGCTTTCTATCCAGTTTGGGCATTACCAAGAGTAAAGTAGATTCCAACCTTTTCTACAAGGTTGAGGAAGGCAATCCAGTGATACTACTTTTGTATGCAAATAACCTGTTTGTTACAGGTGAAGATAGATTGATTGCCGACACGCAGCGGAAGCTTTCTGCCGAGTTCGAGATGAAGAACTTGGGGATGATGCACTATTTGTTTTTGGCATGGAGGTGTGGCAGAGTGTAGATGGAATCTTCCTTGGACAAGGGAAGTATGTAGTAGAGATCTTGAAGAGGTTCGGGATGATGGACTGCAAGGATATGGCCACACCTATGGCATCGAATCTGAAGCTTCTTTGTGATGCTTCATCTGAGCCGGTTTATGTATCGTCAGATGATTGGGTCCTTGATGTACCTGACGAACACGAGACCAGACATTTACTTTGTTGTGAACACATTGAGCCAGTGCCTGACGGATCCGAGGAGTGTTCACCTGGTTGATGTAAAGCATGTTCTGAGGTACCTGAAGGGTACAGTGGATTATGGGCTCAAGTATGAAGCGAATCAAAAGTTTAACCTACAAGGTTATGTTGATTCAGATTGGGCTGGCAGTGCTGCAGACAGGAAGAGCACATCTGGGTGTTGCTTCAGTATGGGACCAGGTGTGATCTCTTGGTTTAGCAGGAAGCAGTCCTGTGTAGCACTGAGTACAGCTGAGGCAGAGTATGTTGCAGCCTGTTCAGCTAGTTGTGAGGCAGTATGGCTATGGAAGCTACTGTCTGAGTTATTTGATCTCCCGTTGGAGGCTACTGGTATCTTCTGTGATAACCAGAGTTGTGTGAAGCTGTCCGAGAACCCAGTGTTTCATGACAGATTGAAACACATAGAGATCAAATATCACTATATCAGGGATATGGTGTAGAGAGGAGCTGTGAAGCTCCTATATGTTGCGATGGACGAGCAGATTGCAGATGTGCTGACGAAGCCACTAGCCAGGGTGAAGTTCGAGTACTTCAGAGAGAGGGTTGGCGTGCTTCAGATCGAGGATACTTCGAGGAAGAAGTGATGGACACATTTGCTGAAGCCATTCCAAGCATGTTGGAATGGGGGTCTTTCATATGGATGTGGATGTAAGCGCTGGATGATGAGCATCAGGATGATGTTCCGGTTTATGCTTGGATATGATCAGTTGGATCATTTTATGTATGTATGTACGCATCATGTTGATGCTGGATGTGATCAATTGGATCATGTGTATGTATTTTGTATATGCATCATGTTGGATGCTTGGACCATGTATCTGTATATGTATCAGGTGGATACATTGTATGATCAGGTGGATCATGTATGGTGATATATATCATGTATTTGTATTTGTATCAGGTGGATACATTGATGATCAGGTGGATCATGTATGATATGTATCAGGTAGATACTTGGTATGCATCAGGTAGATGCATTGATGATCAAGTGGATCATGTATGATATGTATCAGGTAGATACTTGGTATGCATCAGGAAGATGCATTGATGATCAGGTGGATCATGTATGATGACATGCATCAGGATGTTGCAGTGATGATGATCAGGATGATCATCGATGACGAGCTTCAGGATGTTGCTCCAGATGACATATAGCAGGATGTTGCAGTGATGATGATCAGGATGATCATGGATGATGAGCTTCAGGATGTTGCTCCAGATGATATGTAGCAGGATGTTGCAGTGATGATGATCAGGATGATCATGAGTACATTAGGATGATGTATGGTGAGTATCAGGTTGATACTCTGTGGCCGTGGATCAGGTTGTGCAGATGAGCATGTAATTCGGTGCCCTGGGAGATTTGCAGATAGTCTTTCGAGGTTTTGCCTATGGCATGTAATTCGGTTCCCTGGGATATCTGGCAAATGCTCTTTCGAGACATTGCTCTGGGAGGACATGTAATTTGTGCCCTGGGAGATTTCAGGTCGGAGTTGTGTACCCGTAACATCCTGAGATGCTCTTGCGAGGTTTTTTCCTATGGCATGTAATTTGGGCCCTGGGAGATTTCAGGTCGGAGTTGTGTACCCGTAACATCCTGAGATGCTCTTTCGAGGTTTTTCCATGACCACATGTAATTTGTGCCCTGGGAGATTTCAGGTCGGAGTTGTGTACCCGTAACATCCTGAGATGCTCTTTCTAGGTTTTGTGGTGGACCACATGTAATTTGTGCCTTGGGAGATTTCAGGTCGGAGTTGTGTACCCATAACATCCTGAGATGCTCTTTCGAGGTTTTGTGGTGGGGTCACATGCAATAGCACCCTGGGAGATCCTACAGGTTGGAGTTGTGTACCTGTAACATCCTGGGATGCTCTTTCGAGGTTTTGTGACGCACGTAATAAGTCCTGAGGATTCCACAGTATGGCCAGTGATGACGAAGACCTGCAGGTGGTGGGCCTACATCCAGTATGAAAAAGGACTGGCTCTATAGAACTTCCTATGACGAGTAGATTCAGAGATTGATTGAGATAGAAACAGCAGTGACGATGATGATGACTCGATGATGATTATCCAGTGACGATGATCCAGAGAAGATGACTTGTGCTAGAAGAACTATGCTGAGAAATACCTTCCTAGTTAAGAGGGAGTGTTGATGTATATGTAACTTCGGAATGTATTTCATATATGTATGTTGTATGTACTCCTATAGAGATGGTATTATTCCTCTATAAGGAAGTGTCGTCATTTATATTGTAAGTGTCATAACTTATACTTGATGGGTTATTAGACCACCTTGTTTGGGGTCGGCCCTGTATAAGTCATGTGGGTCAAAGGGTTATTAGACCACCCTATTGGGGGTCGGCCATGTGGGTCAAAGGGTTATTAGACCACCCTATTGGGAGTCGGCCCAGTCAGCATTATGTTATGTGGTTAAGTTCGAGCCTACATGAGTTAGGTAAAAAGGCAAGTCAAGTCAAGTATAAATAGAGTGCGGGAGGCACTCTATTTACACACTCACTTCTCACACATGCACTCAAGGAGGAGTGGCACACATATGGAGGAGGAGGATCTGCTGCTAGGTTGTGTCTATCTCTTATGGTTGGTTGTATCATTGCTCTATCTATCTCTGAGGAAGTTATTGGGGTTTTTCACCTTTATGGTTTTCCCCAAGTAAATCTTTGTGTCTCTTGTGTGCTTGCATTATTGTCTCCATGATTGATATACTGTACATGTTGTTCTCTCAGTTAAGATCCTAGATCACATTGAAGTAAATTTTGAAAATTTAACACTACCACCAGAGGAGACACCCATTTACTATTGGAAATTGGGTAAATGAAATTGGCGTTAAGGAGTTTTTGTAGTTCATCTTTTACTATATTTTTTAGGGCTGGATTCATTCTTTTATGGGGCTGCCTAACAGAAGGTATGTTCGAGTCTATGTAAATGTGGTGGATACAAGTATCTGGGTGTATACCTTTCATATCAGTATATTCCCATGCAAATGCTCTAGTTTGACTCTTGAGAACTTTTAGTAATTGTTTTTGCTGACTCTCATCTAAAATTGCATTCATATGTAGAAATTTGTCAGAACTAACCTCACAAGGTATGGTATAGGATCCTAGATTTTCTTCGATTGCGAAGACAAAGGGTGTACTTGTAAATTTTGAGAGGCTCATGTTTTCTTGAAATTTGTCTCCAAAGATCTGGTCAAGTTGGGAAAAAGACTAAGGAAAGTTTATACATGTTGTGGAAAAGATAAATTGGTTCAACACATTCTTGGTATTATGTTCTTGAAGTGCCCAGGAGAAATCAATAACAAGGGAAAGTTATCCCAAGTTCTCATCCCCAAAAGGACAATATAACCAAAATAGGTTTTCAGTTACTGGCTGAGTTGGTGGGTATAAAGCTAGTTTTCTTTTAGATAACCCATCAGAGATAATCATATCTCCATCCCTACATACTATAAATGCATTGGCAGTAGCCAACCAGGGTCTTCCCAGAATAATGGAGTGACCTTTGGAAGGGTCTTTTGATTCTATGACCATGAAGTCAACAGGATATTCCCATGAAGCTACTGATACAGTGATGTCATCTAAGATCCCAGCAGGCTGCACCATAGTGTGATCTGCTAACTCTAACATTGTTGGGGTAGGGTGAAGGAACTGTTCTAAATTGAGAGTTTCTAAAACTGTGGTAGTCATCAGATTAATAGCAGCTCCTAGATCAATAAGTGTGTTCCCTATGGCGGTGTTATTGATGATAACAATCACCACAGGGTTTCTTAGATTTGAATACTTTGGGATTCTAAGTTGGTTTTCTATGCAATCTGATATTTCTCCTATTACATGAATCGTTGGAGGGTCTTTTTGTTTTCTCCCCGGTCTTTTAACACATAGCTCCTTTATTACTTTACTATAGATTGGGATATCCTTAATGGCTTGTAACAAAGGGATCTTAATGCAAATATTTTTCAATTCGTTAATGATATCATACTCTGGATAAGTTACAGGTTTTTTGATTACTAGACGCTCCGGATATGGGGGTGACTTTTCTCCTGTAATTACTTCTTTATGAGGATGGTTTTTTGAAGATTTAGGAATAACCACATCTTCAAGAATAGCATCATTCAAAACTTTGTTAGGTGTGTTTTCTTCTTCATTCTCTCCTCGGATAACAACTGATGACTTGGGATGATCTTGCAAAACTCTTCCAAACTGCAGTTGAATCTCATGTATTGGTGCGGTCGAAATGACATATGATGGAAGGGGTAACAACCCAATGTTATTAAGAGCTTGGGTTGGTTTGTTGTTAGGTTTCAGTATCAGTTGCGCAGGTAATATTGTGGGTCTTGGAGGATTCATATTCTGGAAATGGTGAGGTTCATTTGGGATAGGGGGTAGAGAAGGAGGTACAAACTAGGCAAGAGTTGTTGGATATTAGGTGGGTAAGGATAGTTAGGCATAGGAGGTGGTGGTTGAGAATAAGCTTGTCCTCTCCATCCATGTGGCCATTGTTGGTGTTGGGTATTCTGAGGAGGGTACTGAGGCGGCCAATTTTTCCAACCTGAAGTGTTCCATTGTTGAGAAGGTTGATAAGGATAGTAATATGGTGGAATTTGTAATGATGTATCTTGATACGATGATTGATCTCTAGGTTGGCAAGGCCTCCTAGATGATTCACCAAATTTTCCACTCGTATACACAGCTTGCAACCCAGGTAATGATGGACAATTATCAATCGGATGTTCTTCTGTACAAAGGTGACAAACTGAAACATTATTTAATGGACATTCTTGTTGGGGATGTTTAGTTCTACACCTAGGATAGAAAACACTCATTCTTGCACGCTCTTCATCTTGCCTCTTTTTAGCTGTAGTGCATCTAGTTGAGAACCCATGGCTCCTAAGATATATGTCTTGAAATTTTCCAATATGTTTCCCAACTCTACCCTTGTAACTCCACTAGGACCGGATGTGTTTCCTTTTAGGTTCCTAGCATAAGATTCTCGAAAGTGTCTTCCACTTTTCCCTCTACTCCTAGAGTAATTCCTACATAGCTCACAAATCTGTGAAAAAGGCTTATGAGAGATTTCTCCTGCTTCCATGAGATTAAGGTTTTCTAAGAATTCTTCTGAGATTCCTTTGAGGAAGAGTGTTCTTACTGCATCCTCCCGAAGATCACTTTATTTAGATTTATGTAACACATAGTTAAATCTTTCGAGATAGTATTTTAGGCTCTCATCTTCAAATTGTTGTATTTTGAAGATATAATTACGAGAGTCCTTAGGTTTACAGTAATCCTGATATTTCCATAGAAATGCAATCTTCATGTCTTCCCAAGTTCTAATACTAGATTCTCCTAATCCCATAAATCATCGGAGAGAAGAATCTTTTAACGTGGCAGGAAAGAGTTTTATTTTTTTTCCATCTTGTAGGTAATTATAGCTCCTACACAAAATGTCAAATTCGAATAAGAATGTGTCCGGATACTCACCACTCTTCCCATAAAAGGTTGGAAGTGAGGAAGGAGGGATGTTCTTCATAGTTACATCTCGTGCAGTGTCTAAGATAGGGAATCCAAAAGTACCTTCAGTTCTAACTTCTCATTCTCCTTCATCTTGTCGGACATGATCTTCATTTTCATCCTCCATGAAGATACGATTTCCAAAGAGAGAATACTTGGGTGGTTCCTTTCTTGTTGAATATGGGATGTCCCAACGTTCTGTTTCAGGGAAAATATTTCCCTTTTTAAGAGAAGAATTATCAGCTATGTGGGAGTCCAGTTTTGTAGGTCCTACAGTTGTTGTCTCAATCTGTGAGATAACTATGTTCAAAGAATTCTCAAAAAGAGTGTCTACTTGTGCAGGATCAACAAAATCTACTAAGTTTGGACCACCTACTATTGAAAAAGTAGCATATTTGGGTTTTTGAGCTAATGGAGGGTTGGAAGGTTCTGAAGTTTTATCCTTTGGAGTTTCTCTTGTCTAAGTTTAGTCTCAATATGAGCTTGAGGTTCCTGTGGAATTTCTTTATGAACAGAATTTTTTGATGTCCCTATGGTTTCCCCTAATTTATTTCCCGAAAGGATTTCCTTTGCTTTCCAAGCAGAACTATCCCCTTTAGGTGTCTTCTGATACCTTTCTGTTGAGTTAGTAGTTGGGGTGGCACGTCCCTCGTATAGGTTAGTAGGAATTTTAGTAGGGATTCTAGTAGGATGGCTAGTTTTAATAAATCTATCTTGCGAGTCTCTAGACCTATTCATGAAAACAAACTATAACTTAAATAAATTCTAACTACATCACCACTACTACTGGGTTTTGGGGATGCTTGTTATAATAGATTCACAGGTTCTTACATCTCGTCTTACCGCTCACCCGCCACCAGCCTATTTCTAAATTTCAAAGTGGAAAATTCAAATCTATAACTAAATTTTAAAGAGAGTTCTATCTATCTTCAACTAAGTTATACAACTAATTTCTACCTATCTACAACTGCATTCTACCTATCTACAACTGAATTCTACCTATCTACAACTCCCCGGAAATGGCACCAAAATGTTGAGGTGTATTTACTGTCTTAAAGAATCACCAAAATATTTAATTATCGACCAGGGTTGGTAATCTTAGAGTTGTGGCACAGTATATGCTGAGGTAGAATGGGACCTGAGTTTCGGGCTCGACATACCTTAGAAATGTTTAATAAAGAAAATATCGAAAGATCTTTCAAAATGAAAAACCAAGTCAAACTTTAGAAAAATAATAAAGGAACTAATTAAACCTATCCAAACCAATAGATTAGAATAGTATCAAGCTATACTACTCTACTCTAGGATTACACAATGGAAAAAGAACAAATACCGATAAAAAAGCAAACTACTTGTTATTAAAATGGAAACTACTTGACTTAAAACAAAAACTACAAACTAATTAATGAATTCAACAACTACTTATGCATTCAGTTAAAACTTCAAGACTACACTAAAGCATCTAATTCCATTCTCCTTGATGTTGTACATCAAATGTGATAGGAACTGGGGTGAATGTATCGTAATGGCTTTCGAATGTAACAACAAAACAAAATGGAAGTAAATCTAACCTAATTTCCACAAAGAGATGTAAACTACAAAGAAACCAATTACAATTAGCTTTAAACATTATGACCTATCTTCTATCCATAAGCAAAATGATATAAAGCTAATGAAATCTATAAGTAAGTAGGAAACTTAATAAAGATATTTACCTAAACTGAATTTGATTTGGAAGCATGTAGAAAACTTGATAAAGATATTTTATATAGAAGCAAGTAGAAAACTTGATAAAGATATTTTATATAGAAGCAAGTAGAAAACTTGATAAAGATATTTATTTTTGATCCAAACTCTATTTCATGAACATCTTCATTATTTGTAAGAATGGGAAAACTGATCTTATGCTTATCAAAGAAACTATTGAAATTAAGATAACTTGGAGAATGAAATTATTAACTCTAATTCGAAATGAACCTTAAGAACATATAATAAACTGTACTAAGAGTGAGACTAATAGATTCTAGAACAGTAACCTATTAGTAAATAAAACATGAGAGACATAACTTGAAAAAAAGTTAGAACAAGTGAAGGAGGATAAAATGGAAACTAAGAATGATGACAAAATTTAATTAAAACTCGATGTAATGGAAAACAAGATCTTAATTACATCTAAGACTGCTCATTAAAAGCAATAAATATTATAGCTAAAAAATCCTAAGAAACTAGATTCTAAATAAGCATAAAAACAATGCAGAAAGGATGAAGGTCTGAAAGACGATCCGGATGACTGTCCGAATGACAGTCCAGATGGAGGAAAATGATTTAAACTAGGGAAAGAAGTAGTTTGGATGATCTTAACTACCAGCTAGTTAATGCATATGATCCTATGGTGCAAGGGAAGCAA
The DNA here is from genome assembly GCA_027924585.1 of Larix kaempferi. Taxonomy (NCBI): domain Eukaryota; kingdom Viridiplantae; phylum Streptophyta; class Pinopsida; order Pinales; family Pinaceae; genus Larix; species Larix kaempferi. The sequence continues at coordinate 8,579,073 of BSBM01000445.1, forward strand.
TGAATGGAGTATTTAGAAGTTAAGATAGCAAGAAGTAACCTATTCTAATCATTAAAGAAATAAACTATTTCTATGGCCTAATCAAACAAAACCGAGATATGAATAAAACTAACCTACATCTACAGGAAAGGAACTAAAAGAACTAATTCTAATTATAAATTAAACCTAAAACAACAACTAACTAAAGTCTATCTAATTGCAAAAGACTGAAAGCAAACTATAAACACTATGCTTGGTTGACCATTATCAATTCTGGAAAAGTAAATTAAGTTAGCAACAGATTACAGAAAAATAAAGAAATGACATATACAGAAAAAACATAATTAATTACATACAATGGAAAATGAACTATTTACTTGCAGAAAGGAAAATAAAAAACTATACATAAAAACCTCCGGTTGATGAGAGGCCCTTCCCAACAATCAAAGATGGAAACTAAATCAACTTAGTCACCAACAACAGAATATCAACAGTAAAATTCAGGAGCTTCCATTAATTGAGAAAATTTATACAGCGTTTCTGTGAATTACTTGATAACATAAATTCCCATATCTACTGTGCTATATGACGCCTATACTATCTGCATTTTTCCAAAGGAGATGTCTATTTATAAGTTTACAATGGGAGTGAAGGTCGACATAGTCGACGTCTCTAAAAATAGAAGTCTTAATGTCTATACAATGGTTGCTGGGTGGTTGACGACAGCGCAGAGGCCGTCCTCTTGCTTCCACGGCGTTGATCCCCTTTGACATGAACAACTGCATGTTAGTTTCCTTTACCCGTGGGCAGATAATGCATTGGCAGGTTGAGTGTGGGAGAGTTCTGGAACGTTGACGTGAGCAGGAGTGCGTGCTGTCAGCTTGAGCGAACAGGAAAGACATAACTTCTGGAGTGTTTAGGTGAGCAGGAGGTGTGTTGTCGAGATGGACGAGCAGGGAAGCGAATCTTCTAGAGTGTTGAATCAACAACCATAACCACCACGTTGCTAATAGAACTCATATTTCTATTTTTGTCTTTAATGGGAAGGAATATGCCAACCGACGATTCCGCGGGCTAAACGAAGGGCTAAAGGATAGGCTAAATGCGGCTAAACGTTTGCAACGTGAACATGAGTTTGAACGGAGGTTCATTTGAAACCTATAACCTGTAAGCCGAAATCTATTTGTCAAACCAGTCGCAAAACATTAAAGTAATATTAATAAACCATGAAGATAATGATATTTAGCCAAGATTCACGTGATATGTAAATACGATCATACCTGGGTCTGATTGACGGTCTGAATGGAAAGAAGAGTGATTTATTATATCATAATAGTGAAAATAACACCACTCATAGTATACCCTAGTTTGTTCCAATATGCTAACCAATAGCTGGTCATGAATTCACTCATAAAATTGTTGAAGATATAAACCATATCCTTACTAAACCCTAGTATGTAAGACCCTAGTTTGTGCTTTACCTCTTTCATATGTCCATTTTCCACTTGTCATAATGCAAAAGTAATCATACAGAATCCATGGAAAATGAAATCCTTAACTAGTTTAATGATCTTCCTTGATAATATTGTTTTGATGAAGGAAAATAAGATGTTCATGGTCCTATGTTTCTAAAAAGTATGGATTATCCTCATATGAAAACGTATTTAAAATTGAATGTACTTGATTGATACAAATGATGATGTAATGGTTGTTCATTGTGATTTGGAAAGTATTCCCCCATAACTTGATGGAAAAGGTTCATGGTGACTTTGATCTAACAAGCTAGAAAGGATCATAGGGATAGCATGGGTGAAACATCGCCTCCATTTTTTATTTGGAACTTTGAATTCTTAAAAATGACATTAATTACTCAAAATGCAAATATAGTGGAACACTAAGGAGATGTTAAATGACGTGGCACACTAAGGACATAGAAATATACCAAGGGTGCAGTGTGGTAGGTTTGATTGCCACTCTTTGAATGTCTTGTTCTAGAATCAAAATAAAAAATTTGCAAAGTTGACCCCTATGTGCAAAAATGCACAGTCCCTTACTGATAAAAACCCTAGTTTCCAAAATGGACATAAAACTTGACACTTGGGCCATGGGATCAGAGGAGAGGAGCACCCCTATCATTATCCAGATGTATTGAATCCAACGGAGTCGATGGTTTGTCGATCCGAGCCACGGTCATCATTCTATGGCTTGTTCCAACTCGCATCCCAAAGGCCTTCAGGGACACCAGTTGGATACCTACCGGGTGCATAGACTTCCAACCGTGAAACAAAACCGGGTTCCGGGAAGTACTACAAGTTTTTCTAAGAAGGTTTCAGCTGGGAACGCTATCCATAAGTCCCCATTCGATGATTTTGCAAAGTTGACCCCTATGTGCGAAAATTGCGTAGTCCCTTACTGAGAAAAACCCTAGTTTCCAAAATGGACCTAAAAGATGACAACTGGGCCATGGGATCGGAGGAGAGGTGAACCCCTAGAACTATCCTCATGTCCTGAATCCAACGGATTTGATGGTTTCTCGATACGAGCCACGATCATCATTCTATGGCTTGTTCCAACTCACATCCCAAAGGCCTATAGGGATACCAGTTGGATACCTATCGGGGGCATAGAATTCCAACCGTACAACAAAAGTGGGTTCCGGGAATTCCTGCAAGTCTGTCTAGGAAGGTTCAAACTAGGAACGCTATCCATAAGTCCTTGGTTGATTATTTTTCAAATTTGACCCCTATGTGCAAAAATTGCACAGTTCCTTACTGAGCAAAACCCTAGTTTCCAAAATGGACCTAAAAGATGACACCTGGGCCATGGGATCGAAGGAGAGGGGCACCCCTAGCACTATCTTGATGTCCTGAATCCAATGGAGTCGACTATTTGTCTATCCAATCCACAGTCATCATTCTATGGATCGTTCCAACTTGCATCCCAAAGGCCTTCAGGGACACCAGTTGGATACCTATCGAGGGCATAGAATTCCAATAGTGCAACAGAACCAGGTTTCGGGAATTCCTGCAAGTGTGTCTAGGAAGGTTCCAGCTGGGAACGCTAGCCATAAGTCCCCCGTTGATTATTTTTCAAAGTTGACCCCTATGTGCGAAAATTGCACAATTCGTTACTGCAAAACCCTAGTTTCCAAAATGGTTCTAAACTATGACACCTGGGCCATGGGACCGGAGGAGAGGGGAACCCCTAGCACTATCCCAATATCCTGAATCCAACGGATTCAACGGTTTGTTGATCCGATCCATGGTCATCATTCTATGGCTCGTTCCAACTCGCACCCCAAAGGCCTTCAGGGACAACAGTTAGATACCTACCGGGGGCATAGAATTCCAACCGTGTAACAAAACCGGGTTCCAGGAAGTCCTGCAAGTGTTTCTAGGAAGGTTCCTGCTGGGAACGCTAGACATAAGTCCTCGGTCGATGATTTTTCAAATTTGACCCCTATGTGCAAAAATTTCATAGTCCCTTATTGAGAAAAACCCTAGTTTCCAAAATGGACCTAAAAGATGACACCTGGGCCATGGGACCGGAGCAGAGGGGACATATGGTGCAAATATGAAGTAGGGAGGATTACCGAGGATTTCTGTAAGAATCATTCCTAGTTGGTTCCTATAGACTCCATCTTAGGGTTTTTTCTAGTTTTTAGTGGGGTAGACACCAAGTAAGAAATCCCTCACACAAACAAATCACATATCGATTCACTAATGTACAATGAAGGTCCAATTTGGGAAACAATGACAATGAATCATTTATATTAGCGATTGGTCAACGATAGTTAGTGGCTACAAACTAGGGTTTCTAGGATTTTGAACACAAAGTAGGCTCTAGGCTACAAACTAGGCTTTCTAAGGTTTAGAATTCAAATTAGGGTTAAGGATACAAAATAGGGTTTCTAGGCTGGGATTTCTAAGCTAGGGGTTTAGAATACAAATTATGGTTTCTTGGACTAGGTTTTTTGGCATGGTTTAGGTTTCTATTGTTATGGATTAGGTTGCTAAGGTTATATTTGTGTTTCTAGGGTAGACTAGATTTCTAAGGCTAGATTAGGTTTCTATGTTTGTGGTTTGGGTTTCTAGGTGTCTAAATTAGGTATCTAACGATTATATTTGTGTGGATGAGGGATGTGAATATTATGGTGAAAAAGGGGATGGACGATTCGACCTCTATGATTGAATGTGGAGGAAGCCCTGCTGAAATAGATGTATTGCAACTAATGACATGTCCTTTCAATGCACAATTTTCATTTTGTGCCTATAATTTCATTTAGGTCAAGTGTCTCAAGGAGAGATGGAAAATTCATCCTTGGGCATAATAACCAAACCAAGCAACAAAATTGAATGTTGTAATTTTTGGAAAGTGTGTTTGGGAGATACCAACATGAGCGCATTTTCCATAAACTCTCATGCAAACGTTTGATGAATTTGACCTTTTAATGCAAAATCTTCTTTGCCTCTTAATGAGAAAAACCCTAGTTGGATACGGGTTCCAATAAGATGTTTTTTACTCCACATATGGGTACTAATGCCTTGGCCATGATCATGGAAAGGAAACAATAGACTTTGGTCCTTGACCATGCTTAGAGGAGGGAACCAACAATATTAGGCCCTAAAGATAACTTCTTAGGATCAACCTTCATGAATGTGTCATCATAGGACAATGAATGCATTGTGGGGCCTTAGCCATCATCAAGTGATGAAACAAGTGATTTATGATCATATTAAATTTTCTAAATCTCAAGGGCATTGGTAAAGTCCTTTAACTAGAAAATGAGAACTTTGTAGGGGGTATTTAACATCTAATTGGGATACAAGTGCCATTAGTAGGTTTTGTGCACTATAAATAGGTGTTGAGGAATAAACATGGTTGGGGGGACAATCGATTTGATTCCAAACTTAACATTCTTGAGCTCAAACACCATGACATAATCCCTCTCCAAGGAGTATTTGGAATTCAAGTTGAATATGGACACCATGATCAAGTCTTGGACAAAATACTTAACTCTACTTGGGGGAGGGAAACAAGATCATCAAGTATTAAACCTTCCTTCTCATTTGAAAGAACCATTTATGAGTCCCCAAAGCACCACATTAAACCTCTATAGGTTAATAATCACCTCCAAGGATGTTATTGCCACCATGACTAGGTTATTTGTGAACCAAGAATGGGTCTCGAGGTGTACCAAGTGTAAGTAAGGAAAACAAGGGGCACATTCCCTAAGTGATACTTCTTAGGCTCAAATTATACGAGTTTTGTTTCCTAAATGCTACTTCTCAAATTCAATATCCATGAAACACACCTAGAATCAATACAATCTTTGTCAAAGAAGCATTAATGGGTTTAGAATACAAATTATGGTTTCTTGGACTCTTGTGCATATTTGTAGCACAATGGTTTAGATACAAGTGGATGCACATGAATATATGACGTTTTTTTGGCATGCATATAGTAGGATTAGGTTGCTATTGTTTTTTTGGCATGCATATATATTAGGATTATGACTAGGTTTTTTGGCATGGTTTCTAGGTTTCTATTGTTATGGATTAGGTTGCTAAGGTTATATTTGTGTTTCTAGGTAAGACTATATTTCTAAGGCTAGATTAGGTTTCTATGTGTGTGGTTTGGGTTTCTAGGTTTCTAAATTACGGTTATATTTGTGTGGATGATGGATGAGAATCTTATGGTGAAAAAGGGGATGGTGACAAGAGGGGTAGGAAGAACACAGTGGTGATGTTCATGGTGGCATAGTGATGGCGACAACGACCATGGTGATAGTGATAATGAGCATGGAGATGGCGATGGTGATAGTGAGCATTCAAATGGGCATGAGGATGCAGATATTATGGTTTACTTAGATGGGAGAAAAAAACAAAGAAAACAAATCCATGACGAAACTTGTGCAATAGGTCATTCGACTAGAATATCATGATCACCTCGAATACCAAGGGTTTCCTTTAACCTCTCGTGCTCGGAGTAAGGAAATAAGTATCGTTCCTTTGATGAGTTCTTCCTTGGCATTGTTTGTAGCTGAAGGTTTGTGCCAATAAATAAGTTCATATAATGGTATACAATCCCACCTGGTCTATAATCTTCATATTTATACCATTTTCTATTTGATGAGTGGGAAACCTGGTTCAAATATTCTTGTTTTATAACCATCGACGCAATCGGAAAATAGAGAATAAAACAAGAATATTTGAACCAGGTTTCCCACTCATCAAATAGACATTTAGGGTTTGCTTCCCCTCTAAGCAATGTGCCATCCAATAGTTGGTGCACCATGCATTGCACCTCGGGGAAACCAATGCGTATATGTGCCTTAGAGAAAATATAGTGCCAACGTTTCAGTCAACTAATTAGACACAACTAGTTGTCAAAAATATAAAAAATATACACAACTAGTTGTCAAAAATATAAAAATATTAATCGAACCTGGTTGTACAAGATTTGATATGTGGTCATAATCTGGTGAAATACTTGATTGGTCCTCCTCCAACTGGGATAATTCTGGTCGACCAATGGGGAGTGATACATGGTCCCAGCTAACAACCCAATCCATGGATTCACATTCGTCCCATTCACCACTACTTCATGGAGAACAAAAACATGAGAGTTTCTTTGTCCACATTTCAAGTATAGCATTGTCCAACATTCTAACTGAATTAAATGCATGAGTTCCTTGGATATCCTTGCACTCATATAACTATGATCAATCTACATCCACCACCTCCCAAAAATATCTATGTACATGTGCTTTCCTGGTTTAGTGATCTTCTTGCCTTCTTGCTCCCTCCCCCATGACTGAAGCACACCATTCAACGATGGTCTTTGCATCTCAGATGAGTGATACATTTGTGAAATTCATTTCTTGCCTGCGTAATGCAGTCTTGATGCATGTACCTACTCCATCATGTTCACCAGTTCTGTCTCCGGTCTCAAAATAGTTCCAAATATGTGGCACCTTGTGCCTTTTGTGGAGCATACATAACCATTGGAAGACACGGGTATTTTTTAATTTCCCTGCACAACCGTCAGACCAAATCCAATGTTGTTCCATCTGTATACTATTGTCCTTCAAGTGATTGTAGAACATTTGAAAGCTGTGTTGTACAAAATCCAAGTCGTGACACCTGTCATCACTTATGTAGAAGTGATACTCCTTCAATATAACCATGTTGTCTTCAGTACTATCTGTCCCATGTCTATAGGTGGTATGGACCATTATGTTGACCTGGTCTGAGTCATAGTATTGACTCTGAATCTCATTTTGTGGTTGAAGAGTGTAGTTTTCTGCAAAATCAACCATTGACAGGATAGTCCCAATAGGAAATGTATCCCTACACGTTCTAAATTGTTCATCTTGCCAACGAGTCACATGTACATGCTTTACATACTGTTGTGTCTTCTCAAATATTTCCTCCATGAAGTCGCAAAACCGTACCTGGTAGATCAACAATGAAGACATATCAATATATTGTTACATATGAAATTGCAATCTGAAGAAAAAATAGTATTCAATAACTCATTGCCAACCTGAGAAGTGACCAATTGTATTTTTTTTCTTTCGTTCCCTCCATCAATATCATACGTGACATATTTGAATGACTGCAAGTCCACCTCCTGCTTCCCAAGTTCATGCTCATCGGTCACATGTATGCATTTTTACAATAATGCTAATCCACCACACCCCGGGCATGTCCCATCTATGCAAGTTTTTTGATAAAATGTGCAATCATTTGGCCTGCTACACAAAATGATATGAATAAAGTCTCTAGATGACATCGGTGGTAATGTAGCGGAGCATTCTTGCACAAGAGTGTTATGCAATACATGAAAAATATATGTATATGTGTCATAATAGTAACCATACTCAATGTGGTATCGACAACAACATGTGTTACGAATTGTGTTTATTTTAACATACCATGGTTTGTATTTTTCAAAGGATCTTTGGCCCAAGTTAAGTTCGTTATGTTCATTCCTAAATATATCATATAATTCTGGTTGTTTCATATCAAGAAAATGTTTAATGTGTGGTTCACAATCCTTTGAACCCCTTCTCAATTTTAATACATCTTTTTGGTTGGAAGAAAGTCTAGTGCTTTCATTCCAAAAAACATGCACTAATCCCTTTACCGCATCAATGAGCTTCATATCAAAGCATGGCAACCTGCCAATGAAGGCCCGAACATCTATTTTACCAGTTTCAAGTTGTTATCTTCTAACACAATACCTACGAAGTGCCTTCACATTCAAATTAATAATTTTGGAGGTAGGTTTAAGAAAACGAAGTGCCCTAGTGTTTTTTTTCGCGATTGATTGTGACAACACACGGCGAGCCGCATTGCGATCATTTGAGAGAGATTTATTTCCAATTGTACTAAATGAATCTACTAAACTTTTAACAATATGAGAACTTGGTTCTAACTTTTTGTTCATCTTTATCTTTAATGTTCTTCTAACAACAGCCATAGACCTAGATTTTAACAATGATAAAATTAATTTGCACTTGTCCCCATCACATTTAGAAGAAAAAAAGTTATCAAGTATTTGTCGAGTTTGATAAAAATAGCACATTTAGACAACGTACCTTCAAGTGCACTAATGAGAGTTTCATCAACCTATATACGTTTCATATTTCTTCGGCATGTAGCTACTAATGGAGGTAAGGGTGTTGGAACTGGAGCATGTACAACATCACCAGAACACTCCGACATTTCAATAGGATCCTCTTGTCTTTCATTCTCTTGTTGGTAGTTGGATGTGGGAAATTCAACTTTCTCTTGGAAGGTCTCCACAACATTGTTACAACGTAATTTTCCACCTTGTGAGCATCAACACCCTTTGGCCTGCAGGATCCATTTCACTGAATCAGATCCACTTTATATCCTTCAGACACATTATTTCCCTATTTTTTCCCCTGTATGCTAGCTGTATCACTATAGTGGGTGTACCCTCAAGTTGCATCACTATAGCCCGCGGGTAGCATTTAAAAAATGGTAAAAATCACTAGTTAATTACTTTTTACTCCCAAAAAGCGGTCATAGGGTGACCTTTGGCCCTCCATTTTCCCTGAAAAGCTTCTATGTGTCCGTTCACTTACCTTTGGAAGGACTATATATTGAGCACATATGGCATATGGACGGGAGGAGAAAGAGAGAGCAAGGGAACTCTAGTGGATTTTTTCCTTATCTTGAGTCTACACTCATTGATCCTTGTAGTTGTGAACCCTCTATGTTCACCTTCCAAAATCCTATCATAGTTTGAGTTTTCCATTCCATGGAGGATTGAAGTGGTGGAGGCACAAGTGGATTGACCCAGATCTTGGTTCAGTTTGGTTGCCGACAAGAGGTCGTATCACATTGTACGTCTTGTTATTTATTAATATAAATACTCATAATCTCGTCCATTAATGTTGTGAATGTTGTTTATATTACATTGGGTTGCATTTACTTATAATATCATGGACCATTGCTATTGATGATGTCAATGTCGTTTATATATTATATGCGTTTGTTGTATATTGGTTGTCAAGACTAATTTGCAGGTTCAAGTGCACGAGTTGAAAGCTCCAACGGGGATATACATCAAACGTTTGGATCGAGGTTAGTTATATTCTTCATTATCTTAGCATTGTCATTTATATAGCATAGCACTGAGAATTGAGTTAATTTATGGTAGTCAGCTATTTGTTGTGGTCCACCCCAAGCCATAGGAAGTTTTCTCCAACACAAACATTTGCTTCTTTCATTGTAAATCCTTCATTCAATGCCTCCCTAATTTCATCGCTTGTATAACCACAACCCAACAAGTCATTCACTACCATAGTCTGAGGTTGACTTGATGTGGGAATTGAAACATCCCCCGATGAGCACCTATGTTTTATTTCTTGACTGGTGCCATGGGGTGCTTTTTCATCAAATGTTGTTGAAATTGAGGGCCCCTCTAGTGAATTTTTTCCGTTTTTTTTGTCATGGATGGGTAGGAATGACCGTGGCATCATCTACAGTTGGAATTGGATGAGTTTCCATGGAATTCCTTCAATTCCACATGTCCAATATTTTCTTTTCTCTAACTTCTTCCATGGTTTCTTGAGGCTTATCTTTCCTTGCCGATTTCCTTTTTCGATTGCGTGAATTCCCCATGACCACAATGAGCAATACTAAGAAAATATATTCTAGAGGTGTGCTCAACTATTCAAATATCCAAAAAAATTCTCAATTGTAAATATAGGTTCTTCAAGCTTTCTCAATTGTGAATATAGATACTTCCCCAATTGTGAATATAGATACTTCCTCAATTGTGAATATAGATTCCTCAAGCTTGCTCAAATGTGACAGTAACTTCTACCTCACTTGTGAATATAGAAAACTCTTCATTTGTGAATATAGGTTCTTCAAGCTTGCTCAATAGTGAATGTAGATTCTTCTTCAATTGTGTTCATATAGATTCCTCAAGCTTGCTTGAAATTGTGAATGTGGAATCCTCTTGAAGCTTGAAATTGTGAATGTAGAATCCTCTTGAAGCTTGAAATTGTGAATGTAGAATCCTCTTGAAGCTTGCTAATTGCGAATTTAGAATCCTCTTGAAGCTTGCTAATTGTGAATGTAGAATCCTTAATTCCCAATGCTAACTGTAGAATCCTCTTCAAGCTTGCTGATTGTGAACATAGAGTATCAAGCTTCCTCAATTGCCTTGATTGCTAATTGTGAACATAGAGTATCAAGTTTCTTTGCAGTGCTATCGGGGATAAGGGTGGGGAAGGGGGGTTATGAGAGGCAGGGGGGGTAGTAGGAGAGAGAGGGGGGGGGGTAGTGGGAGAGAGAGATCAAGGGAGGTAGATCCCTACTTATATTGAAAGGTTTTGGGATTCATGTTCTAAGGGTTAGGAGGTTAAATAGGGATTTGGTGTTAGGGGATAAGGTGTCAAGGGGTTTGGGGTCAAGGGGCTTAGGGGTTAGAGATAGGGGGTGGTTAGTGGTACAGGATGGGGGATTATGAGAGAGGGGGGGTAGTAGGAGAGAGAGGGGGGGTATTAGGAGAGAGAGAGGAGGGGAGTAGGAGAGAGAGAGAGAGAGAGGGGGGGGGGAGATTAGTTAGGGGTAAGGGGCTAGGAGGGGGTTTATAGAGGGGGAGAGAGAGAGAGAGAGAGGGGGGGGGGGTTTATTAATGGTTAGGGGGGGAGAGGAGGGAGAGAGAGAGAGAGAGAGGAGAGGGTGTTAGTTGTGGGGAGTGATAAAGAGAGATGGGAGGTGTGGTTAGAGGTAGGTGGAGGTGTAGGGAAGAGAGAGAGACTAAGAGAGGGGGATAGTAAGGCCAGGGAGAGGAGGGGAGAGAGATAGAGAGGAGGGGGTTTAGGGATAGGGGGAGTAGGATGGTTAGGGATGGGGGAGAGGTTATGGATAAGGAGAGGGGGTTTAGAGAGAGAGAGAGAGGTGTATAAGTAGAGAAGAGAGAGTGAGAGAGGGGGTTTGTAAGGGTTACGAGGAGGGGATAGAGAGAGAGGGGTCAGGGGTATGGGGAGTAGGAGATACAATAAGAGAGGGGAGGTGGTTAGGTGTGGGTGGGGTGGGGTGGGGTGGGTTAAGGGTTTATAGAGAGATAGAGAGGGACAAGGGTGCCAGGGGGTTAGAAGAGAGAGAGGGGTGGGGGATAGGGATTGGTGGATGAGTACAGAAGAGATAGAGAGAGAGGGGGTTAGTAAGGGTTATGTGTAGGAGGGGAGAGAGTGAGCAAGGGTTAGCTGTGACAGGATTAGGATATAGATATAGATAGGGGGGTTTAAGAATGGTGGGGATTAGGGAGAGGGAGAGGAGGGGTTAGAGAGAGAGAGAGGGGGGTTGGTGGGTAGGGATGCTTTTTTAGGGTTTTCAGATAGAGAGGGGTGGGGGTTATGAGTAGGTGAAATACGGGCTTAGGGGGTGAGGGTTATGAGTAGGTGGGAAAGGTTTAATTGTTTCTAGGGTTAAGGGATTAGGGATTTAGGGATTTGAACTTTTTAAGTAATATGGGTTAGACTGTTTAGGTGTTAGGGGTGGACTAGGTATTAGGGGTTAGGGGTTGTGGGATTATAGATAAAGTGGCTAGGGGATTTAGGGGTTGGAGGCCTTAGGGGTTAATTGATTTAGTGCTCCAAGTTTAGCTTGTTAGGGTTTATGAGGTTAGGAATTAATGGTGAAGGGGTTAAAGGATTAAAGGATTATAAGGGGTAAATTAGAGCTTAAAGAGACTAATGCGCCACAAACCCAAGAAAGAATGCCAAAGCTGAGAGAGGAGTGATCAATCTAGAGGGAGAGAGCTCAAGCAAACATAGATCTCTTATGAAAACGAAGACCACACATGCAAATGTAGAGCGCACAAGAAAATATAGGGCATGCTAGCAGAAGGGAGGTCACACATGCAAATGTAGTGTAGAGGTAAACAATTATTTTACCTCTATAGGGTAAACTAAAGCTTAGAGGGCTAATGGTTAAAGTATTATAGGTAAATGATTAAAGGAATTAAGGGGTTAGCAGTTTGGGCTTTAGGGGTAAAGGGATTAAGGACTCTGGGCATAGGGAGTTAGGTTTTAAAAGGTTGGGAATTGAGGTCTAAGGTGTTATAGTGTTAAAGGCTTGGGGAATTAGAGGATAAGGACAACAATGAGGGGAGATAAAGGGTTAATGAAGGGACTATGGATTTAAGGAGTAATATCTTTATAGTTTAAGGGATTTAGGATCAACTATTAATGGAGTAATGGGTTATGTGTTAAGGGATTAGGTGCTTAGGGGTGTAGGGATTTAGGGGGTTTGGGACTTAGGACTTATGGGTTTAGGCCTTTAATTTCCATCCCTTATCATTACTCTCCCAAACTCCTTAAATTTATGTCCCTTCTCCCCCATTTCATATCTCTCTTTTCTCTCTCTCACCCCCTTTATCTCCATTCAACACTTAAAAACATAAATTTGTGAAGTTCATAATGCACGCGCGTTATGTAAACAATAACATGTGAGCATTTTGTATATGCAAAAACAGGCGCGCGTTTCTTCTAACACCAAGCGTGCCAACCAAAATATTTGAATTTAAATAGAACGCATGCGCATTCCTGAGCACCTAATAACCCCCTACTCCTACGCCCACGTGTTAGCCACAGTCCTATGTGGTTGGTTCAGACTTCCCAAACCTGTTCTATGGAATTTATTGAACCATAGCTAATTAGGCATTTCCACCATTTTTCTCAATATGCCTATTTTTCACCGCTCTCTACCGCATGATATACATGACCATTATTGGAAAACATTTAGGCATAGATAGCATTTTTATGCAGATTCCAAATATGTAATTTTTTTAAAAGAATATTTATTTTCCTATTTGTTTCCTAATTTTATTGTGTCATCACTTCTTAAGTAAAAAAAAATGTTGTTAGTGTTTATTCCGTAACTTTTTCATTTCAAAACCATTTTTTAAAACATTTTATTCTGCACTAGTAGAACCACCCTATACATGCTATAAAAAATACAAGTTGAAATAACTACATTAAGACCTTCAAGGGCTGCACCCACAAAAACATATACCTTATCATTTGCCAAAAACAATAAAAAGTGACTGTTAGAAAAGATGAAATTTGACATAGTTATGTAAATTTTCAATACTTAAAACTTATATATTCAGCAACATGACTCAATTTCCTACATTTCATGTTTTTTACTCAATGCAAGATATCTTGTGTATGTATCTAAAAAAAAACCAAGTTATTTGAGGGATGCCTGATTTTTCAGTTTTCTATTGCATCTAACATGCCAAAAGTGACCCTCATTAGCTTGCACATGCCTAATAATTGGATTGGAAGGGGAGAATGTGTCTATTCTTCATATGAAGATGGACTAGAAGGCTAAGAAAATTTCACTTATTGATTTACATTTGTTAAAGTTTTCAAATGTTAATTCAAGAAACCATGTTTTTTTAAAAGAAAGGATACAAGAGTTATGGAATCACATGGTTTCCAAATTGATCTATTCTGATGGTACAATTATTTCACTGTATGATTGAAGTAGAGTTATTCATTCTTTGACTCGGTCACCAAAAAGAGTAATTATTTATATTATGGAGATAACCACCATCAAGAATTGTTTATGAACAATTTTGATCAAGAATTGCCTATAAAGAAAGGTATTTGTATTGAAGTTCTCAAATATCTTGTTTCACTGTATTTTGTTTTTAAGGTTACTTATGTTCACTAACTTTTTCAAATTTGTTATCTACTAGATATAGGTATAGAGATCTCTCAGGAATCTTCTAATAAAAAAATACGATGAAGATGATGAGGGTGATGAAGAAACTGCAAAGAATTACTATATAGATGGACAAGTAGAGACTGAAAAATAAGAAGGTCATTATCTATCTTTCACTGAATTTTTTTCTAATGTTTGAGGATTGTAATCTATTTTCAAAAGCTAAAAGTAAAAAAAAATGCTTGCTAATTTACTTGTCAATATGATTCAATTGTTTTTCAACTTGTGGATTATCCAAAGCAAGAGAAAAGATCAAGGAGATCCCTGGAGATTATGGAAAAACAAGCATGGAGTTTGGAAAATTGGATATTATCAAACCAAGAAAGTATATGGGAGCAAAATGCAGTAGCTCCAACATTGTTAGTCTCCAATCAACTGGTAGCTAGTCATTGACATGTTGGAGAATATTGTTCTTTTCTATAATTTTCATAAAACAAATTTGTTATGTAATATATGACATGGATTCTTTTTTGTGTAGCTTATCATAAAAAATGTTATTGATATTTTAAATGGAAGGTTTCTTATTTTATTAGAAAGCCTCCCAAAAAGAAAAGAAAAATGGTGAATGAAAGTACTGATGAAGACTTTGAATTTAAGTTCAAGGAAAAATTATATAAATCACGACCAAATGCGATATGATTATTGGAAGTATGTCTTTCAAAGTTTGATGTTGGAATTTGGTCATCTAAATGTGGAATCGATGAAGGGAAACCCTTGTTTATGAAATTTATTGGGACAAAGAAAAAAGAAATTGGGGGCTGAATTTTAATTTTGGGGGACCAAAGATAATAAATGAAAGATGCAAAAAACATGGATAAAGTGTGGGAAGAGATCCTAGTGAGATATTCAACAAGTAATACATCAATGTTTGTTTTGGAGGGTGATGATGTGCAAGTACATCCATATGAAAACTGTATTTTGCGTAAGCCCTACAATATATCTTCTGCTAAGGAAGAGAGTGATATGATATGTGGAATATGATCATAGGATTTAAGTAAAATAGATGAATCAATTGATATCATAACCTTCAATGCCTCATTCAAGAGATGAAAACATTAAATGTAACTTATGAATATTTTAAATAATAAATGAGTTTTTAAGCTTGTTGGGTGATGTTTGAATTTCTTCTGAATCTATGATCTGCATTTACAGTTGCAAGTTTGTGATCAATAACCTTTTTAAATTAATGAAAAAAATATTATTGTTCTAGTTATATATCTAGTTATGGTTTTTGTATGGAGTCCAAATTCCAACACAAAAGAAATTATTGGCCTTGGAAGTAGAGGGATTGATCTTTGGAGTTCATATGTTTTCCAAAAGAGAAACATATTTCAAACAACCTCATTTTTTCCATAACTTCTACTATTATTATGCGTGGATGTTCAGACCTACTATTATCAATACTGCAAGAAAACATTTTGGCATTGCTATGTGTTTTTCTTCATTGGACCACATGAAAATTAAAAAAATCGTTGCTAGATTTGAATGGTTGAAGAATGAGGACTTTGTATTTTTTTGTGGTCACGAGCAATCTAAACATATTATTTATAGTTCCTCAATGTATGCATATATTGGTGAAGTATTGCATAGATACAAAAAGTCATTGAATGATGTATTTATCCAATATGGATATTATATCAAAAAATAGGCATGTTGTTTATAGATGAAGGACAATATCATTCAAAAGATAATGGCAAGTATAACTACTTGAAAACGCCATCAAGTTGGACATTTGACGGTTCACAAGAAAGAGAAATAACTATAAAAATAATGTTGTGTTATCTGTTGAATCATTTGGGGCCTCATTTCAATATGGGGCATTGGTTAAAAACATTCAACTTTAGATGAAATTAGTGAGCCAACAATTGATTTAGTGAGAGAACATGTAAAGGTTCTTTTGAATAGAATTTGTATATTTTAACAACTTTGACGATGTAAAAACAATTTTGTATTTTTTTTATAGTTCTCATATTTATGTTTTTAATTCACAAATAGATGCATCATGTATGTGGTGATGTGTTTCAAAATTTGCATATCATACACGTATACATATTAATCGTGTTATGTAGAAATAGAAACATTGAAATGTATAGTAAAAATATTGATTGGGTTGTATGTTGTGTTTTTTTGTTTGCAAATAAAGGATTAATAGGTATTTACAATTGTTTATATTTGATTTCAATAGAGTTTTTTTACATGCAATACATAGAAATACATTACAGAATAACTTGAGATTGATAGGAAATCCAAACATCGAAGCAAGGACAAATATTTATCTTATATGTCTAGGATTTAGAGAATTTTTTGAAAAGTGATTTAATATATTCGAAGTTGGTATATGGACATCCCCACAACAACAAAAATGTAGATGGGTTTTTTTCCATTATTATTCTGAAGAACAAGAATGAAAATGGAGCAATTTAGAGTTATATTAATGTCACAAGATGATTGTTGTCGGATAGGAAGAGATTCCTTATGTATATCTCAAACCTTTAAATAAAGTTTGGGAGATTTTTATCCATGCTTACGATGCTAGAAATACAGTGACTGTAGATGACTCAAAAGAAAAAAATGTTTGTAACAAGGGATCTATATTATAACATAAAGTTATACTTGCCATGATTTCAATGACACATTCTTGATAGATCAAATGTGGCCTTGCTTGTTGCACCTAGATGGTGTCAATGATGTGAGGCCTATTGTGAAAAGTATGGAACTAGTTTGTCAAATAATATAGTTAAATGTTTTTTGTCACAATTAAAATATTTGGATTTTTTAGATTCAATTGTGTGATTATAGTACTTGTAAAGTGTCGAATTTGGTTTTCAAAAGTGCAAAATTAGAACTTGAAAGTTCCAAAATTGGTTTACAAAATCGCAAATTTAAGTATTGAAAGCATAAAAAATAGTTTTTCTAAAGTGCAAAATCAGGTTCAAAAAGTGTCAATATCATATTGGAAAAGTGCAAAAACTGGTTTCAAAAGTGGCAATATCAAAGGAAAAGTACACTTTTGGAACCTGAAATTGGCATTTTTGGAACCAGATTTTGCACTTTAGAAACCTTGATTTTGGGGTTTAGAAAGGTTGTTTTTGACCTGTTGAACGTGGACCAAAATAAATCCAAATTTAATGAAATGGGTGTTCAATCTTTACATTAAGAAAAATATTATTTATCTTTATATGAATATTCTAATTTAAAATTTTGTTAATGAAATATATTATTTGTATCAACGTTATCTTCATATGGAAAATGAGTGAAATATAAAGAATACTAATCTTTCATCCAACCATTCCCCATGCTCTCATCGAAAAGAAGATTAATCTTGGGAAAGGGTTGGCCAATCATTACCGATGATCCATCACAAAGAGAAGACTAATATTAGGGAAGGGTTGAGTTACCTTCTCCAGGTGATCTCTATTAATAAGAAGAATAAACCTAGGGAAGTTCAACTAACCCATATCCAAGGTCTCCTTCACTGAGAATAATAATATAGAGTACAACTACAAACCAATCCTTCCCTAAGCTCCCACTTGACAATAATAAAAATCTAGAGGAAGGGTTAGTTGACCCTTCCCTAGGTTCCCATTCAAAGAGAATACAAAGATTGAAAAATGATCGCCTAACCTTTCATCAATATTCACCTTAATGAGAATATTGATCTAAATAAATGGTTGAATTTAACCTTCATCAAGTTCCTTATTAATGAGGATACTGATCTAGAGGAAGGGAAAACTGACCCTTTCCCAAGTTCCAACTCGATGAGAATATTGTTACACCTAAAATCTTCCCATCATGAGATTTAGTGTATACACCCCTGGAGTTACCTTGATTGAGTGATTAACTTGGAAGGATTTGTACCCATTTGTACTAGGTTTTGAGAGGTCATCGCAGGTTGCACTCATGCAGCATGCGACATCACAGCTTGCTCTATTGCAGAGTGTGCCGATGTCAGTTAATGAACAAAAATAGCCCTTCGAGCCCCTTCTCGAAGCTTGCTGACTTGGGACCCTATCCCTGACCTCTTGGGAGAGCTAGCACTCGATTCCTAACACCTTGGAAAGATCCCTTAAGCCTCTCCTATCATATCTCAACCTATCCTATCCATACCCTATCCACTTAGTCCTATTTAAATGAAGCTCACTCCCATCTCAAAGGGAGGAAGTCTATAGTACTCTTATGCTGGTGAAATCAAGCTCAATAGATCTAATACTCTAGCTTGGGGAACATCCACTTCTCTCTAGGAGCGTTGGCACGACTTGTCGGAAGGAGCTTGCAGCATTAAGGCAACGGTTGTAATCTTCTTTTCTATTATACTTCTCCACTCTTCAATACAGTTAATATAATTGCTTTCCATAAATGTTATTTCCTTGATTATGTTTAGATCTTTCCTCCTTAACTGTTAGCTTAGATCTATCATATGAGATATATGCTTTCACTTCTCGTGGTCTGTCACATGTTCAATAGGGTTTAGCTACTTGCAATCTGGCAGCGCTGAAGCATTGGATCAACAAAGGAGAAAGGGATCTACAAATCTAAGGTAAACGATCTACTCTTACGTTTGTACTTCTATATGATCTAGGAAAGTATTTTATGTTCTGTCCTATTTGTTCTAGACTTATGTTAATCTAGGGAGATCAGGCCTTGAGTCCGCTCTCGGTAGATTGTCCGCGAAACAAATCTAGCGACCATACTGGGGAATACATCTTGTTCTATAGTTGTCAATCTGAGAGTCATTTTCAGTTGATTTCTTGACACAAGCCTTTTATTTGTCATTTGCTTCTTGAGTTGATTTCTCTATCAGATCTTCATCTTAAAGACTCTGATCTGCTTCCTCTAAGTTTGTACTACTCATTTTCAAACCATTTCATAGTTCATTGCTTGGAGATTTGATTCATTTTTGAACTTAGATCTCGCCTGTCTCACCTGGTTAGTGAAAATAGAGCGACACTGTGTCTCTGTTCTTTGTCTATTAGCCACTCGTCGCAGTCCTCTCACTGGTATATTGTGACACCGTCGCACTCCCCTCATTAGTGAACCGCGATGTCGCATTGTGTACAAACACAGAGTGCACCAATTTGTCGAATTTGGCATGCAGGCATCCCCTCTCCATTTGTTGATCTGAGATTTGTTTTGTTGTATGAACTCCCTCTGTGCTACAAGATCCATCCAGAGATCCCATCTTTGATTTGTGTGTTCAGTGTTTGGTTTTGTTTGGATTGATTCTGGGTTCCGTCTTGGACAAGTCTGAGAACCGGTAGTGGTGGATACTCTTGTCTCCCCCACCTTCATCCACTCACTCTTGCATTCCCTCCTATCCTTAACTGATCTGGTTACTACATCATATCAGCTCCCAAACCTCATTTAGATCATTTTTTGAGCTTTGCTTGCTTGGTTTGCTTGCTACTGTCTGATTTTGAGTCACGTGTGTCTTTCAGTTTGATTGAGTGCTTGTCTTTTCTTGAGTTTTTTGAATGCACTGAGTGCTACAAGCAGTGTTTTCTTTTCAGTCATTTACATCTGAAAGCGTAGTTGTTATCAAATTAATCTTTTTGATGCATCCATTGAAAAGTTAAAAGTGCCTCTTTCCCATCATTTCTCAAGCATTGTTGAAGAAAATATTTCATGCATTGGAATGTTTTGCTTATGCATTTTTGGAAAAATCGAATGAATGTGATATCGTTTGTGTTTTTCTAGAATTATGAGTGTCTCATCTTCTCGAAAAATCCAAAGTTTACTTCAGTTTTTGCAAAATTAGTTCCATGCTAAGGAAATATAGATGCATTTTTAATTCTTACTGATTTTAGGCCATTGAAAGTGAAATTGAAAGGCTTGCATACTCCATCTTAGAATCCTCTCTTTTCATTACCTAGTGTCATTTTACTTTGAAAAGAAAAAGAAAAGGAAAAAATGTTGTGATTTGGATTAGTAGTGTTGTAATTTTTGCGTTTCGCACAAAATGAAAAGAATGCTTTCATATTCAAACTTGTTTGAATTGGGGATTGTTGCATTGCTTTTGTTTTGGTAAAAGTGTTGGAAAAGAAAATATTTCTCCCTCCCATAGGTAGCATTCATTGAAAGAAAAGAATATTTCGTGCATGTAGCTAGGACTTGCATTATGCTTCCGATTATGTACTCACCTCATGCATTCACCTAACCGTCCAGATAAAATTAACGGTAGGACTAGGTAAAAAATTTAGCAACTTGTGTGTAAGTTAGAGACGTGTTCAGACGTCGTTAAGCACGACAGCTATCGTTATTTTCCAGCACTTGTTGGGCGGGGCCCAAATGGGTTGGAAAAATATACAAGTATGGAAAATTGCGCATTGCGCGCTGCAGAAGGAAGAGGAAGCAGTTTTGTTAAGTGTGCATTGTGCGTGGCGATAGGCGACAAACAATTTTGAGAAATTGCGCATGTCGCGCGACGGCAATGGCTATGGTGCGGTCGCGCAGTAGGACGATGTGCATAGTAGCGCATGAGCTATTTTTGGTTCAGAACATGGGTAAAGGTCAGGTGAGGACATGACCTATTTTGGGTAAGGAACAGGCGGATGGCAGATGGAAGCGACTTGTTTGGACGTGTGGAGGAAAGCAGTTGAGAAGCTAGGCCACGATGCCGATGGCGACATGAAGGTGAAGAAGTGGAAAGGGACAGGCCATGATGTAGTTGTAACTGTTTGAGGACTGCAGCTATTAAAAGAGCATGTGAGCCACAAGTGGCCCAGCTGGAGCAGGCAGAGCAGGTTGTCGACGGCGATAGCTAGGATGGCAGTTAGCCATGCCAGTTTTGGAAACCTTAGGGTTTCGGCCTAATGATTATAAAGACACGACCTACGGGCATGATCTATAAATAAGGCATGATTTTGTAAGGGAAGGGTTATTCTCTTCAGTTTGGTTAAGTATTTGGGTATTGTAGAATCTTAAGCTTAGAAAGCCATTGTAAAGGCTCTGCAGCTGAGTGCGCAGAGACCTATCTGAGAAAGAAGAGAGTCTATAGCTGAGTGCGCAGAGACCTATCTGAGAAAGAAGAGAGTCTGCAGCTAAGTGCGCAGACTAAGAACAGTTGTACCCTTCCCATAAAGATAAATATTAACAACCGTTCTTGTGGACGTAGCCTCCATCCGGGGGGTGAACCACGTTAAATTTTGTGTTATGTGACTATTGTGTGTTTATGAGTGTTCATTTACTTAGTATGAATGTTTAATGCTGAAGTATTCTGTTATGTGATTACTTTTATATGTATTCGCTGCAGAGAATGGGAATAATATGTTAAGTAATATATGCATGGAGGAATGTTAAATATTCAACACTTATGAGTCTCGGAATGTATGAATCGGTCAATTAGTCACATCGTTGAAAATTGAGTTTTAGTGTAGCGTTGGAGCGCACTGTAATTATATGTTAATTCAATCGCCTGCAACTTAATGATAAGAACTTGAACAGGTTAAAGGGATAAAGAATGCTAAGTAGGATTGGTTAAAGTATCCTAGCAGGGACGCGCAATCTAGTTGACGCACCGAGTCATTGAGAATTGCTGCGAAGTAAGCTGTTGATAGCTTACTGTCGTAACACAAGGGTATCCTGTATCGCACCGTTATTAGAGGCGCAAGTGCGTAAGCACAATTGCGCGTTGAAGTACCCAACACAGAACAGAAGGTTAGCGTAGTTATTTGTCTGCAGCAGCCCGCAAAATGTTGCGCTGCTTATCATCCTTTTCCTCATCACATCACCCAGTTGTGGAAACTTGATTCCGCACCCACCTCCTCAGCTTCGCCTCGGGTGAGACTTCAGGCTGTGCGTAGTCTATTGCCGAAAGGGCCAATGAATAGGGGTTTTTTTGGTTTCTTGAACCGCGAAGTACCTGGGTCTATGATTGAAAATCTCCAGAAGGTTATTAACAAGCCAACAGCACTATATCCCAGGGGTATTGTAGTCTTCCACGTACTTATCGGTATATCCATTTCCTTCACATACCCACCAAGTACCATAATCTGTACTTGGCATATATCGAAGGGTGTATCACGTACTTGGTAGTATATCGGAAGGTCTCTTGCCAAACGGTTGTGCATTAGACAACGTCACTATGGATTTGAGCTCCCACATACCTTGCCTGTATCGGGATACACCACTAGGATTCCTGAAACCAACTGAGTTAACCATTTGACCATCTTGGAAAAGCAATACACCGAGAACAACACTCGAGGAGATTAGCACGCATGTACTGTCCAGGTAATCGGGTATGAAGGTAAGGGTACGGTCCCAATCCTCCTTGTCACGTCATATTGTTGGACCCTACAGTATATAGCGGTTTACGATGCCTTGATAATCCCATGAGGTTCCAGACTTTGAATCCACTCTGTCACATAAGTCTGTCTGTTGCCTTAGTTTGAGTAGGTTTTTTTGGACTGCTTTTTTTTTGTAGCATACCCTTAGGAGAAACGTTGTTTCAGCCACCGTAGTTGATTTTCCTGATGCTTTGGAGGATTTTCCCTGGAGAAGATCCTGTGGGATCTTAAACTTATCACCCGAATATCCCCTTAATTCAGAGGTTATTTCAAGGGTAAGAATGGATCATCGTAACACGATCGTAGTTACTGAAGTTGAAAACCTAACCCTGAATGTTGGGGGACTTTTGTTTCCCCAAACTCCACCAGATTCATCCACCTCCAACCCCCCACGGGGTGAAGAGGTGGGCATTTCTACTTCACAAGACGATACCCTCCCGGCAATTTTTCCAGGAGAGCCTGGATCGTTGGAATGGATAAATCAACCCCAGGATGACCCCATAACAGTTGTTGGTCCAGCTCCAGCATATTAGACATCTTCTACCGGTCACCCAGTGGATCATTTTTCCATCGCATCCCCACCCAACTAGACTACTCCAAAACTCTCTAGACCCTTCTACAGGCTCGACCCCGCCGAGATTTTTGGCCCCATTCATGATTGTCAGGAACGATTACGTGTTAGGGGTGATGAAATTTGAAGACAAAGTCTCGAGCAATGACCTGGGTATAGAGACACCTCATTTCATCCGATATCTTTTGGTTCACCCAAACCATCCCTCCACAACCCGACCATTAATGAGATTGGTCAACCCTCACAAGATCCCAGTCCTGCACTTCAAGTGAACCAACCTGTTGAAGGACAACAGTCCAACACACCTGTTACTACCACAGTTACTTTACCAGCTCCTCCCCCACCTCAAAATTCGAGGGGAGGATACTCCATTCCCCCAGATTATCTCATTGGTAACGTTATTACTGAGGTAGCTAATCAACAACCTATGTTGGTTCAACCTTTGAATAGTGGTCAACCTATTTTGGTTGGGGGACAACCCCGTTTCCTAACCAGAACGTAGGCGGTGGAATCCCCAACGAACCTCCCGCTGGACCTCCCCAACCCACTAGATCATCCACCATGGGATTATCTCATGTTGGGGGGCCATCCAATGTAACTCAACCCTCATTGATTCAAGCATATCCAGGTTATGTTAACCCTGCGCCGGGCCAATATAATCCCGGAAATTCACCATACGGGATACCCTATCCCACAAATCCCTACACTCTATGGGGACAATAGCCTGTTTTACAACATAGACCCCAACCAACTATCCCTCAAGCACCACCACCACCGATCGGTCCACCCCCACCTCCTACTGGAGGCGGCGGGCCTCTACCTAACTTTGGAGGAGGCAGGCCTCTCCCTTCTGGCAGAGGTCCAACTCATTTTACTAACAACGGACCCCACCCTTTCGGCGGTGGCAGGAATGGTCCACCCCCCCCGAGGCGGAGGCAGCAGAAGACCACCCTATTATGGTGGAGGAGGACATTTCCCTTCAAGCGGTGTAGGTGTTCCACCACCCCCTCCAGGAGGAGGAGGTGGAAGATCTAATTATTATGGTGGCGGTGGTGGTGGTGGAGACCCTCATCCTTCCTTCAGGCACGTTGTTTCAAATTCTTCCCAATGCACATCGTGACACTTATGAACCCAAGAAACCTCCTAAGGGACCCCAAACTGATGGCATCATTGGATCCCTTAGCACCCAACCTGCTTCTAACACTGTTGGATCGTCGAACCTTCATGGTTCCTCCCCATTACCAACTCAGGTTGGCCACAGCACCACCAAATCGACCACTCCTGCTGTAACTGAAGAGGTGAATTCTGTCCAATCAGCTTCATTGCAGAATTCCGGTGGCAAGAAGAAGAACAAAGGGAAACCTAAGAAGTATTCCACCCAGTAGGAACAAAAGAGCACTCCTGACGACACCAAACAGAAAAGGAAACTAAAGTATCCTTGTCTATTGTGCGGAGATGATCACTTTTCCAAAGAGTGTCCCCATAGACACGAAGTTCAAAAGTTTCTTAGGGGCAAACTGACTCCCACAGTCCTCAACGATCCATTTCCCACTCAAAATCAACAAATGATTGCTCAACCCTCCCCATCCTAAGGGGAACCATCCAATACCATGCATGTTCTCATGGTGCATAACGAGACGATCAATTTGAACACTCGTTCACGATCATACGACTTGGCCCCTTCGAAGGAACCTGTTGGAAGTAATACCGAAAAAGCTTCCAACTCTTTACTTGATGTCACTGTACCATCATCTTCTCTCACCATTGAGAAGCCGTCCTTAGATTCGATATTGTGACCGTCCAAAAGAACGATTCAAAAAGTTGTTTTCAATCCTAATGCTTGGGCAACACATAATTACAATATCGTTGAAGACTTGGCCCAAGCTCCTTGTGCCATGTCCACGCTGGAAGTTTTATAGAATTATCATAATCAATGCAAAACTCTCCTTGCAGCAATCAGTGTAGTCGACCCTGATTCTTCGAATACCATCATGTTCTGACTTGACTACGCCAAGCCGAGGCTTTCCCATCAGCTCGCATTTCAAGTGGCTATGAACATTGCCGGGAAAATTTTCCATCGTTCCATTTTGGACGAAGGCGCCTCTACTTCCATGATGTTGATCGCCTGTTGGAGAGCCATCGGCTCTCCTGAATTGAATCGTTCTCCTACCACGTTGAAAGCATTCGACGAGCATGGCTTTCAACCTCATGGGCTCCTACAAGCTCTTGCAGTTGAGTTGGGTGGAAAGACCGTAACCATTAATGTGGAAGTGGTCTCGGCCCTGATAGATTATAATATCTTGCTTGTTCGCAATTGGTTTTACACCATGCAGGCGGTAGCCTCTTCAATCTTCCGCGTAGTACAATTCCCCCACCAAGGATGAATTGTTACTGTTGACCAACTAGATTTTTGCACACCGAACACTACTACTCATCCTGGTGACCATGTTCCTTCCATTGGAAAAACGTCAAAACAGTATGAGAGTATAGGGGTTGGCCTTTTGAAAGATTCATCTCTCATGGGTGTTTTTCCAATTTCATACCCCCCTAATCATGTTGCCTCGGTGAACATGATCTCCATAGAGATTTCATCTCACTCCACTGATACTTGGATTGCACCCGACGAAGCCACAACACACCTAATCGGAGACGCAATGCCTGTTTCACCTGCTGAACGTATTTACGAGGCTATCCAGCCAGTGCCGGAGAACCACTTAACTATGACTTCCCCATCCTGTTCTCTATGACGGGCATCATCTCTACCTGATCTCTTACTTCTGACTTTTCATTCAGACGAGTCCATCATGGAAGTTATGAATGTTGATGATGGTCCCTGGGATGACCTCCACCATAGGTCATCTTTTTTTCCTCCTTTGGAGTACATAGAGGACAACATTAGCACCATCTTTTCACCGAATATCTACCCGTTCCCTCATTCCCCCATACTCACATGTCTTTCAGACACTGAGGGCAACTTGGCCAACATTGAGTCTACTACCCCGGTAGACATATCGGTGAAACCTGGTGTAGTGGAACACATTCGCATAGGCCAGAAGTGTTCCCCTAAAGAAATTGGTACAACCTTATTTAAGCGATTTCGAGACGTGTTCGCTTGGTCCTATGAGGAGATGCCTGGGATAGACCCCGCGATTGTTTCTCATGAAATAAAAACCTATCCCAACATCAAACCTCTACGTCAAAATTTGCGACCGGTACACCCCCAGAAGTCTGTGGCGATCAAGGCAGATATTGAAAAGCTCTTAAAGGCTGGCTTCATCTATCCTGTCTCGTTGACAGATTGGGTCTCAAACGTCGTCCCTATGAACAAAAAACAAGGTACCATTCACGTCTGTGTCGATTATCAGGACCTTAACAAGGCTTGTCCAAAGGACAACTACCCGACGTTGTTCATTGACCAGATTATCGACAATTGTGCTGGAAGCGTCATCTTTTCATTCATGGATGGATTTTCTGGTTACAACCAGATTGAGATCAACCCAGCCGACCAACATAAGACGGCTTTCATCTGTCCTTGGGGGACGTTTGCATACCGCAAGCTCCCGTTTGGGCTTAAAACTGTTGACGCCATGTTTCAGCGGGCCATGTCATATGCCTTCCATGACATTAAGGACTTTGTGGAACCTTACCTGGACGATCTCCCTGCTCATTCAAAGCAGCGTGAGTTCCACATGGACCATATGACGGCCATTTTCCTTAGATGTAGACGGTACAATATCCATCTGAATCCTCATAAGTCTATCTTTTGCATTGAGTTTGGATGCCTCTTAGGGTTCATTGTCTCGAAGGATGGGATCTGCATCGATCCCTTAAAGGTGGAGGCCATTGTCAACCTACCACTTCCAACTGATGTGACGGAACTTCAAAGTCTCTAAGGGAAGGTGACTTATTTAAGGCATTTTTTTTGTAACTTTGCGGAGAAGACTAAGGGGTATATGAAACTGCTTAAGAAGGGCATCCTGTTCATTAGGGATGATCAAGCTCAAAAATCCTTCGATAGCATCAACCGTGCCATCATGCATGCCCCCATGATCCAACCGCCAAACTATTTCTGAGTTTACATCTTATATCTCACCGCTTCTACTACCACTATCTCCATGGTTTTGGTACAAGAGGATCAAAACGCCCAGGAACATGTAATATACTATGCGAGTAAGTTTCTCATTGAAGTCAAAACTAGATATTGACATGTCGAGAAGCTTTCTCTCGTGGCAGTCATCACCGTTCAAAAGTTCTAGCACTATATCTTTCTCCGCTCACAAAGTCGAACCCCATGTACCACGTACTGGCACGTCAGGTGCTTGGGGGAAAGCACTCACACTGGATTGTGATACTGCAAGAATTAGACCTTCTGTTTGAGAAATCCAAGTCTAAAAAGTCCTTGTTGTTTGCTGAGCTTATTTGTGACCTTCCCCGTTCTGATGTAGAAGTTGAGCACAATGACTCTTTTCCGGATGAATCGTTGTTTCTCATCAGTATGATTGATCCGTGGTATGGAGATATTTCGTTTTATCTTCAAACCCAACGCTTCAACCCTCAACTCTCTCGCGATGACCGTCGTAGAATATGTAACCATGCAAAGTATTATTTTATCATCAGTGATACTTTGTACCACCGTGGCGTCGATTCAATTCTTTGACGTTGTCTAACTCACGATGAGGGTGAACACGTTCTGAACAACTGTCACGCTGGGGCATGTGGTGGTCACCTCTCTGGGATGGCTATAGCCCAGAATATTTTGTGCACGGGATATTATTGGCCTACTATCTTCAAAAATTGTATTGAGGCCATCAAGAGATGTCCTCCATGTCAACACTTCCATACGAAGAAGCGCACCCATCCCACCCCATTACACCCGGTTATTGCCGTGGGCCCCTTCGCAAAATGGGGCATCGATTTTATGCATTTTAAGCCTACCTCGGTCGAGGGGCATAGTTACATCATTGTAGCTGTGGATTACTTCACAAAGTGTGCCAAGGAAATGCCTACATACCAAAACAACGGAAAAACCATCACACTCTTCATGTTCAATCATGTGATAGCGCGGTTTGGAGTTCCTTAGGCGATAGTTACCGATCATGGTTCTCACTTTCAGAACTATATGGTTGATGAATTGAGCGATAGATTGGGTTTTCTCCATGAAAACTCAACACCTTACTACCCGTAGTCCAATGGACAGGTCGAGGCCATTAACAAGGTCTTGAAAACTATGGTCCAAAGGATGGTAGGTACGCAAAAGTCCAACTGGCATAATATGCTCTTTTCAACATTATGGGCCTACATAAATTCTGTCAAAACCACCACAGGTTTCACTCCTTTTCAATTGGTGTACGAATTGGAGGTTGTCCTTCCTATAGAGTGCAAGATTCTGTCTCTGCAACTCGCTGTTGAACTTCTTCCTAACACTACTGACGAGGAAGAACGTTTCCTGTACTTAGCAAAACTTGATGAGTCCCACCGAGATGCTGCTCTTGCTAACGAAGCGCACAAGAAACACATCAAAGATCAATACGACAAGTCAGTTGAACCTCATATCTTCAACAAGGGTGACCTGATCCTCACATACGACCAAAAACATGACAAACTAGGTGCAGGAAAGTTCGAGTCCATGTGGCACGGACCTTACATTGTCAAACGTGTTTTGGAAAAGGGAGCTTACGAGCTTGAAGACTATGACGGAATATCTTTGGGTGAACCCCGTAATGGGATTTACCTGAAGAGGTACTATGCCTAAACCTGTCATGCATAGACTTTCTTGTATATACTGTACATGGCGTGTTTGTGTGTGGTGTGACGCGCTTGTTTTTAAGTGTCTTTAGATCTTGTTTTCGCTTCTTATACCATGTTTTGTTTGCGTGTGCAGATGGAAACATGATACAGATTCGCAGATGGCGCCAGCCAGCATACCCATAACCTTGCGTCAGCAGCTTGGGTATTGTATTCCCCAACAGGCGAGCTCATCAGCTCAAGAGGAAGTTTCCTTGGATTTGCAACCAACAATGCCGCAGAGTATCAAGCGGTAATTGGAACCTTAATCGATGCTATTTCCTTGGGTATGAACCACATTGTCATCCACATGGATTCTCAATTAGTGGTCTCCCATATTAACTAGATCTACGCTATCCGCGATCCTACCCTACTCCATCTCTTTAGACGAGTTCGTCTCCTCGAAAGGTCATTTGAATCCATTCAATACATGCACATTCCATGAGAGTTAAACGCAATTGCTGACTCAACGACCAATTTCATTCTAGATTGGTACATCGCACACATATAATATTAATAACATGTAAAAGCATTCACAACATGTAAATAATACACTGTATAAAAAGCAAAGCATATGAACAAGATCACATCATTTGTCATTTTTAAAACACATAATGTATAAATTGTCGGGAATGTCTGTATATATATATCATCAAAAGTAGTGCTGGTACAAAAATCTGAAGCACGATAGCTTTCAGTAAGTCTCTAAAAAGTCTGAAGCCCCGTAGCTTTCAGTAGTACAAAATTTGAGGCCTCTAAGCTCTCAGTACAAGTATAATAACGTCATCAGGCCTGACGCCTGGCTTGTACACCCCTAGGACGGACAGCTCTCTCTCGCTGAGAACGGAAGCACTCCATTGTCCTCGCTACCTTGCGGAGTAAGGCGTTGAAGCGTACAGACACTCCAACTCCGAACATCTGCATAGGTCTCGATAATTCAACTACTGCTGGCTCAGGAACATCCACTGTTAGCTGGGACAAGTTCCTGTACACGTCCTCCATCTCCACGATGGCAGCATGAGCACCTGGGGGCACAACCGATTCTCCACCTCTATCTCTCCTCGCCAGAAGAAAGACTCCCGTGGGCCGTACGGGACCCACATCTGCACACACATGTTATATACTTGTCAGCACTACAACAAAAAAAATCATAAATACACAAAACTTAAAAAATACAAGGGTTTTGTTCTCACCGATGTCTCCCCATGCTGTACCCTCGGGCAGCACTAAGTTAGGATCCTCTCGGAAATCCGTACCGCCGTACGGGTAGTCCTTAACCATGAGAAATTGGCCTTCCATCCAGTTGAAGAACTTGACACCAAAGCTGATGATAGGGCCCCCACCATGATGGGCCATCACCACTACCCATCTGAGCATGTGAGGATCCCTAGGATCCTTGTCATCCAGTATTACCTGTGGGCGCAAGAGAGGGATCCGCTCCAAGAGGAACGATATCACTATCGATCCATATCCAAATTGCTTGAGCTCTCCCCACCGACACTTGGTCAACTAGCTCGGATGTTTGCAAGGAGACCCTCTCACCAATTGAATATCTTGGGGGACATATAGTCCTTCACATAAAGCATCTGATCCCAAGTGGCCATGTGTGGG
This sequence comes from Larix kaempferi, assembly GCA_027924585.1. Classification (NCBI taxonomy): domain Eukaryota; kingdom Viridiplantae; phylum Streptophyta; class Pinopsida; order Pinales; family Pinaceae; genus Larix; species Larix kaempferi. Next base: position 8,609,585 of record BSBM01000445.1, read on the forward strand.
GCTTGGCTCCCTGCCACTCTAGTAATAGTGAAAAATATGGTATGTAGTGGATGGTTTACAACATCCCTAATGGGAATCTTACCACTAGAGGATCGAGCATGATCAGTACAATGCTGCGTCACCATGTCATCAACAGTGCAATCACTAGCTCGTGATTCGGTGAGAACTATAGGGTCCCCTCTCCGGGACAAACCGGTAAGAAAATAGATGTCCTCAACATCTATGGTGAGGATATGCTCACTGATCATAAAGTGTTGTTGGGACACATCCCGGCACTGGAGCATATGTGACAGCAACGGGATTTGGGCCCTCGTGCCCTGAATCTCAAAGAACTTGAGCAAACCACAGTTTCTCAAAGCATTCACGCATTGTGGATCATTGGCGGCTTGTACATATTCCACCTCGTGTTCTCTTTCCCCCCACTCTAATACCATGTTTGCTTGCTATCAACCCGCCAAAGTGAGCATTTAAACACTGTTAGACCTTACTTCAACCACAGGAAGTCCACCTTTTGGGTTTAAATTGATGGTTGGGATATGCGTTTCCGTCGTCGCACTGTGCTATTGCACACAGTGCTAAGACGTCACACTCCATGTTTTCAAGACTTGAGCCAAGTTGGTCTTGTCGCAGTTCTCGAAAGGGTAGACTGCGATGAGCCGAGAGCACAATAGCCCTCCACAAATCCATCAAAAAACCTAAAAAATGGACCTAAAATCAAAATGTAATCCACTACAATTTTGCTAGATGAATTTTAGGCTTACCTGCTCCAAACAATGGGTGAAATGGCGGCTCGTAGCTCCTGGAATCGATAAGTGAAGTTTTGGCTCCAAATTGACACTTCTTCTCCCAAATTGGCAAATGAAACAATGGTGACTATATTTGACCCATTTTTCTATTTATAAATGAAATAGAATATTCCTTTTTCAAATATTTGATGCTGTTAGGTCATTTGCTATAGTTTTAATCATCTTTGATCATATTTGGAATATCAGTTGACTATTTGATCTATTTTCCAAGTGTGCAGGAGTTGTTAAGTGTTCTTTTGTTCTGTTTCTCGCGTTACAATGGTCATTTCAGGTATGAACACTCCCTTGAAAGTTTTGTCATAATTTCGCAACGGTTAGATTGTAATTAGTTTATGACGACGAGCTTACTCTTCGTTTGTTCTCATGCTCTTGAAACTATGATAATAAGTACCGAGTTATGATTTATCACTTTTCCGGGCTCGTTAAACTTCTACAAAAAAGGATACCCCCCAGAATCTACCTTTAAGCTCTTTTCAGGCTCTCGAAAAACGAAAAGATTTCCAAGCGAACTTGTCATGTTCACGCTTGTTAAAGTATTCAAATGGCATCTTCCTGGTGATAGTTTACCCCTTTTTCAGACCAAGGGGCACTACTTACGAAAAAGGTATAATCCATCCAATCATGACTGGAAGAGTCCTCTCCCACATTGTTTTACCCTTTTTCAGACGATGAGGCTAACTTTACGAAAAGGACCATTGGAGTCTTCTTTAGTTCTTTTCAGACTCTCTAAACATGAAATGACGACCAAGTTTACCTTCTATGGACTCGTTAAACTCTTACATTGAAGGGCCCTCCATGGGACGAACCCCTCCTATCCTAGGTTCGGAAAATATTTGTGATTGGAGTCATCTATGAGATGAGCTATACCGAGCATCTGGTTACCCTCATCAAGATCGTAAAAAACACATGAGGCACTCATCATTCATGATGAAGAAAAAGGAAGGATTCTATGTTACACACTTTGTTAGTGGTAGTACGTAGTCGTTCTTGAACATGGAAGTCATTTTCATTTGCATACTATACTTGGGTCATCCGTTTGTCCTCGAGTTCTACCTACTTCATGAGTCTTGTTACTCCTTTGAGTCATTCAAAGAAAGCTTCCCTCACCAGTCGCATTAAAAGTTAGTGTTGGACTCGTCATGTCAATACTGCCAAGTCATGCCATGCCCATGTTCAAGAATATGTCCACCATTTATCATTTGCAGTCAGTACGCCCATCACCATGATGGTCTACTATGAGTCAATCTTGCATGTTATTGTACCATCCGATCTGCTCTACACATTTTCTGTCATGTTTCGTGTCGATTGATGGGGGATTCATCACGACCCTCCTTCAACGGATTCGTCCTTGTTGACATCAACTCATCATCCGAGGATTGAATCTAGAAACCAACCAAGTACCTTGGCCCTACATGCCTCAATGGTAGGTTACCTCACTTTCAACATGAGTTTACATCATTGACTCTTGATTGAAAGATTTCATCTTGTGTTCAACTTCAACTCACTTATTCATGCTTGGTGATATGTACTGTGATACCTTGGGAACCATTGACATTAATGGTGATCTCCCTCGTGCTTGTTAACGGTTTACATCAATGCCAGGTTATCAATTGGTTTCTACCATGTTCGACATCAAGACCTTTGTAATCACATGGATAGATTCGTATCATTGCGGGTTCCACTTGAAGACCTTGGGAAGTCATATTTTACCCAGGTTGTGATGGAGTTTGTATTGAGTTATATCACACGAATCCACATTTGTATTGGTTGTGGTTGTGTTATTATCTCATCATGAATCTATGCTTGTGTCTAGTAACCATGATTGTGTTCAATCGGTCATTACTACCATGGATCTGCATTGTATTGGTCGGCAACCATGTTGTGAGTCATTTGAGATTGTGTACTCAGAGTCAGTTATACTGGAGCAGCATCCTCGTTAGACAAGTCTATTGCCATTCCTTCTATCAAAGCATTTCACCTGTCTATCTTTCAACAGCTTCATGCTTTGGGGGGCATTCTGTTACACCTAAAATCTTCCCATCATGAGATTCTGTGTATACATCCCTGGAGTTACCTTGATTGAGTGATTAACCTGGAAGGATTTGTACCCATTTGTACTAGGTTTTGGGAGGTCGTTGCAGGTTGCACTCATGCAACATGTGACGTCACAGCTTTCTCTATTGCAGGGTGCGCCGATGTCAGTTAATGAAAAAAAATAGCCCTTCAAGCCCCTTCTCAAATCTTGCTGACTTGGGACCCTATCCCTGACCTCTTGGGAGAGCTGGCACTCGATTCCTAACACCTTGGAAAGATCCCTTAAGCCTCTCCTATCATATCTCAACCTATCCTATCCATACCCTATCCACTTAGTCCTATTTAAATGAAGCTCACTCCCATATCAAATGGAGGAAGTCTATGGTACTCTTATGCTAGTGAAATCAAGCTCAATAGATCTAATACTCTAGCTTGGGGAACATCCACTTCTCTCTAGGAGCTTTGGCATGACTTGTCGGAAGGAGCTTGCAGGGTTAAGGCAATGGTTGTAATCTTCTTTTCTATTATACTTCTCCACTCTTCAATACAGTTAATATAATTGCTTTTCATAAATGTTATTTCCTTGATGATGTTTAGAGCTTTCCTCCTTAACTGTTAGCTTAGATCTATCATATGAGATATATGCTTTCACTTCTCATGGTCTGTCACATGTTCAACAGGGTTTAGCTACTTGCAATCTGGCAGGGCTGCAGCATTGGATCAACGAAGGAGAAAGGGATCTACAAATATAAGGTAAACAATCTACTCTTACGTTTGTACTTCTATATGATCTAGGAAAGTATTTTATGTTCTATCCTATTTGTTCTAGACTTACGTTAAGCTAGGGAGATCAGGCTTTGAGTCCGCTCTCGGTAGATTGTCCGCGAAACAAATACTAAGAGTGGATAAGGGTAAATTGATCATTCTTCAATCTCTGCATCAATGAAAATATTGATATAGAGGAATGGTTTATTGACCTTTCCTTAGGCTCCAACTCAATGAGAATAGTAATGTAAAGGATGGGTCAACTAACCCTTCCATGGGCTTCCCCATGATGATAATACTAAGCATGAAGGGTTGGTCAACAACTTCCTGGGATCCATTTCATTGAGAATACTATGTTTGAATAAGGGTCATTGGATCATTCCCTGGGATCCTAATTGATGAGAAAATTAAACCTGATGAAGGGTAAGCTGGCCCTTCTTCAAGATCCCCCTTGACAAGAATACTAATATAGAGGAAGAGTCGATTAATAATAAGAGTAAGTCAAACCTTACTTGATATGCCACTCAATGGAAATACTAATCTTGAAGAAGAGTCAATTGATCCTTCTTCAAGCTCCCCCTCGATGATAATATTAATATATAGGAAGGGCATTTAGACCCTTCCTCAAATTCCCTCTCGATGAGAATAATAATATAGAAGAAGGATTGTTTGACTCTTCCCTTAGCTCCCCACCGATGATAATACCAATGTAGAGGATGATACAACCAATCCTTCCAAAGGATACCACTCTATGAGAATACTAATATTGAAGAATATTCGATCGATCCTTATTCAGGTTCCCCCTTAAAGAGAATATTAATCTAGAGGAAGGATCGATCAACCCTTCCACAATCTATCTATCAAAGAGAAGGGTCGACTGAACCTTTTATTGGCTTCCATTTGACAATAATACTAATCTATATGAAGGGTTGATTATCCCTTCCCTAAGATCCCCCTCGACAAGAATACTAAACTTGAAGTAGGGTCATTAGAACCTTCCCTGTGCGCCCTACCAACAATAATGTTATTTTAAAGGAAAGGTTGTTCAAATAATTCCCATGGTCTCAATTGACAGTACAACTAATCTCATAGAAGGGTTAGTCATCCCTTCTTCAAGATCTCCCTCAATGAAAATACTCATCTAGATGAAGGGTTGGTTGACCCTTCCATATGATGCTTCTCAATGATAATACTAAGCTTCAAGAAGGGTCATTCGACCCTTCTTCAAGCCCCCTCTTGATAATAATAAAAAATCTAGATGAAGTGACAACTGACCTTTTCCCATTCCCCTCTCGATGAAAACACTAATCTAAAAGAAGGGTCAAATGACCCTTCCCTTGGATCCTGCTTGATGAGAATACTAATCTAGAGGAAGGGTTGTTCAACTCCTCCACCATATGTCACTTGAAGAGGACACCTTAAGCTTGAACAACGGTCAGTAGACCCTTCTTCATTCTCTCTCTCAATGAGAATATTAATCTAGAAGAAAGGTAATTCTACCCTCCCTAGACTCTCTCATAACAAAATACCAATCTAGAAGAAGGTTCATCCAACCCATTCTTTGGTTTTCCATAAATCAAAATACTAATCTAGAGGAAGGGTTGATCAACCCTTCCCTAAGATCCCACTTCATAGGAATAATTATCTTGATGAAAGGTTGATCGACATTTCTTCAAGCTCCCCCTCAATGGCAATATTAATATGGATGAACAGTCAACCGACCATTCCTTTGTCTTCTAATTGAGCATAATTCTAATGTAGAAGAAGGGTCTATTAACCCTTCCCCCACATAGGGGTATTTATTTAATAAAGAGGACCCATTTAAATTAAATAACTATCCATTACTATCTAATGGGCCTTTATTCAAGGAAAATGGTTGCATACATTAGTTGCATAACTCCTAGGTAGCCTAAATGTGAGGAACCTCGAGCAATTAAATAATGAAAATGCACAATATATCAAAAATAATAGAACAAAGAAGAGATTTATTGATCACAGGCCACTTCGAGGGGGAAACCTCCTTTGATCAAGTTCAATACAAGTAACTCATGGATGCCTTCATTGGCCTCAACACGTACTTATATACTAATTCTATGCATCCAATACTATGGATCAATACCATGGAACTTATAATACTACGGGACCACTTACAAAGCATATGCGTCCAATACTATGGAACATATAATACTATGGGATAATACAATATACTAACAAAGTAAAGAGAAGGGTTTGTGAAAATCCTCACAGCAAATCTAAGAGATGATGTATACCTCACAAGAAAGTAATTGATTAAGCAAGAAAATAGAAGAAGAGTGGTCAATGTAGTCTAATAAGCAATAGAATAATAATACAGTAGAACTCGGATAGAAGCAAAAATACTTCACACACACTAATTAATTAATCACAATATGGACAAATCAAGGAAAGAATTGATGATAACTCAATTAACTGAAGTGCAACTGAGTGGTAGGTGAGAGAGGGCGCATGAGATGCATGCAATTGCATGAAGGGGCGCACTAACCACTAGGAGGGCTAAAATTGATCTGAGAGAAGCTCCTGGGGGCTGGCTAACTGAGGGCTAGGTGTTGGACTGATAACTGGAATGCATGCAAATGCATACAAACCCTAAATAATGCATGCAAACCCTAAAAGTGCATGCATGACTGAAAATGCAAATAATGAAAATGTTGCTAGGACTAGGATGGAGTATAGGAATATCCTAACAGAGTTGACACAGGTTCCTAACATCCCCTCCCCCTTAGAAAAATATTTTCCCTCAAAGATTTAGATGTGGAAATTGTTGATGAATCTGAAGGAGTGGTTCCCATGTAGCATCCTCCGGTTGCATTCCGTGCCACTAAATTAATACCTATGTGATGGATTGAGAGTGAAGATGACGAGTGCGCCTATTGAGGCTAGCCTCTAGTTCCAAAATGATGGATCCTTCATTAACAAGTTCTAGTAAAATAGTTTGTGCACTGATTTTGGTGCCAAGAACTTTCTTTAGACAAGAGACATGAAATACTGGATGAATGCGGGAAGAAGGAGGAAGTTCCAATTTATAAGCAACATACCCAATGTTATGAGGAACCTTATATGGTCTATAGAAATTTTGAGCCAGCTTATGATGCCCTTTGAGTTTCAGGGAGGATTTCTTGTAAGGCTGTAGACGAAGAAAAACCATATCACCTACTTGACAAATGCGCTCAGAACGGTGTTGATCGGCTTGTTGTTTCATTCGATTTCTTGCCATGTGAAGATTGTCTTGCAAAATAATTAGAATATGATATCAGGTTCGAAGAATTGTGTCAACTTCCTGAACTGGTGAACTATTGGGGGTGTATGGAAGAATCACTGGCGGTGCCTGACTATAGAATGCTTCATATGGAGTCATTTTAGATGTAGTGTGGTAGGAGGTATTGTACCACCATTCAATGAGAGGGAGCCACTTTTCCCACTGATGTTGTTTTTTGGAGGTGGAGCAATGAAGAGAAGTGTCCAAAGATTTGTTGATAACTGTAGTCTGACCATCTGTTTTTGTGTGATACCCTGAACTCATCTTTTGTTTGGTGCTAGTGTGGCAAAATAGTTCTATCCAAAAATGACAAGTGAAAGTTGCATCACGATCTGAGACAATGGAAGAAGGGATTCCATGAAGACGAAAGATCTGGTCCAAGAAAATATGTGCGACTAAGGAGGCGGTATAGGGATTTATGAGGGCACAAAAATGACTATATTTGGAGAGGCGATCAACCACAACCAAAATCACTATACTCCCTCCATATTTAGGGATCCCTTCAATGAAATCCATAGAAATATCTATCCGAATCCATGTAGGGATGGGAAAGGATTTGAGCAATCTCGGAAGGAGTGTCATTTAACCCTTGTTGCGCTGGCAGGTATCACATTCAACCACCATCTCTTGAATTGTCCTTTTCATTCCCTTCCAAAAGAAGTTACGGTGTGCTCGCTCATACGGTTTGAGGGACCCAGAGTGCCATGTTGATGGAGAAGCATGGAGTTCATAGAAGACAATTTATTGAATATTTGTGCTCTGGGGAAGCACCAGACGACCCTTATCTCTTAGGGAAGCATCATCCCAAGAGTAATGTGGTATAGTCGAGGGGTTGTAGGACAACTATTAGATGATTTGAGATAATGAGGAGTCATTGGAATAGCCCTGCTGAATAGATTGCAACTAATTTGTAACAAGAATAGAAATAGATGAAAGAGAAACTTGGTCATCAAATGTGCGAGAAAGAGCACCCGCCACAAGATTGTCCTTACCCTTCTTGTAAGTGATCTCATAGTCATAACTCATGAGTTTTCTAACCCATATACATTGTGCTGGGGAGGAGACCCGTTGTGCCAGGAATTATTTCAGACTCTGGTCATCAATCTTGATGCATAAATGATTCCCTAATAGGTATGGCATCCACTTTTGTACTGCATGCAAAATAGCCATTATTTCCTTCTCATATGTTGAGGCTACTAAATTCTTACCAGAAAGGGCCTTGCTGGTGAACACAAGGAAATATTCATCTTGAAGGAGAACATCACCAAGTCCATTTTCGCAAGCATCACTCTCAATAGTGAAGGGATTGGAAAAATAGGGCATAGCTAGAATAGGTGTAGTACACATAGCTTGTTTCAGTTTGTAAAATGCACACTCAGTAGCATGTGTCCATGTAAAAGCATCATTTTTCAAGAAAGTGGTTAATGGAGCTGCAATCTTCCTGTAATCCTTGAAAAACTTGCGGTAGTAGCCAATCAATCCCACTGGTTAAGCAAAGAAAGATGCATATCCATCCAAAATTTGTTGTAGATCCATTGGAGTAGTGGATACCATTGAAGGTTGCATCTGAATTGAATGGAGCTGAGTGATGACACCATGTGAATTCTTCTTAATGATTGTTTCTAGGATATGTGAACTGATGATGCTGAGAGACCCTTTTCGTAATCCCTTCAATGTGTGATTTTTCCCATTCACTGAAAACTGCATCCAAAGTTCAACAAAATCCCATAAGATGGGTCCAAGTGTGAATAACCCTTGGGCACCCAAAACCACATCACATCCACCTAAGGGCAAGGAAAACATGTCAGAGCGCAGGTTATAATATCCAATAGAGATACGCACATTGCGACACTTCCCGTTGCAAGGTAAGGTGCCCCCATTGTCAATCATGACTTTGAATATGGAGCAAGGATGGACAAAACAATCAATCTATTTGGCGCTCCAAGGATCAATGAAGTTATGAGTGCTACCAGAATCAATGAGTATTGTAAGAGGGAGCTTCTTGAAGTAACCGTTGACCCACATTGTTTGTGGGGTGGTGACTTCGACTAAAGCATGGAGAGATATCTCTGGATGGTCGTCTTGAGAAGGAGGGTCAACAAGCAACTATTGAATGTCGACCTGATCATCTACTGTATCCTAAGCTTATTCACAAATTTCAGTTGCAGGTGGAGAATCCACATCGAAGAGATAGAGATTTTTATCAACACATATATTTCCCTGAGTGAATTTCTCATCACAATTATAACAAATGCCTTTTTCTTGGCATGCCCACATCTCTACTTCAAACAAATACTTGATAGGAGTTGCTATAGGATCTGGCGTGATGGGAGCTCTTTGGGAAACCATATTTCTGAATGGAACAAAATTAGATTTGGAGCATTGTTGGGCTGTGATTTTGTCCTCCGCCAACTTAGCTAACCCTAGGACTTTCATCATTGTGTTGGGACATAAAATTTTAACCTCAGATCGGATTGCATCTTTTAGACCAATGATAAAACAACTCTTGTATAATTCATCAGACAATCCTTATGTGTGATTAGCTAGTTTCTCAAATTCTGTGTGATATTCTCTCACAATGCCAATTTGGAAAAGTTTAGTGAGTGCTCCTGTGAAGTCATCAAAATCACTAGGACCAAATCATTGCAAAAGGAGTTTACAAAAATATGTCCATTTTGGATCTGCATGAGCCTTGATGTACCAATGGAACCATTGAAGGACTTCATGTTCCAAATGAAAGGATGCAAGTGGAACTTTGTTGACATGAAAAGTATTATGAAGACTGAAATATTGTTTTTCCCGATATATCCATCCAGTCGGATCATCACCATTGAAGCGAAGAAAATCAATCTTCGGCCCACCAAAAGTGTTGGAAGAAGAGAACCCAGTGTCTGCAGAAGACTCTGGTTGTCGTCTATTGTTCATGGCTGAAGGCTGAAGATGGAGGCCATGAATATTTTCATCCAGATCTTCGAGTTTGGTCTTAAGGGATGCAAGTTATTCCTCCATGGTTTTTTCTCCTGCGCGGGTGACAATCATAACCAGCATTTTTTTTTTTGGGGGGGGGGGAATGGATAGAAAAACAAAAACAGAAACTTCTTTAGTAAATGAAAATTTGGATTTGAGAAAAACTCTGATGGTTAATTGGGTTTGACTAGGTTTTGGACACTTTCTAATGGACAGGGAAGCAGAAAATGGGAATTTCAGAAGCGAGGTGAAATAATGGGAAAATTTGTCAAAGAGGGACAAAGAAGCAAAAATAGGAAATGAACACTGTGAAAATATTTGAAGGCGGTTGGGTGAAAATCAAAGAATTTAAGGAAAACCCTTAAAATAGACAGATGTGGGATTTTTGGCTTCGGGAAGTGGAATTTGGGATAGGGTAATCAAGAAGGAAATATGCAGAATGGGATTGCAAGGGTGTCAGTGAATTTTCAAGGTAAACAAAGTTAAAGAAAATAATATATGGTGAAAAAACATAATTTTGTACTTTTTTCGGAATTGATCTACAATGGCTCAGAATTGATCTGCAATGGATCTAGATAGATGCAAACTATTATTTATCAGCTATCAATATAGATGGACCCTAGGTATGCTTGGATTCCTAAAGGTTCAAGGGATTCACTCGGCTACCAATGTTGTCTAATGGCTTGTGTATTGGGGTAGTACCCCTCACTCCACGGCTTAGGTAAAACTGATAATCGCTTTGCAACAAACGACAGCTCTTGGTTTACCTCCTGGGTGGAAACTAGTCAATTAGGTAGGGGTCATTTCCCTTTTCGTTGGCAGGTCCTCTTAATGGGACAACTACTTCGGGGTTCCTATGGTACTCCTCACAATGGTTTTTAGGGATATTCCCAAGTACTTCCCACAGTTAAGCGGATAGGGGTTATTCCCGGATCCGAACTTGCAATTGAAAGGAACAATACAGGAGTGGAAAAAAATTTGACAGAAATTCCACCCAACAAGCCCAAGAAAGTGCTATGATATCAGATGTGAGGAACCTGTTGGAGCCTCGGATGTGTAGGTGTTGTAATGGGTTCCAAGGCCAACAATAGAGGGGGGAAACCCAGACTGAAAGGCTTGAAAAGGTCCTATGCAAGGACAATTCTATCCCCAGCTTGTTTGGAATAGTAATCTCCCACGGATACAAAGGCCTCCGCTGGCACTTATAGGATTTGATCCTAGAAGGATCTATCTTCCTGAAATGGAAGAACAAAAGTGTCCCGATTCTAAAGTGGATCTAAACCTAAGACAACTCTACCTTAAAAGAAATCTAAGCTAAGTCAGATTTTATCTAAAGGGAGTGTATTGTTTGTGTGCAGGGTAACTTGGTTTGAGTTACAATAAATTATCTCATAAACTTGACAGAAATGTGAAATTGAATCATTAACTCATTACTTAAAAATACTATCAGACAATGAAAATTACTGATAATGATTCAAAGATTAAACATATCCAAGATTATCCTGTTGTTCTTTTGCCAATTGAAAAATTAACATGAACTATTGATTTAATAGTTTCTGTGAACCATTTGCAGAAATAGATAAAGATTTTAATTAAATAAATTCAATTAAAACTTCAATACACAAAGATCGTGAATCAAGACAAATCTAAATTCTAGATCAATGCATTAATGATTGGCTTCAAAATCAATAGTATTAATTGATAATTAAGGTGAAGAAATCAGACGTCATCAAATAAATTTGATAACTTACACAAAGAAGATGCCAAAAAAAACTAACTTTGACTCATTAGTCTGCAAAAAATTACAAGATCACAAGTGAAATGACGTTTCTCCAGTCCTTCTCTAGCGATTATCTTCTCCCCTTCCCCATGAGGTTCTATCTCTTTAAATAATAATTACAAAAATTGTTACAAATGATAGCTTTCCCATGAAAATAGGGGTTTACAAAATTAGACTATTCTAATCATATCATCATAGAGAATGGTTCAAAACGAATGTTCACAAAATTTTCGAAAGATGTTCATCACATAATTTGCGGGAAACATCCCGTAATAGACTGTGGAGGTTAACCACAGACTACTACTAGCTATCTGTGACGGATAGTAAGGGAGCTGGAAAATCTTTCTTAGAAGATTTATGATGATCAACAACGTTCTCGAAAACTGAAAAGTCGACCACTTGTTCCTCCTTCAAAGGGATTAATGGAGTGACAGGGTTCTCATTGATTATAAAATCCTGGATAATGGTATTGTCTTGACCAACTGGCTTTTCAGTGATCTTCCTTCTCTTCTTCTGAGGGAGGTGTACGCAAATGGATTGAATCTCAGGTTCTTCTTCATTACCACTGCTTTCATCAGGAACACCTGCATCAAAAGGTAGTGACACAGGTTCTTGATATATAAGAGGCTGAAGTTCTTTCTCTTTACAAAACCTGACCAAATAATTATTGTATCCTTGCATATTGCTCACAATACAATTGTCAGAAGGAAAAAATATGAAAAATTAACTAACAAGACTTTTCTATTATAGTATGGCGAACAACGAATTACCCATGTTGAAGCCTGTATTAAATAGAGAACAATAAATATTCGAGGAATGACTTAGCGTAATGAATTGGCATGATTAGAACCTTACAGTTTGGAAGTTGCAATTATCATGTCTGTATTGAAATAACGCGTAGCATGCGTCGACAGGGATTGAATTAAGATGGGATAAGATTGCAATAATTCACGTATGATTAATGTCAAATCTTAACACCCAATCAATTACAAATTAGTTGAATCAATGATGATCAGTTCATAAGCGGCCGCAAGTGAAAATTGCAGTTTGAAAATCGATTGCAAATAAAAAAATGGTGAAGAAAAACAGAGAAGCGGGATAATTATTCAAAACAAAAACAATCCAATATCAACCGTAGGATTGAGGCGAATCAACGGTCAAGATTAAACATGCAAGTTGCGGAAGGAAAATGTGGGAGGTTTATTTTGAAATTATATACATCCTTCTCGCAATCCGCAAGTTGCGGGTTGCGAGATCTCCACTTTAAACATTATCAAACAAAAATTCCCCGCAGTCCGCAATTTGCGGGTTGCGGGATCGCAAAGTGCAAAACTAAATTAAAAGGTGATCTCGCAATCTGCATTGCGGCTTGCGGAACACGCAAACGCGATTATTAGAAAAATAATTCCACCTCTGAAATCTGCATTGCGAGTTGCGGGTTGTGGAACAAAAGCGTTTCCAACCAAAAAACCTAGATCCCGCAATCCGTATTGCGGGTTTGCGGAAAAACTGACTTTTTTGGAAAAACCTGTGCTTTCCACAATTCTAAAAATCACACAAAATGAAGGGAATTTTCAAAAGGAAAAAAATTACTAACTTGATCAAATCAAAACAAAGAAATGAGAGCATGATGAAAACCCCAAAATGACCAAGGATTTTAATCGTTTTCTTTGCATATAAAAAATTTGGGGCTCCCATGTTTTGTAGAAAACATGGGATATGTTGTACCTAAAACAAATGGTGACTGGCTGGGAAGAACTAGCTATCTCTGAAAATGAAACCTGTAATTACAAGGGAGACATGTCAGAAAGCTTGATATTTTAACCTATAATTGCACCAAGCGTAAACAAGGTGCTTACAACCCAGTATGGGGGAGATCCTGTAACGGATGTCACATGTCACATGTCACATGTCACGTTTTCAAAAGTAATAAAATGTAAAAAGTAATAGTATGGGGGAGATCATGTAACGGATGTCACATGTCACATTTGTAGTATGGGGGAGATCCTGTAACGGATGTCACATGTCACATTTGTCACATTTGTCACGGTACGTTATAACCAAGTATGGGGGAGATGTTGTAACGTTTGTCACATTTGTCACGTTTTTCACGTTACGTTACAACCCAGTATGGGGGAGATGTTGTAACGTTTGTCACATTTGTCATGTTTGTCACATTTGTCACATTACGTTTCCATGTCGGCTCATAACTTATAAAAAATCAAAAGTAATTAAAAATTTCATGTTCAATCATAACTTATCAACAATAAAATAATTAAAAAATTAAAAGAGAGGGATCTAATTTCTTGAGGGGTAATTTTTTTCTTAATGTGTAAAAAATTTAAGATAAATAATAAAAAATTACAGCTCAAGAAATTGGATCCCTCTCGATGCTTGATAGATCTGGGTTTGAGATGGATCTACACTGGTTTACAAAATGTTCTCATAAAACACAATCACAATAGCAAAGTTAGGCATATGATCGATATCCCCATCCAAAACCATGTAATGATGATGTTCATATGACAAAGCAGTCTCAGAAGTAAACAAGAATCATTTACCATTATGCAGTCCTAGGAAGGCAGTTTGTGATGAGCCCTAAGACAAACCTAAATCCATTCTGGGTTACCAAATCTTGAATCACCTTCAACTTATTAATTATTGATTTATGTACAAACATATTACCCACAATATATACATTTCTTTTTTCTCTTTCTCTTTTCTTTTCTTTTCTCCTTTTTTTTTTTTTTAAACATAATGAAAATATACAAACAAGACATTTATTAATAGAAGGCCATTTCCCTGACTTGGTGATCATAAATTGGCAACGCCATTCACAAACCTGATCTGGAAACTGAACAAGCTAGCTCAGTAAGGAGACTCCCCGTCTTTTAGATTTTGACACTAAAAGCAACTCCCATGGATTGGTGACCATAAGTGGTAATTTCAATCCAAAATCAGACCCATCATAATGGTAGGGATGGCTTGTAATAATACCCCACTTATCCTTATATGCAACAAAGTGTCTTAAAAAAGAAAGCAAAATTCATTAGTGTATAGGTTGCAAGACACTACCATGGCTTGGTGACCATATGACAGCAGTGTTATTCACCGATGTTTTGCAGATCATGAATGGACCGACCTGTGATAGGATCTTCCACCTCCCATCCAGAGATGAATTCATCCCCCAAGTTTGGTGGCTTGATGTGGAGATGTCATTCCACCTAAACATCTATGAACATAATGGACTGGATTGTGATAAGATCCCCTATCTTGCAATCTATAATTATTAAGGTAAATTATTTTAAGGTGATCATAATGGGGTCCAAAATGGGTAAGGCTGACAGAGCTATGAATATATGCTTCCATTCACTAATGAAACATAAGGCAAGAAAAATAATTGCTTCCTCAACTTCAATTAACCAGACAAAACATCCATAAATATATTTGATTTAGGTGGGAAGGTATCAATCAAGACTTTGCAAATATTGACTTTTTTGATTTCAGAGAAAACATTTTCAACTACAAGTTAAGAGGAACAAAAGCTGACACTGTTTACCTTAAAACTTCAGGCTTAAGTTATTCTGAGACATACTGATCAATAGTTTTTTCCAAAAGGTGTGGACATTATTTGAAAATAAAACCAGTGTACAAAAGAAAAATTGAAATGAAAATAAAGCAGAAAAACTAAACAAACCACACTTTCTGTACAATAAGTGAATCTGCTCAATCAAACGAAGTACTTCTTGAGCAATTGCACATTGATTGGGTAGGTGTCTATGATACCCTCCAATCTTTGCAACCGGACAGTACTAGGACCAATCTTTTCTATAACAATGAATGGCCCTAGCCAAAGGCATTGGAACTTAGTGTAATCATTCTTGTCCTTGTGTTGTTTATCCCACTTCAACACTAAGTCCCCCAAAGTAAACTCCCTGTCAGATGAGGATCTCTCATCAAACCACCTCTTAACCAACTGCTGATGTTAATAAAGCTTGTTTTTGGACTTTTCCCTATCTTCCTCTAGTTTGAGTAACATATCAATTATGTGCTGGAGTGGGGACGATTCATCCTCTTGTATATACTATGTCAACTGCAGTGAAGGAATCATGAGGTTGAATGGCAAGATGGCCTCCTTACCATAAACTAAATAGTAAGGGGAATTTGCTATGGCTTCCTTTGGGGTGACCTGATCTTCCCAAAGAGCATTGTACAACTAGGTATGCCAATCCTTATGATGAGTAGCAACTGTCTTCTTTAAGATATTTATCAATTTATTGTTAGAATACTCTGCTAGTCCATTCCCTTGTGGATAATAATTGGTAGAAAAATTCAGCTTTATCCCTTTTTCAACGGCATACTGTGTAAGATAAATGGAATAAAAATAAGATGCGTTGTCAAATACTAAAAATTCAGGAGCACCAAAAACTATTTGGCTTTCAAGGAATGATATCACTTGGTTTGTATTGCATTGTCTGAGGGGGACTGCCTCTACCCATCTGGTAAAGTAGTCCGTAGCTTTCAAGAAATACTTGTGTTGCACGGAGGAAGCAAGGTTGATGGGTCCAATAAAATCCAGTCCCCATTGCTGAAATGGAAACTGAACAGTCACTGGCTGCAAAAGAAAGGCAGGTTTTTTAACTTTCCCAACACATTTCTGTCATGCTTCACATCTTCTGACATATGAGTATGCATATTTAAGAAAAGTAGGCTAGTAGTATCCTTCCTTGACAATGTTATGTGCATTTGTCTCTCCTGAGAAGTGCCCTCCCGCGGGTCCTGCATGAAATTGCAAAAGAATATTATCAGTTTCCTCTTTTTCCAAACATCTGAGAAAAACACCATCATAATTCTTCCTAAATAAAATGCCATCTATGAATTGATAAGGTGAAGCTTTCAACCTTAAAGCTCTGCGTTTTTTAAAGTCTAGGGTTTCAGGAGCAAACCCATGAGTAAGGAAGAACTTAATGCCATCATACCATTCAGATGCTTGGGTTGTGATAATATTAACAGAACCTGTTGTTGTACTCTCCTCCTGTTCCCACTCAATCTATTGTTGTACAGGATCATTGGATTGAGTAGTCAGCAGACACAAGCCTTGGACTTTGACGATCTTTGTTGGTCTGATCTCCAAATCATATTCTTGTAAAGCTGTCATCCAGTGAGCTCTCTTTTCACCTAGTTCTTTCTGAACGAATACATTTCTAATAGCTGCATAAGGAACAATAACTTTAGTCTAAGATTTAAATAAATATGGTCTAAAATGTTTCACAGATTTATAGACCGCGTAAGCTTGTTTGTCAATCTGGGAGCAATTGAGCTCTACTCCTTTGAAAGTGGAGCTCATGAATGAAATAGGGATCTCAACATCATTATCATGTTTCTGTGTCAAGACAACTGAGTAGGAAAAGTCCGTAGCAAACGTATACAGAATAAAATCTTTGCTGAAATCTGGAGAAATCAAAGCGGGGGCTTCCACAATGGCTTTCCAAATTTCAGCAAAGGCATTTATTTGTTCCTAGGACCATTTAAACTGGGCATCTTTCTTAACCAATTGATGTAATGGGTTAACAATTTGAGCAAAATTTAGAACAAATCTATGAACAAAATTAATCTTACCAAGAAAATATTGCATGGCCTTACGTGAACCAGGCAGGTCGATCTTCGCAATGGATTCTGTGCGCTCTAGATCGATAATCATGCCTTCTTTCGAAATAATAAAACCCAACAACTTACCCACGGTGACTACAAAGATAGATTTTTTCGGGTTCAATGAGATTCCATATCTTCGGCAGCGTTCGAAAACCTGTGTCAAAGCAGACAAGTGTTCATGTCGTTTTTTGGAATAAATAGTAACATCATCTAAATAAACAACGACAGAATTGTGTAACAAACACCTGAAATCTATGTCCATAGCTCTCTGAAATGTAGCACCTGCATTAATCATCCCGAAAGGCATTCGCTTGTAGGCAAAGGTTCCCCAAGGGGTCCTAAAAGATGTTTTTAGTTGATCATCAGGGGCAACCAAAAGTTGGTTATACCCTGAGAAGCCATCAAGGAGAGAAAACAATTCAGACCCTGCTACCTTCTGTAGAATCTGCTCCATTGGTGGAACAGGGTAGTTTTCTTCTTGAAAAATATGTTTAAGTTTTTGAAATCAACACAGAGTCTTATTTCACTATTCTTCTTCCGAACAGGTACCAGGTTGGTAATCCACTATGTATGCCTGACAGGGAATATAATTCTTGCTACTAGTAGTTTTTCAAGCTCTTTCTTTACAGAGGGTTCCAGACTGGGATGCATCTTCCTTAACTTATGTAGATAAGGCTTTACTTCTCGTTTCATTGGTATATTATGGTGCATGATACTGGTGTCGAACGTTTTGAGTTCATCGTATGTCCATGAAAAGACATCTTTGAACTCCTTGCAGAGTTTGACAAAATCCCTCTTCTCCTCAGCAGAGCAATCAACCCCTAAATTGATGAAACAAGGGTTCTGTTCAGTTCCTAGGTTGAATGGATCGTAATTGAGGGATGAACTATGGGTCTTGCAGTTGGTCTTTTGCTTGAACTTATCTTGCAGATCATAAAATTTCTCCAGTTTGATAACTGATTTGGGGATAAGGTTGGAAGGATCAAACAGAGACTTCTCATGCTCAGCCTCATCAATTGCAACATCTTGGAAAGTATCCTGGGCTGTGAGAAAGTCTAATATTTTTTGATCATCATCAAATACCTTCCAATTTGTCAGATTATTAGGAATAGAAGGCCTACACATAATTTCAATTGAAAACAATTTAGGGGACAAACCTTCTGGTGGGATTAACCTGGATGCAGTGTTAGCAAACAAATCTACATCAAAATTCTGTGATCTTGGGACTGACTTGATATTAAATGCAGAAAAAGATTTAGTGAGATCTCTTACCATCTTTTAATAATTAATCAAACGAGGAGACAAACAATGAATCTTGTTCCTCACCTATTTCACTATGATCTCATAATCTCCATAGCATTCGATTACCTCCGCACCCATGTCAATGGATTTCTTGAGTCCCTGAACCAAGGCCTCATATTCAGCTATATTATTGGTACATTCAAACTCAAGTCTGCAGGCAATCATAGTTTTGGTCCCTTTTGGATCAATTAGGACACAACCTACACCAGCTCCATCTTTAGATTTGGAGCCATAAAAAAATAGAGTTCATGCATTCAAATTTAACCTAAAATTTGTATTCACATTATATACATTATGGACAACAGTACCTGAGAATGGAACAAAAGTGAGATTGACAATTTGAGACTGGTTCTGTACATTCTCAACTGGTGACAAATCCACAAACAGGTCTCCAAAGAAAGTATCAAAAGTGTAATGTTCCACATGTGAGCTGAAGTATGCAGGAGGCTCACTAGGATCATTCAAGTCTGTGACAATCTATTTCATATAAGGCTCCCTGCTAATTTATATCATGTTTGGCCTTCCATTGTAGGGAAGCCATAGGTGAGACCAGTCAGTAGCAAAGTAGCCTTTAACCTTCTCTGACCAATCTCTGCTCAGCCACATGCCATTCATCTCTGGAATGTCAGCCACAATAATATCCATTGTCTGGTGGATTCTAGGGTCAACAGATAATGTTAACAAGACATTTTTCAGTTCTCCCACTACCATAACTTTGGATCTGTCCAATTGGAAAATTTGAGTAGGGCATGGCTCCCAAGAGGAATTTAACTTTTTGCAGACAGATAGAGGCATCACATTTGATGAAGCCCTTGAATCAATCATACAATTATGGAAATTTCTATTGAAGACTTCAAAAGTAAGCAAGAAAGGAGGTGTCTTCTTGCTACTTGGCTTCTGATTTCCAGGTTTAGAGTATATATCCAAATTGTTGTTCTGAGTTTCCCCGAGCTTGTTGAAAATCATACTTTTAGGAAGACTATCTCTCATTGTAGGGATTTTCAGAAGTTCAAAAAGAGAAATATTAGCTTTCATTCTTTTTAAGTCGTCAATTAGATTGTATTCTATTTCAGGAATTAAGGTGTCCTTATGTATTGGTGCTTTACCTCTGTTTTGGGTGGGTGTTGAAGTGGAAGCTTCTTGTATGGGTTGTCCTTTAATCCTTGTATTGTAAGAGTGTTGGACGTTGAAAACAACCTCAAGCTCATCTTCCTCCTCAGCCATAGGAAGTTCTGAAAAGAAGCTAATTGTGTTTATCTGCTGATCTTCTACTTCGTCTGGGGGTTCAGGATCTTGATTCTCTTGAAGGTTTTGATCTTGCTGATCAGGATAATTCGGTGATTCTGAAACCAATGCCTTAAATATAGAAAGAATTTCTTTGGCATTCAATCCTTCATCAGAATTAGGTGGAACTTGGTTTTGTGAGGGTTGGTAAGGTCTTCAGAAAGGTTGTATGTTGAACCCCCTGTTATTATTATGATTTTCTGAGTTGCCTTTATTCAGGTCTACCATTTCATTTGAGATCTTTTGAATGAAATTCTTTATATCAGTCATCTCAAATGGGTCCTTGTTTTGCACCGCGGGTTTTGGAGGAGTTTCTTTCTTTCTTTTAGAGGTTGAAGGTTGAGTTGATGGAAAACCAAGATTATCCTTTAAGCAGAATATGTATTTTTCAACCTGGATAGACTCCATGAAGGCTTCTTGCAGATTATATTTTCGTGCTCTTTTCACCCACATAGAAATGGGAACAGGTAAACCCTTAACATAATAAGCAACTAGCAATTCTTGTGCAGGGAGAAGAGTAACAGGGATTCGATTTTTCAAATATGAGAACCTTTGATTATAATCTTTTACCCTCTCCTTACCGGTAATTTTCATTGAGGATAAGTCTAAAACCAAGTCTTCTGGAGTCTTATCATCTTCAAATTTATGGATGAACAATTTTTTGAAGTCATCCCATGAAGGAATGGATCAAGGTTGTAGGGAAAAGTACCATGTGGATGCTTTTCCCTCAAATGTGTATGGAAACAACCTACAAACTACATCCTCATGAACGACACTCCTAAGTCTAATAACCTGCATGAAGGTTTTGATGTGATCAAGTGCAAGTGATTTATCGTCAAGGTTAAACTTGGGGAGCCATTTCTCAGGATTTTTGGGCAGTCTGTGTTGTTCACCAACAATGAACACAGCATCTTGATCCAGCCAGGGTCTGTTTCCACCTTCATCCATGGGTAAGTCTTTTGAATCTGAACTGGATGATGAATCACTACCAGATGATTCGTCAGATGAGGATGATGAAGATGAAGGAGGTGTTGGTGGTGGTCCACCTGTGGCAACGTTTGGTTGGTCATGCTCTGTTTCACCAAACAATATATCAAGATCGAAATCAGGAAGCAGATTGTGGTGAGGTGAATTATGTTCTTCAGGGTTGGGATGATCTGAATTTTGATTATTCAAGTTATTAGCTTGCGGATTAGTGTTCTGGCGATGAATTGCTGCTAGTCCCTAATTACGCTCTTCAACAATCCTTCGTTGCAACCTAGCAACACTATCAGAATAACCTTTAAGTAATTGTTTGAGTGTAAGGGGTCCCCTAGTGAGTGATACGAAAACAATATTGTCACCCTTTCTAGTTTCCTGTTATATTACAGGGGTGGCAGGAATAATAGTTGGATCTTGTAACGGTTGTTCTGCAGAGGTTGATGCCTACGTATGACTACGGGTGACAACTGGTATTCTTGCTTGAGGAGGTTTGTTGGTGTTTTGTTTAGGCATAATTTGCACTCGACCCTCCTTCTAGCACCATTTTTTGGAGCCTCGAATGTGTAGGTGCTGGAATAGGTTCCAAGGCTAACAACAGAGGGGGAAAACCCAGACTTAAAGGATTCAAAAGGTCCTATGCAAGGACAGTTCTATCCCCATCCTGTTTGGAATAGTAATCTCACACGGATACAAAGGCCTCCACTGGCACTTATAGGGTTTGATCCTAGAAGGATCTATCTACCTGAAATGGAAGAACAAAAGTGTCCTAATTCTAAAGTGGATCTAAACCTAAGACAACTCTACCTTAAAAGAAATATAAGCTAAGTCATATCTAATCTAAAGGGAGTGTATTGTTTGTGTGCAAGGTAACTTGGTTTGAGTTCCAATAAATTATCTCATCAACTTGACAGAAATGTGAAACTGAATCATTAACTCATTACTTCAAAATAATATCAGACAATGAAAATGACTGATAATGATTCAAATATTAAACATATCCAAGATTATCTTGTTGTTCTTTTTTCAATTGAAAAATTAACATGTACTATTGATTTAATAGTTTCTGTGAATCATTTGCAGAAATAGATCAAGATTTTAATTAAATAAATTCAATTAAAACTTAAATACACAAAGATCATGAATCAAGACAAATCTAAATAATAGATCAATGCATTAATGATTGGCTGCAAAATCAACAGTATTAATTGATAATTAAGGTGAAGAAATCCGACATCATCAAATAAATTTGATAACTTACACAAAGAAGATGCCAAAAGAAACTAACTTTGACTCATTGGTATGCAAAAAATTACAAGATCACAAGTGAAATAGCATTTCTCCAGTCCTTCTCTATCGATTATCTCCCCCCTTCCCTGTGAGGCTTCTATCTCTTTAAATAATAATTACAAAAATGGTTACAAAGGATAGCTTTCCCATGAAAACTGGGATTTACAAAATCAAACTATTCTAATCATATCATCGTAGAGAATGGTTCAAAACGAGTGTTCACAAAATTTTCAAAAGATGTTCATCACATAATTTGCGGGAAACATCCCGTAATAAACTGTGGAGGTTAACCATAAACTACTAGATATCTCTGACGGATAGTAAGGGAGATGGAAAATCTTTCTTGGAATATTTATGATGATCAACAACGTTCTTGAAAACTGAAAAGTCAGCCACTTGTTCCTCCTTCAAAGGGATTAATGGAGTGACAGGTTCCTCATTGATTATAAAATCCTGGATAATGGTATTGTCTTGACCAACTGGTTTTTCACTGATCTTCCTTCTCTTCTTCTAAGAGAGGTGTACACAGATGGATTGAATCTCAGTTTCTTCTTCATTACCACTTCTTTCATCAGGAACACCTGCATCAAAAGGTGGTGACACAGGTTCTTGATATATAAGAGGCTAAAGTTCTTTCTCTTTACAAAACCTGACCAAAGATTTATGATCTCCCTGCATATTTCTCACAATACAATTGTCAGAAAGAAAAATTATGAAAAATTAACTAACAAGACTTTTCTATTATAGTATGGTGAACAACAAATTACCCATGTTGAAGACTGTATTAAATGGAGAACAATAAAGATTCCAGGGATGACTAAGAGTAATGAATTAGCATGATTAGAACCTTACGGTCTGGAACTTGCAATTATCACGTCTGTATTGAAATAACGCACAACATGCGTCAACAGGGATTAAATTAAGATAGGATAAGATTGCAATAATTCACGTATGATTAATGTCAAATCTTAACACCCAATCAATTAAAAATTAGTTGAATCAATGATGATCAGTTCATAAGCGACCGTAGGTGAAAATTGCAATTTGAAAATCGATTGCAAATTAAAAAATGGTGAAGAAAAATGGAGAAGCGGGATAATTATTCAAAACAAAAACAATCCAATATCAACCGCAGGATCGAGGCGAATCAATGATCAAGATTAAACATGCAAGCTGCGGAAGGAAAATGCGGGAGGTTTATTTTGCAATTATATACATCCTTCCCGCAATCCACAATCTGCAAGTTGCGGATTACGGGTTGCGGGATCTCCACTTTAAACATTATCAAACAAAAAGTCCCCGCAATCCACAATCCGCAATTTGCGGGTTGCGGGATCACAAAGTGCAAAACTAAATTAAAAGGTGCTCCTGCAATCCGCATTGCAGGTTGTAGAACAAGCAACCGCGATTATTAGAAAAATAATTCCGTCTCCGCTATCCGCATTGCGAGTTGCAGAACAAAAGTGTTTCCAACCAAAAAACCAAGATCCCGCAATCCGCATTACGGGTTGTGGAATTGCGGGTTTGCAGAAAAACCTATGCTTTCTGCAATTCTGAAAAACACACAAAATCAAGGGAATTTTCAAAAGGAAAAAAAAATTACTAACTTGATCAAATCAAAACAAAGAAATGAGAGCATGATGAAAACCCCAAAATGACTAAGGATTTTAATCATTTTCTTTGCATATAAAAAATTTGGGGCTCCCATGTTTTGTAGAAAACATGGGATCTGTTGTACCTACAACAGAACCTCCAGCAATTAAATAATAAAAATGCATGATATATCAGAAATAACAGAACACATAAGAGATTTATTAATCGCAGGCCACTTCGAGAGGGAAACCTCCTTTGAGCAAGTTCAATACAAATAACTCACGGATGCCTTCATTGGCCTCAACACGCACTTATATAATAATTATATGCGTCCAATACTATGGATCAATACCATGGAACATATAATATTACGGGACGACTTACAAAGCATATGCGTCCAATACTATGGCTCAATACCATGGAACATATAATACTATGGGATAATACAATATACTAACAAAGTAAAGAGAAAGGTTGACACAAATTCCTAACACTAAAGTAGGGAGGTGTTGGCCCTCCAACAACTTCACCTTGATTTTGAAAAATAAAGGGCCCCCATGTAAATTCTGTAAATACTTAGCTTTTGGTTTTCTTTCATTTTATCTTGCTCGATTTGGTAAGTGATTTAATGGTCCTCTTTCTTTAATTCTTCACTCCATGTGGTGCTTTTCTTTGGTTCAGTTTTTATGGCTTAAAGATTTGGTCATGATTTTTTGTCGTTTGACTCTTTTGGTTTCCTTGTTGCTTAACAAAAATTGCATATCCTTAGCTTATTTAAGTTGATCACACATTTATGTTTGGCTTAATTGGATTGATATAATTTTTCAACAACTTTTAATAAATGTTGGTCTTCACTTTATTAGTAAATTAAACATGCATCTTGGTCTATATAAATGAATTAACCAAAGACCCAATTTTAAGAATTGTTGATCTATATCTAGAAAGAATGATAATCATATAATGGAAAGAAGTTGGTAGTTTTCATTTTGAATCATCTATTGAAATATACAAGCTTCCTTAAAACAAAAAAATTATTTGTTTTTTCCTTTTTCATGATTATATAATTTTAGGCAAAATTTAAATAATGGCATTTGAGGCTTGTTCTTAAAAATATACACTTTAAAAATAGAGATGGGCTACTTCATTTCTAATAGAGTGAACTATTAACTTTTATTCTTCTTTCCAATTATGATATTTATAGTTTATATGACTAAACTTTTCTAAAGGTGAAAATTCATTATTGGTCTCCAGTAATAAATTTTAATGAAGACTTCTTTATTTTAGCATATATACTATTTGAAAATGAGATTAATTTATTTTATTCAAGTATTGAGGTCACTTTTAACTTTTTAAAATTATAATGAAGTTATTGGTTCACATTATATTTGTTTTTATTACATTATTAATTTTTTTAATCATTTAAACCAATCTACTTTTGGTGAAAGTGATTTTATACTTAAGATATAAATTATTATAGATATTTTTTAGAAAATGTACATTTATGTTTTTTTCATAGATGTGCATTAAGATTCTCCAAATTTAAGATTGTTAATTTTATGAAAAATGTTTATGATATAACTTTATGTTGAAGCAAAATACCCATTTTTTAATGCATTGTATTGTAATTAAAATTCTCCAAATTTAATATGGAGAATGTTTATGATATCACTTTATGTTGAAACAAAATACCCATTCTTTATGCATTGTATGACATTAAAATTCTCCAAATTTAAGATTGTTAAGTTTATGGAGAATGTTTATGATATCACTTTATGTTGAAGCAAAATACCCATTCTTTAATGCATTGTATTGATGGTTCAAGATATATAAAGAATGTCATATGTTTATTCTAATGTTGGTAAACTGTTGTGGGGCACCTCTCAATGAAAAGTTGATATCTTTGGTTTGCTATCCATGCAACAAGTGAGAATCACGAATGATCTTCATTAATATAGCCGTAAAAAGAGTGGCACTAGTGCTTGATAGGAACATTTAGTTTAAGTCTAAGATTTCCATCAAATGCATAGATTTTTCTGTTGTAGTTAAATACAATTTTAATTTTTGTTGAGTACATGGCAATGAGTCACCAGGTTACCATGCCTCATTCACTATGCCGACATCTTTGAGAATCTACCATCGAATCACTACAAACTGGAAGATAGAGATTGCCACTGAGAAGATTGCCACTGAGAATCTACCATCGAATAACACGTTGAGGAGTCTCCCATGGTTATCATGCAAATTCGCCAAACCACAAGCTATCCGTTCTTTGTAAAACTGGTGTCACTAAATCGATGACAATTACTATTTTAATAATTGCATAGATTTCAAGTCAGAAAATGAGGTTTTAGTTGTACCGGCCACCAGTAAAAGAGGAGCAAATGGAGGCAAGAAAGATTTCCATAGTTCTGATGTAGAAAAGGCAGAAAGCTCTATTCACTGAGAAAACAAAAAAATGAACCTGCCGCATATTAATAATGCTAATTAACATAGTTAGAGAGATCGTTGAACAGTAGTGATCGTCTACTACAAGTTTACCAAAAAATTTGAAATAGAAACTTGAAAGCTATAGACCAAAGATATAATGTATCAATCAATAAAGCTGAAAGGGAAAAAAATTCTTATCTTTCCTTCATACGATTTGATTTTAATGAAATTCTCATATTTATTAATATAAATTTTGACGACAGGTGATCGAAGAGAAAATTCAATCAAATCTTTATGGAAGGAGAAATATTGAAATCATTATTAAAATAAGGCAAGGTCGTAAAATATGTAGAGGTGTTCAAGGAAGAATATATTGGAAATTTTGCACATCATCCCATGAAGGAAAATGTCTGTCATCACTAGATTGCTCAAAATAAAGAGGAAAAAATCTCACCAAACCGCAAGTAATAAATACTGTACTAGAAATGATGGAGCATATCGCTATCATTTTCTCCATTAAGTTGCGGTGTTAGTTAGCTCAGAACTAGTATAAAAGTATGCGAGGATTCACTTTGCAAGAGGGGGCGATGCTCTGCAGAGCTTAAGGGAACCTTTTTTTTCCCCAAAGTTCTAGCTTTGTTTCTCTTGTAAAGATTAATAGGTGCAAGCCCACTGGATGGGCTGGGGGATTCATTGTCGGTTTGTATATGACATTCAGAATTCTTTTGAAGACTTCTTGTGATTACAGTTTCTTGCTTAATATAAATACATTCGTATTTAGCTTGTAAACAGTTCTTTTTCTGTCTAATGTATATTATCATTGTTTTCACGATCTTTTTAGATTGATGTTTACACATATTGATTCATCTATTGATCGCTAGTTTATAGATTTGAGGTAAATAGTTTGATTTTGAATAAAATAATAATGTTTATTATTTTACCTAGAAAATTTATTTAATGTTATAACATGTTTTAATTTTTGTTTGATTTTTAATATTAAATCTAATTGAAACATGATTAATCTTTAACTCGGATCTATTTAACTATTTTGCAGCTACTCAACTGTTTGCATTTTAGTTTACATTTCTTTTAGTATAGATTTTTCATTTAGGAATTTAGCAGCACCTTTACGACGAAGTCTCCTTTTCAAGGCGCAACAATCACTTTGTGGTAGCAGGGCCCTTATTCCCGCGAGAAGTAGCTATTCCAAACAAATCAAGAACTTCCTTAAGGACCCTTTTTGGGTTTCTTCTCCTTCATTGGTGAGCAAGTAAGATATGCTCATTAACATGAGGTTAAAGTATGATCTTAACATAGCTCCTAAGTTAACCATATCCAATGTGAAAATCCATCATAGACCTTATTCCATGTGTATATGCATCATACACCATGTACCCCAAGTCTCATGAAGAACCCCCAAACATGGTGTAAACACTTTCAGAATAATCTCAAAAGCTAACGCTCCCTCTTTACTGGGAAAGTGTTTTCACCAACACCTTTGGACTCCCTATACAACTTACTTTGCCAACTCTTCCACATGCAGATATGTACCTCTTGCAATCCCAAGATCAACCATCTCCTAGAAAAAATCTGTCACCCATGTTATCAAAGCATCTTGATCCTCCAAAGAGTACTAACCATTTTTTAATGTAACGAACATAATCCTAGATCATAAGCAATCTTCTAGATCCCAACATGTAATACCACTAATTTTGACTTGGAATGTATTTATCCAATATTATGTAAATGATGTAAATATGCTAGTGTGAATTCCTAGTGCAGAGCCCATGGCCAAGGCACAACTAGTGAATTTCTAGGCATGTATGATGTTTATATTTCATTTGGACTGTTTATTTGGCTTTTATGCTGATTTATATTATATGTAAATATTATGTGCATAAATAATAAAATGGTCCAAGACTGGTTGTGTAAAGAGCACCAAAGGGGCTATGATTCCACCAGAGGGGAAGAGAAAAGGGGGTCCATGGGTGGCTATCCTTGCTTCCAAGTGTCAACCCTAGAACTCACCCAAAATTCTGTCATGTGATGGGAATAAACCAAATATCTCCTTTTTTTACCATTTTTCCAATCATTAATGCATGTGTGGGGTTGGTGGGAAAAGTCACCTCATGTAGTTATTGAAGCATGGTACTGACTACACTTTTGTGATAGTTATGTCATGATAGAATTCAGTCTACAACTGCCAGGAGTCCTTTCTTCTACTACCAGAAGTCCTTTCTTCTACTGCCAGAAGTCATGTCAGTTGTATTTTCACCATTTTCCCATATCCCTTGGAGTCAACCATCATTTGTCTCATTCTTACATGCAGGTTTAGAAGATGCAGAGCTCTCCCTTGCTGTCCATGAACTTACCATGATGTTTTGAACCCAGAAATTCGAATTTGGAGACCATGTTGCAAATTGGGAAGTGGGTTGTGTTGGATGTAGGTGAGAAGAGAGGATGGGCAAGCTAGGAAATCTTACCCTTGAGTTATGCTACTTGTAGGTGCTTGAGAAGCCATAGATTAAGGTTGCAGGAGGTTCTATAACAGCCAATACCAGATTGGACTTATTTTATGCACACACTAGAAGCACCCAACAAGATGGATCGCCCAAGAGAACCGTGGATCGGTGAAGGGGATGCATGGGCTAGAAGGGTGTTGTGTGGGGTGGGTATTGTGGAATCCAAGGCTGTGAGGGCTAAGTGAGACGCCTGCAGAGATCTATATGAGCATTTGGCTAAGCACGGAGAGCAGAATGGGTTGTGGGTTGAGAGATAGAATCATGTAGGTGTTTCATTCACCTTGGTGGCCTAATAGCCTAGCTTAGGGGTGGCCCAGTAGCAGAAAGAGTATATGTTGGACTGAGAGCCTATAGTTGGGTGGAAAAGTGCTCTTACACAACCAGTTGCTTGGATCTGCATTGGATAAAAATAAGTATTCTTATGCATTTGAATCTGAACTATTTTTATTTCATGCCTGTAATGTTTATGCTTGTATTTGAATAATAGATGTGTATGGATAGATTTGAATTCCGTTGTGCATGTTTATTTATGTTCTACACACATTGCATATGTTGAAAAACATATTATGGAATTGGGGCAAAATTTTAGAGCCCGGTTTTCCCAGCGTCCCCTCCCAATGGTTGGATTTGGTGAGGGCGATGTTACACAACATCCCCCAAGTCAACATCACTAACCCAAATCTTTGGAAACCACATCATGACTTGTCCAATACATCCTATAAACAAAATCATATCTCCATGCAATACCAAGACAAGTGGATCACATCTATCAAATTCACAAAGATAGAAATCAACAAAATTCAACTCATTGATATTGAGATACCGAGCTCTTGGTATAGGTAACAATCCATGTGGGGCTATCAATAACATGTGACATGAGAATCCCTCTCACGCAACTCAAATCCTCCAGGATGTGAAACAACATGAACTATATCAACCGCATTATCCCAAGTGAATCTTAAATCAAGAGTAACATCATGGTTCAACTCCCACTATCTAAGATAGTCCAACAACCATGTCCTTGTGCTCAATAATGCTCCCATTGGTTGCAATGATGGAATCAACAACAACATACTCCATCAAGGTATCACCTCTCCTCCTCAATACAACTAGAACGATCACATATGGAAGAAACCAATGCAATATGACTAGCATATATCCTAGGAGTTATACTCACCCTCATAGAAGATGTGCGTGCTCTTGCATGCTCTCAAGCCTCCTCAAAACTAAAAGGCTCATCTAGGTTTTCAATGGAATGTGCAAGTGCCACTAGATCAACAAGTAAATTGTAAATGCCACCCTCTCTCGTCCCTCTAGAAAAAGCTCTCAAATTAGCTAGACAACAATCAATGATGATGCAGTTCTTTCCCTCCAATGCAACTCTCCATTGTACATTTTTCATACAAGAAACTGAAAGAATGTTCTTCTTCAAACTAGGAAGAAATAAAACATAACTTAATTCAAGAACATCATTTAAAGGCATCTGGAAAAAAATTGAACCAACTCTTGTCCAGGATAAATCACATCATCACTAACGTACACTCTCATGCCTGCCTCTTGCTCTTGAGATGTGTTAATAATGACCTATCATATGTCATAAGTCTTGAATTTTCCATTGTCTACATACCATCCAACTCTAGACAATGTTACAAAACAACAGCTAGTCATTGAAAAGGTAGTCTCAAACTAAGAGTGATCCTCTACAACTACTACAGTCCCTGCAACAACTTGTTTCATAGCCTTTCCCTTCTTCCCTTCTTCTTCTCTTCTTCTTCCCTTCTTCTTCAATAGACACTAGCAAACATAATGTCCCATCTCATGTCATAAAAAACACATCACATGTATTTCTGTGTCCTTATTCATGTAGCCTTTCTTGTTACTCTTCTTCATCCTCCCAACAAGAGCAAAAGCATATACTTCCCCTTGTTTCCAAAAACAAGACTGTAATTTGATTTCTTCCTACACAAGATCAACCCAAAGATTTGGAAACTTTACCAAGGCATCTCAAGCACAAACACCCTGAACAAAATGCTTCCATGAAGGAAGAAGTGCATTTAAGGAAATGGACATCAACTCCTTATCCTCCACCTTTGTTCCAATGGTGGCTAATTGATCTTTCAACTCAATGATAATATTCAAGTAGCTTACAATAGTCACTATATCATACTCATACAAAAGACTAAATTTTGTTTCGTAAGAGCATCTATCAAGAAGAATGAGAGTTTTGAAACAAATCAACCAAAGCTTTTAATGTGTCCTTACCTAGTGTCCTATCTACAATGTGTCAAATGAAATGGTCCTTCAAAGATTCAAGAATGAGACTCTTCACCTTAGCTTCCATCTTTCCATGAGAGACCAAATGTATTGCATCTATAGAATCTGGAGTCTCTTTAATCACAAGCTCCCAAAGATTGGTTTACTCCATAAGTAACTAAAGTCTAAGCTTCGAAGGAACCAAATTGGAATCTCCATCCAAGCTATCACACTCCTTAAGACCGAGAGTCACCTTACACATCTTAAACAATCCTCAATTGCATAAATCAACAATAAATGAAGTAAATAGGCCCATCTCTAGGGTTCATGTGCTTCTCCCAAGCAACCTAAGGTATCACACTTAACAACATCAACAAGTTCAAGCACCTCTCCTAGGTATTATTCATATGAAGTACAACATCTGTCTTACACCTAGAGTGATTTCAACCACAAAAGTTTTAAAACCATGTAGAAAATTATGCAATTTGGCAATTCAAAATTTTCACCTCTTAAATAGAATTTCCTAGATCTTACCATGTGAATTTCTAGTCAGAGGGATGTTAGTGAATATAATTATAACAACAAACAATATTTCAACTATTAATAATCCCAATCAACAATGAAATCCAAGAGAATTTATAGTAAAGTATGCCAATAATTTTCAATCCTCTAGAACAATCTTATCATGCATTTCACAAATCTAAAATCACTTACGATAGTTGTAAATCTAGAAACAAAACTACCCTTACATTCTTCAATATAAATGTTAATCTCTTAACACATTTTCCTTTAATGTATGTCACATTAACAAATAGTGCTAGAAATTACAAACCATGAAGAATATAGATCATTGAAAATCAAATCTACAATTTACACAAGTATTGGATAGCTAGAAAATTCATTAATATGCATAAAAATGAAGTTCAACTACATACCATGGCCTTATCATAAGGCTATTACAATCCTCTTGCAAACCAAAACCTTATCTAGAGAAAACATTGAAAACCTTAGATCACACCAAGGAGATCCAACAAGCATGTCCCCCAAGACAAGACATCTCCTCTTCTTCATCTCTTCACCAAGTACAACCTAGGGTTTCATCTCAAAACCCTAATATTCAAATATCCAAGGGATGAAACACTAACTTTAGTCTTAAATATGTTCCAAGAAGCTCATGAAACTCTAGCAACTCCAAGAGAGAGAAAGTACAAAAGAGTCCAAGAGAGAGAGGTGAGATAGTGCACTACTCATATCATTACACATCTCTGAGTGATGAAACCTTAACCCTAGTCTTCAAGATCCTCCAATAAGTCAAGAAAATATATCAACTCCAAGGTAGAGAGAGAGAGATCAAGTACAAAATAGGATCCAAGAGAGAGTACTTAGTTTACTCATCTTGATCACATCTCTACAAAGAATGAATCAATGGGTGATGGACTCCCTCCTTCCTCTTTATTTATGAGAGGTAATGAAGGCCAACAATACATATGTGAACCTATATCCTTACAAGCAACCTACAATAACACATCTAGGCTCACACATTTGGAGTGCTACACTATAAATGTACACATGTCAAGCTCCAAGGTGATGCCATCCACAAGAAATATTCCAAATGCAAGTGCACCCCAAGAAGTGTGTCCAAATCTCCTCCTACAAGCCTCCAATAACTACAATAATCTTTCTAAGCCATAAAGCATTGAGACAACCCCAAGTAGGGGGGAAGCACAATATTTTTTTCTATAAAAAATTAAATATGAAAAGTATTTGTATTTCTCAAAATGCCCATATGGGCATCTGCACAACATTTACAACAAAATATTGGTTAATAGTTTCCCTAAAGAAGGATACCAAGAGACTCATATATAGAACCCCATGAGCCATGGGGTTAGTAAAGCAAGACTAAGTTACCCATGTAGAAATATGGTTTCTTAAAATGCCACACAATTCTCTCAGCATGCAAAGAATTTGCAGATGGGAAGGTGCTAGTATACTATAAAGAAATCACGATGGATGAGAACCTAGATTGATGGGGATTGACGCGCACACACCCAAACACACACACACACACTAGAAATTCATTTCATGGTATTATGTATATAATCTTAGACTCCTAAGTATTCAAAAGAATGCAAAACAGTCAACATGGCTAAGATGCTAAAGGAATCTATTCACCATAACTTTACAAGACAACATGACAAGAATTAGTTTAATTATCCATATTTGATCCTATCTTATTCCTTATTGAATGCATAGTAAATTTAGTAATTGCCACCCATGTAGATAGCATTTATCCCTAACAGTTAGCTCAGGTGGTCATGATCCGAACATGATATCTCTCCCCACAAATTTCGGGAGGTCACATGTTCAACTCTCTAAATCCCCTCAGAGTTAAGAGGACAATAGTTTACCTTGTTTACCATCCATAGATCACATGGGTTTTCCACATTTTATTCCATAAAAAAATGGATAACATTTATAAAATGAAAAAGTTTTTAACCAAAATCTAAAGACTAAACATAATGAAGAGAACAACAATGATCATATACATGCCAACAATGAGGATAATTGTGATCAACATATTTAAATCAGATCCATAAATGAACATGTTTTGAATGATGACACAACATATAATGAACATCAAAATAGCCCATCAACATCTCCAAATGTGATTAATAACATATTTGAAAGCATATTGATGTAGAAAATTTAGTCCTTGTCACTCTTGTAGGTAATATCTATAAAAGTTGTTAAACCAAAATCTATAAGAAAATGAAGTAAACAATGAATATGATAAAACACACATCAATAATGAAGATCACAAAGAGGTTAGTGATAATCAAAATATTGATACCAACTTCATAAATAATGATATTTTGAATGATAATACAACACAAAATGAGCACCAAGACAACCGACCAACAACAATGACCAATAACACCTTTGAATGTGTCTTCTTGTACTAGAGAAACATGATAATGCTTTACAACTATAAAGTATAAATTATCAAGTATAATTTTATTGTATATGTTGTGCAAATATGTTCACATTTCTAAATAAATGCTAGAATTAGGAAAGGAATATATTAAGCTTTAGATTCATTGACATTACAAAAGACCATGTATGGCATCATTATATAAAAGTATTTGTCCTTTTCAAAAGAATGGCATCCTTATATAGAAGTATTTGTCCTTTTCAAAAGAACAAGTTCAAGTTGTTTAGTGATTTTATTTTCTCATAAAATTTTGTTGATCATAATTTTTAAATGTTAGAATTTCATCGATTTTAAACATTATTATCCCAAGATTACTCTTTAGAACATATTTAATATATTTACATTCCAAGGTTATGATAAAAAACCACAAGTTAGCTCAAGTTTATTAAAGAATAGTGGCTCTATGACTAACATATTTTAATATGGAAAGTATAATAGTTTGGCATGAACTTTTCTTACATTCCAAGGTTATGATAAAAAACCACAAATTAGCTCAAGTTTATTAAAGAACGGTGGCTCTATGACTAACATATTTTAATATGGAATGTATAATAATTTGGCATGAATTTTAAAGGAGAAGAACATGATATAGCTATAGCAAGGGGGAAGAGGAGCATAATCTAGCTATATAAATACAAAGTTGGTAATGTGATTGAAGTTGTAAGCAAAGGATTTGATTATCTTAAAAGACAAACCATTATATTCTCCAAAGCTTATACTCAATGAAGAACTAATTGTGAGAAACTGAATCTCAACTTTTATGTCATAGAAAATGAATAAATACAATGTCATTTCCTTGAACTTTGTCATGGCCCTTCCCTTAAACATATCCATGCATGTCTATAGTTATTCATTCTTGATCTTTCATTAGTAAAGTACTTTCAACTATTCATATAAATATGAGTGAACATAATGATAGACATAAGAGTCATAAATAAATATTTCCTTCAAATGGTTGAGAATGTAATGATGATAACTCAATTTAGCTTACAACTTTTCATAAATCTTTTCTTGAGAGGGTTGAGAATGTAATGACAAGATCTCAAAATTAACATAGGTTTTTCATATAAAGCAGTTAATTAACTTAAAATACATAAAAATACGTAAGAGAGGTAATTGCATGGTTTGCCATAAATTTCATGTTTGAAAACTGGCCTTGTTGCAATCTTGATAAATATTCTTCTCATTGTGGTTTAAGTGACCAAAGAATTCAAACACTTTTTAAATATATTTTCCTACAACACAATAACTTCTTAAATTTCAGAAGCAAAGGCAGAATTGAAAGACAACAAAAAGCTATGGAGCATTTTTCAATGTGCTCTTCTTCATTAACTCTGAATTTATAGGATTACAACTATAGCTAAGTGGACCCAAAAACACTACCAACCAATTTTGACCGTGTCAATCTTGAGATTCACAGTGACTAACTAATTCTTGACTTGTCAACAACTACTAATTGAC
Source organism: Larix kaempferi (assembly GCA_027924585.1). Classification (NCBI taxonomy): domain Eukaryota; kingdom Viridiplantae; phylum Streptophyta; class Pinopsida; order Pinales; family Pinaceae; genus Larix; species Larix kaempferi. Next base: position 8,644,986 of record BSBM01000445.1, read on the forward strand.
TCATAAATGTAAAGCACTACTTCTAGCTAACTGGAACAGGGGATATTACAGACTTCAACACTCTGCCTTAATCTCAACTATTACAATCTTTAGCACTGACAACCCAAGTGCTTTCTTTAAAATTCAAAAATGATTCTTTCCAATGGTTTGGTGAAGATATTTGCTAGTTGATCCCTTGATCCACAAAACTGTAAAGTGGTGTCCCCATTGTTGACAAGCTCACGTATGAAGTGGTAGGAAGTGTCAATGTGCTTGCTTTCCCTATGGAATACATTATTCTTGGAGAGAGAAATAGTTGAACTATTATCACATAAAATAGGGGTTAGTTACTTGTCCACATGTGCAAGATCATACAAAAGTATTCTTAGCCATACTACATGGCATGTTGCTATAGTTCCTACTACATATTATGCTTCTGCATATGCAATGGTAACAATGGGTTGTTTCTTAGATGCCCAGGATATCAAACTTGTGCCCAAATGAAAAGCATATCCTAAAGTGCTTTTCCTATCATTAATGTTTCCTTCAAAATCATTGTTTATGTATCCAATGAGGTTATTGTCTCTAGACATTGTGTAGCACAAACCATAATCTCTTGTACCTGCAACATGTCTCAAAATTCTTTTCCCAACCTTCCAGTGAGAGTCTTTGGGAGACTCCATAAATCTAGAAATAAAACTAATTGTATACATTAAATGAAGTCTTGTTGTAGAAAGATACATTAGACTAACTACAAGCTTCTTATACATGGATGAATTTATAGCTAGTCCTTCATCCTGCTTACTTAATTTTGTCCATGTGGCAATGGGTGTCTCTGTTGGTTTGCATTTATCCATTCTGAACCTCTTCAAAATGTTTGTAGCATACTTATGCTGAGATATTAAAATTCCTTGAGCAAATTGTTCAACTTCTATGCCCAAAAAATACTCCATAAGACCAAGGCCAATCATCTCAAATTCATTTTTCATGTCTGATTTGAATTCTTGTATCTGCAAATTTCCAATATAAATCATATCATCAACGCATATACAAACAATCATAATCTTACCTTGCAAATCTATTTTTTTGTAGAGAGTGGACCCATTATTGCTTATGCAAAATCCATTGTTGAGCAAGTAAGAATCAATTCTACTATACCATGCTCTTGGAGCTTGTTTTAAACCATACAAGGTCTTCTTCAACTTGTACATTTTGTACTCTTGGCCTTTTACTCTAAATCCCAATGGTTGATCCACATACATTTCTTCATCCAATATGCCATTTAAAAATGCTAACTTTACATCCATCCAATATTCTAGCCACTTTATTCTCCAAAGCTTATACTCAATTAAGATCTAATTGGGAGAAATTGAATCTCAACTTTTATGTCATAAAAAATGAATAAATACAGTGTCATTTCCTTGAACTTTCTCATGGCCCTTACCCTAAACATATCCATGCATGTCTATAATTATTCATTCATGATCTTTCATTAGTAAAATACTCTCAATTATTCATATAAATATGAGTGAACATAATGATAGACATAAGAGTCGTAAATAAATCTTTCCTTCAGACGGTTGAGAATGTAATGATGAGATCTCAATTTAGCTTACAACTTTTTGTAAATATTTGCTTGAGAGGGTTGAGAATGTAATGACAATGTCTCAAAATTAACATAGGCTTTTCATATAAAGCAATGAGATAACTTAAAATACATAAAAATATGCAAAAGGGGTTATTGCATGGTTTTCCATAAATTGCATGTTTGAAAAATGGCCTTGTCGCAATCTTGATAAAAAATCTTCTCATTGTGGTTTAAGTGACCAATGAATTCAAACACTTTTTAAATATATTTTCATACAACACAATACCTTCTTAAATTTCAGAAGCAAAGGCAGAATTGAAAGACAACAAAAATCTATGGACCATTTCTCAGTGTGCTCTTCTTCATTAACTCTAATTCATAAGATTACAACATAGCTAAGTGGACCCAAAAACACTACCAAGTAGTCCAGAATCAATGTACCGATTTTGATTGTGTCAATCTTGAGATTCACAATGATGAACTACTTTTTGACTTGTCAACAACTACTAATTCACTGATAAATGCGAAGCAATACTTATAGTTAACTGGAACATGGGAGATTACACACTTCAACACTCCCCCTTAATCTCAATTGTTACAACCTTTAGCACTGACAATACCTAAGTGCTTTCTTTAAAATTCAAAAATGATTATTTCCAATGGTTTGGTGAAGATATTTGCCAGATGATCCCTTGATCAACAAAACTGTAAAGTGATGTCACCATTGTTGACAAGCTCACGTCTAAAGTGGTTGCAAGTATCAAGGTGCTTGATTTTCCTATGGAATACATTATCCTTGGATAGAGAAATAGCTCACATGTTATCAGAGAAAATAGGGGTTGGTTCATTTTCCACATGTGCAAGATCATACAAAAGTATTCTTAGCCATATTGCATGGCATGCTGCTATAGTTCTTACTACATATTTTCCTTCTGCAGATGAGATGGTAACAATGGGTTGGTTCTTAGATGCCCATGATATCAAACTTATGCTCAAATGAAAAGCATATCCTAAAGTGCTTTTCCTATTATCAATGCTTCCTGTAAAATCATTGTTTGTGTATCCAATGAGGTTGTTTTCTTCAAACATTGTGTACCACAAACCATAATCGGTTGTACCTGCAACATATCTCAAAATTATTTTCCAACCTTCCAGTGAGAGTCTTTGGAGACTCCATAAATTTGGAAATAAAACTAACTTTATACATTAAATGAGGTCTTGTTGTAGTAAGATACATTAGGCTACCTACAAGCTTCTTTACAAGGTTGAATTTATAGTTGGTCCATCCTACTTGCTTAGTTTCGTGCCTGTTGTAATGGGTGTATTTGTTGGTTTACATTTATCCATTCTGAAACTCTTCAAAATGTATGTAGCATACTTATGCTGAGATACAAAAATTCCTTGAGCAAATTGCTCAACTCCTATGCCCAAAAAATACTTCATAAGACCAAGGCGAATCATCTCAAAGTCCTTTCTCATGACTGATTTGAATTCTTGTATCTACAAATTTCCAATATAAATCATATCATCAACGTATAGACAAACACTCATGATTTTACCTTAATGATTTATTTTTGTGTAGAGAATGGGCTCATTAATACTTTTGCAGAATCCATTGTTGAGCAAGTAAGAATCAATTCTACTATACCATGTTCTTGGGACTTGCTTTAGACCTTACAAGGCCTTCTTCAACCTATATACTTTGTACTCTTGTTCTTTTACTTCAAATCCTGGTGGTTGATCCACATGCATTTCTTCATGCAATATGCCATTTAAAAATGATAACTTTACATCCATCTAGTATACTGGCCACTTATTATGAGTTGTAGTAGCTAACACAACTTGAATGGTATCTAACCTTACTACTGGAGCAAAAGTTTCATCATCATTAGAGAAATTTTGAGGTCAAAAAATGGCCTCAAAACAAAGAAAATGTACTATAAAAAACAACCAATCACATTCCAATCACATTCTAGTAGATGACATCATCTCCATTGGTGAGGTGGCATTACATGAGTTAAGAATGCTTACTTGTCAAATTTTCTATGGTGGATGAAAACACATAGTTAACCAAGGTAGTGGTGTAAGTACTTTTAAGTCATAAAGGAAAGTACTCATAATGATAGTCTTTTCATAAAATAATATTATTGTCATTTTCAAGTAAAGTACTCATAATGAATGTCTTTTCACACCTCATAAAATAATATTATTGTCATTTTCAAGTGAAGTACTCTTAATTCATAAAGAAAGTCCTTTCACATTTTTTTATAAAATAATATATTATCATTTTTATGTTTTTAATTTTAAATTATATATTCACTCCATTATATTTAATAACATAATGTCAAACTAATAAATAATAATAATGTATTTAATAAATAATAATAATAATAATAATGCAATGTAGATTATAATAATATTATTAACATTTTACATGTACAAAAAATTCTCAATTAAATTACATTATATTAAATTTATGAGAAAAGTACTAAATATAAAAAAGTCAATATAAAATTAAAAAAATAGCTCTTAAAAATATTTTTTATTATTTAATTTCATTTGCAAGTTCAAGACAAATAAATGCTAAAGGACAATAAATTTTTGGGAATTTACAATGAATCTTAGTCACATCAATGTAGACTTATTTTATTAATTTTATTTCTAGTGAATTTTGAAAAGCAACTCAACCGTGGTTATTTATATTGTGCATAGAAAATAGTGTGGGAGGTGACTTGCCATATATACCTACCCCATAAAACCCCCAATTCATAATATTTTAATATATCTCATATTTTTGTAGTACATCTCTTAGGAGGCCCTTTTTTGACCTCAAAATCTCTCTAATGAATCAACTCCTGGCTATTGAGCAAAACCTTTGGCAACAAGTCTTTCCTTATGCTTCTCCACCTTTCCTTTCTTATTCAGTTTTGTCTTATAAATCCACTAGACACCAATCTTGGCTTTGTCTACTGGTAGATCAACACGATCCCATGTCTTGTTCCTTTCAATGGCGTCAATTTCATCATTCATGGCTTGCACCCAATGTTCTTCCTTCACTGCTTCTTCGAAATATGTGGGCTAATAGGATAACAATGCAAAGTGAGTTTGTTGATTCACTTCGTCTACCTTCTCATAAATCTCTCTCAAGATCCTTGTTCTCTAGTTTCTTTCAATGAACGTCGATTCACTGCTCATAGAAGAACTATTTGTTGGTTGTTCTTCTTGTGTCTGAACTTGCAAACTTGACAACCTAAGGATCTGTTGTCATGTATTTTTCAACTATTCATCTATTTGAAGAGATGGGCATTGACTATCCACAACATCATTTTCTTGTTCACTCCATGACATGTCTTCCAAAAATTTGACATCTCCATTGACCACAAACTTCTTGCTGATTGGATTATATAGTATGTAGGCTTTGGATTGTTCACTATATCCAATGAAAATACATTTTTCACTCCTGTTGTCCAACGTCTTTCTCAACTCCTCTAGAACATGTGCATATGCTATGCAACCAAAATTTTTAAAATAAGAGACAGTTGTCTTTGTGCCACTCCAAGCTTCTTGTGGTACTTTGTTTTTCACACTTGTTGTTGGTGATATGTTTAGTATGTATATTGAACACGCAACAGCTACAACCTTAAAATCATTGGACAAATTCTTGGCTTTAATCGTGCTCCTGGTCATGTTCATAATGGTCTAATTCTTTCTTTTAGCCACTCCATTCTACTGAGTATATATTTTTGTGAATTACCTCTTGATTCCATGCTATCTACAACAATTTGCAAACTCTTTTGAATCAAGTTAGCCACCTTTAGAGTGGCGGATCTACACTTTCTGCCCTCCTATCTCTAAAGAGGCTTATGCCTACTCCAATATCATTAATAAACTTGCTCTCCACTTTGTGAAGAGACTTAAGCTTGTCGCTCTGATACCATGTTAAATTTCAGAAGCAAAGGAAAAATTGAAACACAACATAAAACCATGGAGCATTTCTCAATGTGCTCTTCTTCATTAATTCTAAATTTATAGGATTACAACCATAGCTAAGTGGACCCAAAAACACTACCAAATAGTCTAGATTCAATGTATCGATTTTGGCTGTGTCAATCTTAGGATTCACAAAGACTAACTACTTCTTGACCTATCAACAACTACTAACTAACTCATAAATGCAAAGTACTACTTCTAGCTAACTAGAACATGGGAGATTACACACTTTAACATAACTTACTCGTTTAACTTTCCAATTTTACCTTCCACTTATTGCTACTTCACAATCATGTACATTTTAGTGTTCAATCTTAGTTTCATGTGTGGACACAATAATGCCTTCCCTAAAAGAAAAATGTAACTACTAGACTAGTTTTGATTTCTACCTTCAACAACATGGAGCAACATTTAAACTCCTCACAGTTGACTATTGTAACAACAAACCATTTACCCAGATTCTGGTTTTCAACATATTAGTTAAGTCATTTGAATGATAGTTTTTCTTGCATACTCGTTGTCATGATATCTAGTATTTGTATTCAAGTTCTGCATTACAAAACTCATATTTAATGTGAATTTCTTCATAATCATTGGCTATAGCTCAAAGAGTGATGTGAATATATTACTAAAGCTTCTAAAATTTATGGCTAAAAAGGTACATTCTATTTTTCAGTTTCAAACCTTGTATATTAAGCTTCTAAATTTATGGCTAACAAGGCACACTCTATTTTTCAGTTTCAAACATTGTAATTTCAAGAAATCAAGCATCTTGTTTGGCATTGACAATGTCAAACATTATTGATTTTGACATGAGAATTAGAATGGAAAGAAAATAAAAAAATCTAATATTTATAGTTTATAAAAATTCAAGATCTTCTTTCATTGGAGGCAAGTTTAAAATGAATTGCTTTGAACCACTATCCATAGAAACGATTCATAATATTTAACAAATCCTAAACTAAAAACAAATGTTTGCATTTTATTAACTCCATACTTATGCCTCACACCTTGCTTCCTTGGAGACAGGCTTGGTGAAACATACAAAACATATTTTAGAACACAGTATCCTTGAAAAATTATAAAACAAAACTTATGCAAGCAATGAAACCGTGGAAGAGATTATGTTCCAAAACTAGCAAAGGACCTGGCTTTCCCATCAAAGGAATCTTATCTTATAGTAACAAAATACTCCTCGTTTTTAATAAAATTATACTTTTCCCTATTCTTGTTTGGTATAGGCTAAGTCACAATATTAAACTGCTATAAAGAAAACGTGCACACAGAGTAATTAAAGCCTAGTGGGTTAGCACTCTCTCACACACACATGTATATATTGTAACTAAATCCCAGTGGGTTAGTTCAATCAGTTCGAACAGACTATGTGAAGGCAGGGATCACTGTGAGTGTCTGGTTGTAGACCAGCTAAGATTCGAGTCCCACTGAGTCCCACTGGAAAAAGTATATATATTGTAACTATACCCTGACCCAAAATGTTTGGGACGGAATTTTTATTAAGTTTTATCTGCCTTTCAAGCTGAAAATCATCCCATATAATTGAATTCACAAATCAATTCAGAGATTTTTCATGGCCATTTTAGTCACTGGATTGCAGTAGTTCCATATGAATCACAAGATCCCCTGCAATAATCACAACTATGTCTCCCCACAAGCAGATGTAGCATTGCAGTCTCTGGTGGTTTAGTATTGCCAATTTTTCAGGCATATTGACTAGATGGCTGTCTATTGAAAGGTAAAAAGACACTGCATGCCACATGCTATCTTTCACAAACAGACTAGATACTAAATTCTATCTTCATAATGGTGCCTTGGATGCCTTGAAATTAAACTTTAACGTCACTGTCATCATATACATCTATCATTTACGTACTTTTACATTGAGACAATAAATCAATAAACATACAATGCAGGAAAAATAAGCTAGAAACTCTAGACAAATAATAAGATACCTTCAGGTAAATATATAGGCAAACAAACAGATCTATGAAGGAGTACCCTTTGAAGACCTCTGAAGATCTAACTCATGCTCAGCCACCATTATGCAAGAATCCTTCTCCAAAGATGACGCAGGGTCTGCATCATCTGCTGCTCCACTTCTTACAGGCTTTTCCAAGTTTGCATCTATCTTCGCTGGGCTAAGTACGTCTGGCATGCATTGGACATCAGGTAAAATACCCACTTGATCAATGTCATGCATTGCTGGAGATATATACTTTGCTACGGTTACAAAGAGAGCTGATCCATCATGTAGCTCAGTTACACTCTGCAGTTAACCAGATGACTTTTTCAGCTGCTAAAACAGCAAAAACCTGCTTTTTAATTCACCACTAACATTAATTGAAGAAAACCTACATTCTCACCCACTTGAATGCCTCTTAAGATAATAGAGTCACCTGAATTTTTCCTTTTCCAAAGGTCTTGTGACCGACAAGTTTGGCACGTCCATTGTCATGCAATGCACCTGCTAGGATTTCACTTGCACTTGCACTACCTTCATTAACCTAGACAATACCGTGCTTTTGATAATATAGTTAATATAGGTGTTAAGTCCATTACTTCCCTTGGATTGAGAAACTCAAATTTTTAGATACCATGTTTCTAATTCTGACAATTAGAACATAATACAAATTTGAAACAATTCAATAAGAATAGAGATTAAACTTGATGTGGACACCTCAGAAATCAAATACAGCTACAGAAAGACTTCCTCTCCTTCCAAAAAGGGAAAAAGAACTAGAAGAATTCATGCTTAATATGATGTTTACCAGAACAACAAGTGGATCGCGAGTCAAAGCACGCCCATTGATCATGTTTATGGGTAGCATGTTACCATCTCGATCAATAGTGTTAACAAGAGTTTCATTTCCATCCAACCATATCTGTGCAACGTCAAGTCCAGCTTTAACTAGCCCCCCCTGTTAGGTGCAAAACAAGTAGAAAAGTATAAGAATTAGAAACCACAGTTTCAAATGGACTTATAATGGTAATATAGTTGTACAGTGCATATAAACTCACAGGATTATTACGCAAGTCCAAGATGTATGAGTGAACATCCTGATCCTCCAATGCAATGATGACATTTTCCATGTCTGTTGCAGCAGTCTATTGCAAACATAAAATAATGCATAAGAGAAATCTCCCACAAAAGGTTATACCAAAATAATTGATAAATATTAGAAATATCCTTTGCGGAATGATTAGAGTATAAGTAATTTTACCAAATATATGTTAGGAGCTAGTTTTGACAAAAGTCACTAAAATGCAAAATTTTGTTCAACTCAGTCAACCTTACCAAAAAACATGAATAGAATACTCTGCTAAACAGAAAAGGACGATAAAATATTATATGATCCACTTGTGAAGGTGGCCCTCAAGCTGGTTTGAAAACTTTGTGACTAAGTGTTGCCCGCCGATGTGCACACGGCAGCAGAAATCTTTCGAATCTGCTTTTCCAAGGGGGAAATGTGTGGCCTTGGGGGCAAGCAAAGAGTCAGGTGCTGTCACCTGATCCCGAATCCTCTGTTTAGGCAAACTCCTAACGAAACCAAAGGGGGTAGACCCTACAAAGAGTTACTAAGTCTCTTATGGTTTTAAAGTGTTTTGAATGTGTGATGAGGATGGGTGTTGTTTTAGGAGTTTTTTGATGATTTACAATAATAGATTAAGTCCAAGCATGTATTTGCAAAATAGATGATACACAACCATAAATGATGAAAACTTATAAATGAAACATCCATGGCAGGATATGATTAAAGCAGATAAATCTCCAATTAGATAATAAACAAAATGAAATACTTTGCAGACTGACTAGTGCCAAATGGAGTCAATGCCTTGAGTGTTTGGGATGCTTAAAACATGTCTTTGGTGTGCTTGGGAATGTTTTGCAAATGCTTCTTGGTAAATTTTATTGTAAATTTTGGGGGTGAAGATGATTATTAGGGGAAGGGGATCTCCAAGATATACCTTGCGGTACAGGAGATATGTCCGGATAACAATGCAGGTGGCTCCGTACAAGAACATGTGGGCTGGCCGGAGTCTCTAGGGCGGTGTTCAACACTACACCAACAAGGATGTAGCCTAACTATGTCCTTAAGGTCTCATTCCAGTGGTTCCTGCGTCCCCAGGCAGAATTTGCCCACTTTTGATTGTTTGACGATCAATGCCGGATTTTCGTTGATTTTCTTGGGAGTAAATTTTATTATGGTTGAAGTGGAATTAGATGTAAAGAATTTAGCAATCTACACTGCTTCTGGGTATCCCACAAGTGGGTAGAGCATACACAGTGTAGTAAATGTTCGTTCCGATTTTATTATGGGTTATGAACAAGAACCATAGACTCTCCGATAGAGAGCACTCTTGATCTGATAATGAATGAGATTCAAGAGATTTTAATTGTGAAAATGCAAAGTAAAAAAAAATGAAATAAACTAACTACCCGAGAATCTCTTTCAGGTCTGGGATCGTACTCAGGAGAGCAAGGGGGTTAGCAAAATAAACTAAAGTAAACTCTCCGATAGAGAGCACTCTTGATCCGCCTTATGGCGAGATTCAAGAGATTTTGGTTCTTTTTAATAGTTTATATAAGAATAGAAATCTAAGTAAAACTTGGAAATGAAGCAAACTAAAGCTAACAAATCTAAGATCTAGCAACCTATCAAATTGAAATTTACTCTAACTTTCCTATGCTACTTCCAGGTATAAAGCAAATGAAGTGCAAAAAATGACGCTACAAGCTTCCCCCAAATGGGGGAAGTAGGGTGTGGGAGCCTTTATCCCACTTGCTTTTTATTATGGTTTGTAAAAAATGGTTTTTATTTCTCCTTGGAAGCACAGGGTTAGAAGGGGAATGAAGAAGAGGGAGAAATGGAATTTTGTGTGCTTTAGGGAGTTTGGTTTTTGCTCTTTAAGCACCTTTAGCTTGATCCTTCTAGCCTTTGGGCTATGTCTTCTTTGTTCACCTGTGGATAAGGGCTTATGACATGAACATGGTTAAGAGTTAGTTTATAAAATAAGTGAAACTAGATCAAGTAGGAATGTAGAAACTCTTGAATGATAACTAAGATCTAGATGCAAAACACAAGCAACAAATGATAAACTTTGGACACTTAAACTTCAAGTTACTTGCAAGATGAACAAAAAGGGTTGAAGGGGCAACCAATAAACTTTTTCTTAGACAGTCCATACAATCCTTGGACAGTCAACTCAAATTTTATGAAGGCGGTCAACTTGAAACTTTCAAAGACAGTCAAATGCAAACAATTCAAGGCAGCCAATCAACAAATTCTTATGACTGTTTTGTACTTTTAGGGACTGTTTTGACACGCTTTTCAAGGCTGTTTTGACACACTTTTCGAGGCAGCCAATCAATGAAATTTTTATGACAGTTGAAAACGATAAATTGTGGCAGCCAAATAACCTTTTTATGACTGTTTTGGCACACTTTTCGAGGCTGTTTTGTACCTTTTATGACAGTCAAATCAATGAAATTTTATGACAGCCAACTAACCTTTTTATGTGACTGTTTTGGCACACTTTCCAAGGCTGTTTTGTACCTTTTCTTTGTACTGTTTTGGCACTGTTTTCGAGGCAGCCAATGCACTTTTAGACAGTCAATCCGTAGTCAAAAAATAAATAAGTTAAAAGATTAGTATATGTTAGCTTATGAAACAAAGATACAAAACTAGATCTAAGTATGAGAGTAATTTAAAAGTACTTTAGATCTAGCATATGATCAAGCGAAGATTGTAGAAAATAAATTTCAATGAAATCTAAGCTTGCATGAAAGGTAACCAAAGAGTAGATTGAAATTTTATGAGAAGGAAAAAAGGCCTCAAGCTCAAGCTTGAATGTTGCTGAGATATGGAAGCTCCTATAGGACAAGATACATTAGATCCAAAATGTATTGAAGGTAAAAAAGACGCAACCGAGCTCAAGATTACCTTCAACTTTGGTGATCTGTAAAGCCACAAAACCTCAAACAAAAGAGATCAAGTCTAGTGTGATAAATAAACTAAGAATGAAAGAACATTAGTATAACCGACTACAATTTGTTACTTCCAATTCTTAGAGAACCTAACACAAGCAAGCAAATTGAAACTTCAAATGCCTACTCTATGGATCAGAATAGAGCCTTCTAAGCTAGATGATAGATCTATAAATTGCAAAATGAGACAAGTAACTAAACTAGTATCACCTCGATTTTAAGCCAAGCATTCATCATCATGAGAGTTCTTGCACCATAGGGACCTCCAAAGTCTCAGCGTTATTCAATAATAAAAAAAATAGTTACATACATGAGCAGAGGTTCTTTGCATAAACTTCCACCCTAATGATGGAGGCAAAGCCCTGTATTTATACACAAGAGAGACTGAAATCGAATTGATGAAGAGGCTAGGTCAAGGAAGGCGCAAATCCCAAGGATGGAGGAGAGCCAAGCCTTGAATTGGAGTTTAATTGAGCTTGGAAGGTGAGACTAGGGTGAGGTGGCCTCCGCCTAGGCAAGGCGCCCACCCTTCAACATAGTAACCATCACCCAACCAATAAATAGATGCCACCTCAGAAAGTCGCCCAAGCTAGAAGAGAAGGCGCAAATCCCAAGGAAGAGTTGTATGTAGTGCTTCGATGTTGATTCCAATCAGGTAGGTGATGATTGGAATATTCCTAGATGCTCTTTGCCATGTCATTTAGCCCTGTACTTTATTCAATTTGGTCTATTTTGGAGTTTTTTTATTTTCTCCAAAATTATTATTTTTTATTATTTTTAATTAAATATTCCTCATTTATTAATTTTGAGAAAATATTTAATTGAGTGAATAATAATCACAGGAAACTTAGGAAAAGTGGGTTTAGGGGTTTTATGGGTGCTCTGGGTTAGAAAATGAGCACCCCCAAGGCAAAAACAACCTCCTAACCCATATTTTATCATTTTTTAATTAAATTATTAAAAAACCCCAAGAAGCGGGTAAAAATTATTTTCTCAGAAAAAGCCAAAAATCTTAGGGGACCTAGTGCATGTCCACATGACTCAATATAGATGGCTAACATGTAAAAATCCTCGACACAAGACTCTAATAACCACCTTAGGTTTTGACCACCATGGTAAATACTCCAGCTTTGGAGGTGTGAGTGAAAAACTCATGGATTATACTTCACTAAAAAGTAAAGCATAATTCCCAAGGAAAAAACACTCTAGAGTATCACCCTGATAGTTAAACCTAAGGATAGTTGAGTCTTTTATAAAAGGACCCAGTTTAGACCAACTTTTTACAATCCCCCCAAGGGGGTGTGAACATGACTTTATTACAAATGGGGCAAAATTGCCCTAAAAAGTGACTTCTGAACTTCTGAACTCTGAAGATGGACATTGAACATGTTCATGAAACTGGCGGCTCAATAGAAGTTCAACTATTGTACAAAATAGTTGGTAACACTAAGTATTCCAACTCTAACTCAATGAGCTTCCAAAATATGTACAAGTTGATGGCTATTAGCCGAAGAAATTGGTCCGCAATAGATATCGGTCAACAAGTATTAAGTGTAAGGGTACGCTTAGCTGTGAGGTTGATTAACTGTGTTTGGTTGTAAATTATGAAATAATAATTGGTCACAATCAACCATAGTCTATTAAAGTGAAAATGAGGCAATAAGTATAGCTAAGAAGGTGCTCATTAGATGGATATACTGGTCACACCTTATAATAAGTTTTGCAACACCCCATTTTGATATCCTGTTTTGTATATATTTGGTTGACTACGTAATATTAGACATGATGTGACATTTTGCTTGGGTCACTAGCCATGTGGACTATGTACATGAGGACCCACATGTAAGTATTGTAGATGAAGTCCTGTAGCCTATGAGAATTGCACTTGAATACACACATACACCTACCCACTAGGAGGTACGATGTGCAGCCCACTCATGTGCTGCATTCATGCATGACCCACCCAATGATGATTTGATGCCTGTCACGATTGTTACCAGTGTACTTTGGGGTTTAGGCAAAGGTTATGAAATGATACCTTGGGGGAATTCTCAATCTAAGGATGAAAATAAAAACCAGCAACCACAAACAAGATCCTACAATGAGATGAACAAGCAACAAACATATAAATCAAAGTACCACAGGTTACTTGAAGGCAATAACAAAAAGAATCCAACAGGTGTCAAACCCATACAAACTCAGTCACAGAGACAACCTAATGAGTAACGGATCTGCCAACTGGAATGGTGCCTTTTGCAATCAGGATGGAATCAATTTTGACCATTTAAGGTCTCGGGATGGGAGCCTTTCCTGGTTGGGCAAATCCACAGGTATCCTAGACTTCTATGGCTTAAAAAACACATTAGACTTAGATTAACTGATGGTTGTCCTAAAAAATCAGCATATATATGCAAAAGGAACAGGGAAATGAAACAAGTCTAGGAGGCTGGAAACAAAGCCAAATAGAAGAGTGCTAAGGGAAATATTTCAACTCGTACTTTAGCGTGTGAGGAGATATAGACTTGAGGCACACAATAAAAATTCAGATTTGAAACAAAACATAAGAGCTGGGTTTGAGTGAAATGGCTTAGCACTAAAATAAACTTCGCCAAGATTTTAAAATTAGATCTGAAATGTTTATAACAGTGAAGTAAATAAGCATGCAGATGGCCCAAAACAAGGGTTTAGATGGCTGAAAATTACTATTATAACAGGTGCCTATTCTAGAGGACAAATGGAGTCCAAATAGATCATTTAAGCAAAGAAAAGACCCCCTAAACATGCCTGAAAACTACAGCCAATAAAACAGTGTTCAAATCTACCCACATACCATACAAAACATAGAGAAAATAGTGAAAATTTGCTAGACAATTGTTTTTTTCAGACTAAATGCCAAAATGGTGAGTGATACTTACCTCCATTCCAAACGATTTGATAGAGCTCTAATATACATAACGCTAGGTTTTTATTCAGAGTGAATGAATCTTTAAGCACAATAATAAGTAAGTAAAAGCATTTTTAAAAAGTTAAAACAGAGAGGAGGGAGTACATAGTGCCAGAGCACCATTTTAAAAATAAGTGCAGGGGGCAGCAAACAAGCCCCTCCCTCTCCTTTCTGCAGCATCACACGGAAAATGCCTGTGATCCGGTGCTATTAATGAAGAAGGATCTGATGAGTTATGATAAACTACTGATGAGTCATGATAATCTGCCAGATATGTTTTAAAAGAAAGCAGAGAATTAGCGCTGGGTTTTCTTTTCCTTGCCCTGGGGCCAGGACCTTCGCTTCTATAGTTTAGAATGATAAACTCTTAGAATGAAAGAGAAGTCCAATGTTCAACATCTATTATATTAAGTGATCTCTCCTTTCCAAAAATTTGTAAGTGCCAATTCTCTTGTTCCTGGGGCGCACTTGACAGCTCCTTTCTCTCTCCACCTGCCATACAAATAACTTGTTTAGCCGAGAAAAAAAACAAATTAAATCTGAATGAAAATTACATGCAAGTTCAAAGAGGAAACTAGTGAGAAAAAGGGAGCAAAGAACAAATCAATTTTTTCTAGAGTAGAGCACCCTCCTTGCCAGTGAACTAGGGCGCACTTGGCTTATATGGTTCTCTTCTTCCTGCAAATCACAACATAAAATTGTCTCCAAAGCTCAAGAGATTCAACAAATAACATATAGCAGAGATTTGCAAGGGATCAAATCCATCTTCTCAATCCGGAAACAAGAGAGAAAGAGTCACAAAAAATTATGTTCTTAGTATTTCTGAAAATCGAGAGCTCACTCCCTTTTATAGATTGAGAATGAGCTAAATCCCTAATCCAAAGTGATGGACGATTGAGATTACAAGTTGAGAGAAGAAGATCAATGGATGGGATCTTTTCTCACATTCACAAGTTTTAAAATAGCTGAGAATTACATTTTGATGGAGGAGGCGAATTGCCTCTTACAACTCATTTTTACAACATGAAAATACATCTCTTTGGCAAGTTAGATGCCTAGGAGAGATGGGGGGATCATTAGGGGGTCCCCCCTGTTGCCGCCAGAAATTGCGCATCTGGTTAACGCAACAGAAATCTATGCTATTGCTTGGTGCGCCCTTGGGGGCAAGTCTCGAATCAAGGCTGTCACTTGATCTTGACTCCTCCATTTAGGACAACTCCTAATCGAAGCCAAGGGGGGTAGTCCCTACGGAATGTTTCTAAGGCTATTAGAATGTTTCAGTGATTAGGTTAAGGATGTTTTTAAAGAGTTTTAGGAAGTTTATGATTAAAATAGTCCAAGTTCGTTTTGAAAAATAGTTTAAAGAAATGCTTTCACCAACGAAAAATGAAATGACCAACGATATAGATAACACGACAATCTATGATATTAAGCAAAAAATAAATAAATGGTTGTTGTGGACCAGTGCCAAATGGAGTCTAGTCAATACACAAGATAAAACAATGCTGCTGAAAGTAAATGTTTTGCAATTGTCTCTTGGTTACTTCGAAATTATTAGTGATTCGAATTTTTTTAAGGGAAAAGGGGGAACTCCCAAGATACTGTGAGGTACAGGGAGGAATGCCCGGAAATTGAAGGATGGTGGCTCCTCACAAAGACGTGTGGGCTGGAATGGAGTCTCTAGGGCAGTGTTCAACACTACACCAACAAGGGTGTAGCCTAACTGTGCCCTGAGGTCGCCTCCTAGTTGTTCCCGCTTCTTCTGAGAAATTTCCCCACACAAAATTCAATTAATGTAGTGTCGGATTTCCACTATGTAAAGGGTGGTAAATTTTATTAGGTGAGTTGTTTAAATTAGATGTGAAGCTTTAAAAAGTAGTTTACAGCTCTTTTTGATTTCCCATAGTGCCAAGCAGAATGCCCGCAGTCTCTAGGGTAGTGTTCAACACTACACCAACAAGGGTGTAGCCTAACTGTGCCCTGAGGTCACCTCCTAGTTGTTCCCGCTTCTTCTGAGAAATTTCCCCACACAAAATTCAATTAATGTAGTGTCGGATTTCCACTATGTAAAGGGTGGTAAATTTTATTAGGTGAGTTGTTTAAATTAGATGTGAAGCTTTAAAAAGTAGTTTACAGCTCTTTTTGATTTCCCATAGTGCCAAGCAGAATGCCCGCAAGGGGAAAGAGCATACTATGAGCTATAAGCTGAATGTTTTATTCCAGTTGATGCTTGAAGATAAAACGGAAATAAAGCAACACTAAATATATGTCTCACTTTTCTGATCATCCACCACTAATCGGCAATGCCTTTGTGTGGTGGTGAGAGCATACTTCGTGGCAACGAGATTTGTGTTAATTCTAAGTTACTCTTGCGAAAATAAAAAATGAAGTAAAGTATACACCCTGCAAATTAAAAGTGCTATGTGTGTTTGGTGTATGGTTAGAAAAATTTACGCCACAAAAGTTTGGATGCTACAAACCCCTCCAAGGGGGGTGGGGTGTGGGCGTTGTATAGCCCACTTGCTCTCGTTTAATAATTTTACAATCAAAGCTCAAAAGAAATGCCTCTTAGTCCTTTTACACTTGGATCTAAAGGCTTATAAGTTAAGAAACTGAAGTAGTGATGGAATAGGGTCCTTGGAATGTGTATTTTGCAATTTCTGACAAGTTTTGGTCACAAATCCGCCCTCTTTCGTCACCGACCTGCTAAAAACCAGTGAGCTAAAATGCTGCAAATTAGTGGTTAGAACATATAAAAATACAAGATCTTATACTTGCAAAAATATTGGAAAATATTGAGCACTTTCAAGCATAAGAGACTAGATCTAGATCCACGATATAACTTTGAAATGAAGCTATCTAGATCTATGAGAAGCAAGAGGTTTAAAAATGAACTTTGAATCTATTCTACTTGCTTCAAGAAAAACATAAAGCAAAGAGGATTTTGTTTATATGAAGAAGATGGAACAACCACAAACTATTTAGCTTTGGAAGAGAGGAGGAAGATTGATGCTTGCAAAAACAATATGTCAAATCAAAAATAGAAGCAACCAGCCACCAAGCTTGGAAGAAGAGTCAAGACTAGATCAACCTCCAAATCTTAACATCCAATCCTGCACAACTTCAAAAGCACTCATACACCAAAAGGATTAAATCTAGTATATCAATAGAAAGAGATTAGAAGGGCAATAGTATAACCGACTACATGTGTTGGTCCTAGATCTCTAAACAGTTAAATATACATAAGCAAGTCAAAAACTATGAATGCTTACTCTATTAGACTCAAAGAGCCTTGCCAAGCTAAATCAATCCACAATAGCGATATGAAAGCAAAAATGAAATTGTACAAATATACCTCAACCAAGTGCATGCATGAACATGGAACAAGAGCAACCAATCTTGACCTCCAAAGTCTTCAAAATATTATTCAACAAATAGCCAAAAGCTAAACAGTACATGAGCAGAGGTTCAATGCTCCATGAAGAGAAGAGGAGCAAAGCCTTGCTTTTATAGGAAATGAGAGTGAAGGAGGGCGAGTTAAGGAGAAGGGGCGCATTCCTTGAATAGAGGGAGTCAAATCCTTGATTGATGCAATCCCATCCCTTAATTTGTGTGATGGAATGTGACTAGGTTGTCACCTAAGGGGGGCGCCCAACCTCCAATATTGGGATGATCTCCCACTTCATGGATGAGTACCACCTCATGGAAAGTTGCCCAAGTGAAGGAAAGCGCAACTCCTAAGAGAGAACACCTCATCCAAGTCAAATCCCTGATTGGATCCATCAAATATTGATTGGAATTGGAATATTCATTCAATGCCAATGCCAACTCAACTATGCCTTCATAGAGACAAATTCCATTGATTTAGGAATTTGATTTTCTCTCAAATTTATTATTTTTTAATTAAATAATTCCTCAAAAATAATTTTGAGAGAATTTTTATTTAAGTAAAAAATAATCACTTAGAACTTAGGAAAAGTGGGTTTAGTGGTTTTGTGGGTGCTCTGGGTTAGAAAACGAGCACCCCCATGCCAAAATTCACCTCCTAACCACACTTTTATCACTTTTTTTATTTTTTAATTAAAATATTAAAAAATCCCGTTAAACGGGAAAAATTATTTTTGTCCGAATAACTTAAAAATCCTAGGGGACCTAGTGCATGTCCATATGACTCAATTTTGATGGCTATCATGTGAAAAATACATAAACACATAAGCTTTAATAACCTCCCTAGGCTCGACCACCATGGAAAACATTCCAGCTTTGGAGGTGTGAGGGAAAAACTCAGGAATTATACACCACTAAAGCGCAACGCATAATTCCTAAGGAAAAAACACTCTAGAGTATCCCCTTGATAGTAAAACCTAAGGTAGGCCAAGCTTTTTACAAGAGTATCATGCTTAGACCAACTTATTACAATTCCCCCATGGGGGTCTGGACATGCAAATTTTTACAAAGGGCCAAAAATTTGGCCTGATGAACTTCTGAACTCTAGCAATGAACAATGAAATTTGTTCAAGTCTTCTAAGGTTCACAGGAGTCCACCCAAGTGCAACTTAGTGGACAACACCCCCTTACATATTTTTCGAGTTATAACATGACTTAGATGCTTTTATTTTGGTTGATTTAATCAAATTCGCCCTGTTACCACCTAAAGTTGCACTTCAGTTAGACTTCAGAGAGCCGCCAGTGTTGCACAAATTACTTGTGCTTATCAGTGATCAGAAGTTCCGTATTTGGCCTTTTTAGGGCCCCTCTTTAATTTTTGTAATAAATGACCATGCCCCACAGGGGTTGTAATAAAGTGTGCTAGCATGGTGGTCTTTGAGTAACTCGGTTCCCTAGGACTTGACAACCAAATAAGGTATTCGAAGGAGTTTTTTCCCTTGTCAATTATGCTTTGCCTTAAGCCAAGTATAATTGATGAGTTTTTCTCCTACACCTCCAAAGCTGGAATGCCCGAATTTGGCAGTTAGGCCTTGGGGGGTTATTAGAGTCTATTTTGTAAAATATAAACATGCTAGACACTATAATTGAGTCATGTGGTCATTTCCTAGGTCCCTAGGTGGTCTAAGTCATTTTCATAAAAAAAAATTAGAGGGTCGTGGACAAAATTATTTTTTATTTTTTATTAAATAATTAATTTTTTCAATTAATTCAACCATTTTTCCTATGGTTTAATTGAAAAAATTCAAATTGTAATAATCTAAGTTGCCAGGAAACGTGGGTATGGGGATGGGGACGCCACTTTTTGAAACAGGGTACTTGGGTACATCGGGAGTACTGTATATATATATTAAAATTTATAAAAATAAAACATGTCACAATCACATCATACATGTATATTTGATATTTCTAAATTCAATGATTCATATCAACATTCACATTGAAAAGTTGAAACATAAAATAATAAATTGGTAAATCATATGACAAACTCATAGTAGATATCAAGTGGAAGCTGGAAGACTGAATGGCATTTCCAGACATGAAAAAGAAAGTTCAAAACAGTAAACATTGAACAATGAACAAGATAGTTGATTTGGCTTCCTCAAGCCATGTCATCAACGTCCTCAGGATCAATGTCATCAGCATCACTAAGGTCCTCTGTCAGCAAGCTCTCTAGATAGGCATCGCTAGAGTAGTGAGCACGGAGCACTAGCAGTGAGAAATGGAGTGTCGCGTAGGTTTAGGTAAGGGGTAAGTGCCCACATAACATGTGTTTCAGTGTTTTAATTTTTAATTTTTAAAATTTTAAACATCAAACATTGCAAATCGACCCCCTCGACCGGCAAACTAAGGTAAATTTCTCAACCGCTGTACCTCCTGCGTACCCAAACATGCGGTACGACATACCAAAATCCATGCAAGTACCCTGTTTTCATAAGTGAAGTACTCAGTACACGAGTTTGAATTTGGGTACGGCTGGGAACGTACCATTGAAGTACCCAAGTACCTGATATGGGTTCGTGTACCCGACTCTCCGGTACGGGTACCCATGCAACATAGGTAATAATTAAGTGGTTTGTGGGTGGATTTTGATAAATGGAGGCTCATTTTCTAAGCCAGAGCACTCATTTAACCCATAAACCTACTTTTCCTAAGTTTTGAGTAAGTATTTATCAAGAAAATTGATATTTACTCAAATTCTCCAAAAAAGATAAAATAAATATGAAAAAAAACATTTATTAATAAAAGGACAAATTCCTAAAACAGAGGAGGATGTCCGGAGTTGAATCGGAGTTGATCTAAAGTGATTGGATAGTCAAGACCGGGTTAACTGAGCCCCAAAAGAGTTGATTCCAATCTATTATGTTGAGTTTCAGTCAACACTCCTTCAAGGAATGCACCTTCCTCGTGCATGGGCGACTTGGCATATTGGATTGCCACAATTGTGTGGTGATCATCTCGAGGTGGGGTTGCCTACCTATCTAAGAGGCGGCGTCTTCCCATTCCATTGGCTTTCCAATCAACACCAAACAACCACAGTTAACTATCCCTCCTCTCTCATGCACCTTCCTTAGGGATTTGCACCCTGGCTTGCATGCTTTGTGCTATATATTGAGGAGCTGAGGTCCATTGTTATTCATCTGAAGGTGGAACCTCTACTCTCATCCTGTTGTATCTTTTTCTGAATATTTGAGTAATAAAAGAAGGCTTTGGAGGCTAGTCCTGAAGTGTTCTGTGGAGGCATGATGTGTTAAGCTTTGCTTATGAGGTAACCTGTATTGATTTCATATGTTTTGTATATTGTTGAGATAGATATGTCTTTGAAGGGAAATTAATTTCAGTAAGAACATCAGGTAATGCTTTATAGATTATTTGTTGTTGTTGAACGGTAGAAGGATTAACAAAGATATATAGATTCTTGTTTGAACTTACATCTTCGATTGTTCTTTCTATTTGCAGACACATATATTTTTAATCTCCTTGTACAAGTGTTGTGAGATCCTTTTGCAGGTAACCTACGCTAGAGGAAGTACCAAGCATGTTAGCTTGCTCATCTTCTAGAACCTTTGAACAAAGCTCCATCTCTCCGATCCTTCAAGGGAACAACTCCATCGCCCAAAATTAATGCTCAAACCCCCCAGGGTTCAACTTCAAGATCCACTTTTCTAAATCTAAAATCAGTTACATTCCCTCTACTTCTTAGATCTAGATCCAAATTTACATCTTAAATAGATCTAATCTTTTGCAATCCAAACAAGTTAAAATTCCATATAATTATAGATCTAGATTGCAAAAATTTTCATTTTTTCAAGCTTTTAAAAAGTTTAGATCTAAAAGAAATTTTGAGAGATTATTTAAGTGTTTTAAAAATTTATTCAAGCAAATCGAAGTGCCAAAACTATTTACTTGCCATCTCTTAAAGAGGCAAGTAAAGATCCTAAGAAGGCAAGCTAGAACCACTTTTTTCTCACATAGTTTGCTTCTTGAATAAAAGCTTGTTTAGATCATTTTTAGAGCATTTTTCAAACTTTTTTAGTTCGCTGGAAATTTTTTCATGCATATCAGTCCTAGATTTAAATTTAATTAAAATATACTTAAAGATTCAAAAAATTGCCAATAAACTAGTCTTTCACATCCTTGTTTAAACTAGTTTTCGTTTTGCACTTTGCAGTATTGTCAGAACACTCCTAAAGTGTTATGATTATCTTTTTCTAATAACTATCATTCGCTCCAGGGTTGGCAGGTGCGGGAGGGGTCATCTTTGACCCTGGGGGGAACAGACATAAAGATTATGCTTGGGGATTAGGGAAGAATTCGAACAACTATGTGGAATGGCTCACTTTAATCAAGGGGCTGGAGATAGCAAGCACTCTTGGAATAAAAGATTTGGTTGTTTTCAGCGATTCTCTTCTGGTCATAAGAGAGTCTTGAAAACTCATCATGAATTATAAAACCCCCACTCTAAAGCTGCATCACATCTTCAAAAATCTTCTCAACGACTTCAGCGTTGTCAAATTTCTCCATATTCTCCAAACAAACAATCATTCCGTGGATCAAATGGCGAACAAGGGAGTTCAACTAGACTATGGCTACATTGTTTGCAATGAAGATAAATATGAATGTTGTTGGGTTCCTTGACTCATCTTGGACACCTTGTAGGAATGCCCCTCCTTGTTTTCTTAAACACTTGTAAAACTTTGAAATCAACCCCCGCATGGGCCTTCTTGACCACCCTAGACGTGGCAACATCTTCGTGTTCCTCTAGAACCTTCATGTGCATGCATTCAAAGCTCGCTAGAGTACATACATCTGGGAAACCTCGAATTCAGAAACAGGTTAACACACTCGTATTAAATCCGTCAGGTGGGTTCATTCATCCCTGTCCTATTTCCTGCCTTGCCTCACATTCCCTCCCTACCCTTCTTTGGCACTTTGTGAAAGTTTGGTTTTGAAGTGTAATGGGTGACTCGCTCCATGCTCCTTCTCTAGCATCCACCCTGGGTGTTGTATCCTCAAATTCTGATCTTGACCTTCATATTCCACTCCAGTGCCTTCTCTGCAATAAGTCGCTAGTCCACTCGCAGGAGAACGACCCCCCTAGTGTACTCCCGAGCTCTCCTCTGCTTGCCAACTCTAGTGAACTTCCAAAGCTCAATCTTCTGACCTTGGAAGGTCTTAGCAAGGCGTCTACCTTCTCCCATTCCATATCCAACCCTGTCTCAGTCTCTGAAATCAAAAGCTTGTTGGAAATCATGGAAGATCAAATCCGTCTTATCAGGGCAGAAAACTCGGAGATGAAAAGGGAAATCTCAAGAATGTACACCTTGGTCCAAGCTGCCATCTCTGAAATCAGGAATAACAACAACTTGATGAACGGGAGGGTTTCCAATCTTTTCGACACTCTGGACTATGTTGCTACTAGCATTACAAACATTGATTCAAAGACAGAGAACAACAAGCGGAACATTGTGGATGTTGAAGGAAAAATTGACAGGCCCAGAGAAGATATCGATCGCTGCATTCCAGACATCCATGACAACAAAGGCTCGGGCATCGGTATTCAGTAAGATCAATCTCTGGAAAGCTTCCCTAGACCTACTGCTCAGCACCGACATTAACTTGGCTTTTCTTCAGAATCTCTGGTTTTTAACCAACAGTTCTCTTTTCCTCAGATACTACAGCTAATAGTTTTTTTATCCAAATTATGACATTTTATCTCTATTTTATAGTTTCTAGAATAGGAGCAATTTTGAACTCCATTACCACAAACAAGCTGAAGGCTCTGTTACAACTGGGTTCTGGGTAACCAAACAGTTCTTTTTGATATGTTTTGTTTCTGTATACTCATACTTGGGCAATTTGTAAGAAGGTATAGTCATCACAGTTTAGGGATTTTTCGAGACAACCTCAATTTTGTAAAAGAAGATCAAGATGTCATGGACATAGACTCCCTCTGGGAGCAGTCTCTCTGCATATTTCTATAATATTTGCTCTCGTTTTAATATAAATTCTCCTAAGCCGTTCTTGTTAAAAAAATAATAATTATCATTCGCTGGTTTGTTTTAATTTCATAACAGGTTGGAGCCAAATATTTCACAAAAAGATCACCTTGAAGCTCCCAGAACCATCCTTTGAACCAACTATTTAATCATTGTTTTACTTTTCATAATAATTGTAAACTGTGTTGTTCCCTAAGCATAAAGGGCAAGAAGTATTTCATCTCAAGTGTTATATTGTAACTCATAAAATAACAAAAAGCAAAGCAGGCAATTCCAGCACCTGGCCCCAATCCCCCCGGGGGGATTTCAACTTTTTTTTTTACTTTTTTCGCAATTGTTTCTATTTTTCGGCTTTATATTAGTTCATTTTAAGCATTAGTAATTAAATAACAACATCAAGCACAAAGCGTCCTCAAAGTACTTACAATCATTTACTTGTTCGTGCTACAAACAACTACAATTGTTCTAAAATTTTAAACTAAAATTTATCCCCCTTGCTCTACCGAAGTACTCACCATTTTTGGTGTGAAGAAAAGATACTCTTGGGGTTTAGCTTAGATTAATCATCCACTCACATTTTCTAATAAAACGAACCAACACCCCAAATCCAAAGTATGCTCTTAACCTCTGCAGCTTAGTCTAAACAGTAGGGTTAATCAGAAATAGGTGTAAGGTACATAGTTTAATACGGAAATCTAATCTCATATTTCTTTACAGATTCAGGAGGTTGCATGGGTGTATACTGTAGAGTCAGTAGGCTACTTTAAGAAGGTTCATCCTCGCCTGGTTGGACACTTGGTGAAACCGCTCAAGCACTCAATCCAAAGAGCTAGATTTGATTGGGCCAAACCAACAATTTTACCCACACCCCTAATACTCATTTAATAATCTTAAAATAAACCAACAAGCCTCTTGCAATACTTTCACAACCCTACACAGCACTAATCGCACGCATATATCTATCGACACTGGTCCATTTATTTTATCAAATCTTGCAATATGTCGTGAATGTATCTCTCTTTCCAATATATTGTGTAGTGTTAATTTAATATTTGCAAAGATATATTGTTGATTTATTTTTCCATCTCATCATTAATTAACTCCTGGATTAGACTTTTATTTTTCTTATAGATTAAAAGCCATAGTGTTATTTTCATAGGGACCTGTTATCACCTAAACTGTAGTTACTCCTGTGGATGTATCCATAAATGGATGGCAATAGGGAAGGGCAACTCAAAAGGTGCAACCATGATCACCTCGACCTCCAATAGATGGTTGTCACACTAGTCGAGGAAACCTTCGCTTTATGTTATCTAGCCCAGACAACAAAGGGGGAGACCCGATCTACTCCCAATAGGAGAGATCAAACCAAGACACCAAATCAAGTTAAGACTAAGTGAAGTAAGGTGTATGGTTTATCCTAGACCTAAGGATGAAGTCACAAGATAAGTGAGGGGTTCAATGAGTATACCTTTGGTTCATTGTTGATGTGAGAGTGACTTATAGTATTTGAAATGAGATCCAGGATTAAAGTACTAGTTCAATGTGAGAAAATCCACTGCCTTGGGAACCGTGTCCAATGCAGGGTAGTTTAAGGGTTGAATTGGGGCTAACTAGTACAAGTGACAAGCTTGATCATGAAGTATGATGACATCAAAGAGTTTAGTCCACCAAACAAGGATCAAACCACAAGTTAATCCAACAATCTAGGAAAGTCGAATTGACTTGGAGAGAGATCAGTGCCTTGGGAATTGGGATAATGGAGTCAAATGAAATTAAATTGTGGTTGATGACTCCTATTGCATGAGACAAGTGGACAATTAAAGGTTTGATGGATGAATGGGTCTAGATCTAGAGATTCAAGGTTTGACCTAAGTGGACCACAATCCCTTAAAACAAGGAATGCTATCCCCAAGGCAAGATTTGATGAAGTGACCAACTAGACCTAGGTTTTGAATTATGCTTGTTCCAAATCCACTAAAATCTCATGTACCCATGTCCTAGAAGTGGACCAACTCCAATCTCCCAAGAAGTGCGACTTTGCCCAAGGAGGGTAAAATGTGGGATAGATGAATCAAGACCAGTCCAATGACATCCAAATTTTAGATCCAAGTAGGTTGATCAAGTGAGAGTGTGGATCTATAGTTTCAAGGCAATCCAATGGTTAGATCTTACTAGATCTGAGTTTAAAGATACCAAGTGGTCCAAAATAGGGATTACATCCCTTAAAATATGGAATAGGGCCCACAAGGTAGAAATTGCAAAAGTAAGAGTCTAGGGGTAGGTTTTAGGGCATGTAGATCATGAATCAATTGAAAACTCAACTACCCATCAACTAGATCTAGGTCAACTCGCCTCACCAAAAAGTGCACCCTTGCTTGGAGGAGCTAAGTTGGCTTGAGAAGGGGATCGAATGAAGGCCAATCCTCACCAAACTATCGATCCGGGATGCCGTGGATACTATAGAGGTGGGTTTTCAATATTATACCCAACAACCCACTAGATCTTAGTAGATCTAAGAAAATGTAACAATGGGGTTTTTGATTAATTAGGGTTTTATCAATTTATGTGTTGTGTCAATGGATTGGATCAAGATAAGATAAACAAAACTGTGGATATTACCTAGGTAACCTTGTAGATGCCTTGATGATGATGATCTATGAAATCCTGATAAATTTGAGAAGCTTTGAGGAAGTCGATTTAGTCCAAGAAGCCAATGCGCCCTCTCTCCTACACAACAAACGTCAACAATATCAGATTTGATGCAATCAAGAGATAAGACTAATGCCACAAGAGAAGTAACAGAAAGATAGCATAGATCACAATGATACTAATGATAACCCCCTGATACAAGCAAATGCCAAGAAGATCGATTTGAAGAAGCCTTGCAAAATCGCCCTTGTTGAAGTCGCCCTCCTGTAGACAAGACAATGATTTCCAAAAAAGATAGATCTTACCACAAATTCCAAATGCTAGGTTGCAATAGATTTTCCAATCACCATCTAAGAACACCAGATGCAAAGGAGACCACAAGAATTTCCACAAGAAAGTTTTTCTATACCAATAATCCAAGAGCCAAAGACCCCTTTACAATGAGAAGCTCTCTCCTTTAAATAGATAGGAGAGGCACCAAAACCCTAACCACTTTTTGAATGAGTGGCTAAGATTAAAAGATACAAATGTCTAATCAATGGTTGAGATGAGCTCAACAATAAAATACATGGATCACTAATAAAATATAACATAAGTGGACAAAATCGCCCTAGGAGAGGAGAATCCCACCAAATCATGATGACAAAATATAATAAGAAGCTCATGGTGGGTCCAAGGGGTAATTTTAGCCACCCTTGGTCAATCCCCATAGCACAATAATAATAAAATAGTCATCAATATACCAAATCGTGCCTCTATGGACAAATCGTGGGCCTTAAGAGGCCTCAGAAATCATCAGAAAGTGCCATAAGTGATGGATGCGGGCCCCGATGAAGCTGAAACTGCTGGAGGAGGTGTGGAAGACATCCACCCATCATCACTGATCATCCCATGCCAAGACATTGCCTCAGTAGTCCAAATCAAATTCCTCAATAGCCATTTCTACCAATCCTGAAATGCCTCGGGAAGCGTGAAACTGCCCCAAACTACCTCCTGGAGTGCCTGCGCTGTCAAGGTGAGGGCACCAGTGTGTCCGGGAGGGGGGTAATATTGTAAAAACAAGTGGCTGGACCACCCCCTCCAACCACAGCGCCCTAGGTCAACCAAAGAAAAATCCTCTCTGCTCTGACAGGGTCTCCGACATACCAAAACTGCACTGGGATAGCCTACTGAGGTTCAATCATCACTGTAAGTACTCGGAACTGAAAACAGACTGTCTCATTGGACTCAGAAGGTCCAAATCTATCTAAGATGTGTATTCATACACCATATGAATCTCTGCATGATCATATAATAAATCGAATATACCGGAACAGGTGAAATAATAATAATCTGTAAATGATCAAATAATGCTGAAAACCATAAATCATCATCATAACCCTGTATCTGCTGCATAGAATCATCATGTACATGTACATAGACCATATATCATTTATCTGTATCATCACAAGGTCCAACCATCTCATGTCTTGTGGTTGACCTTGGTCAAACTAGGTTTGACCAAGTCAACATGACCAAATAAAACTCAGACTATCAGCAGAAGCTGCAGCAAAGTGTCAAAAGTTAATGCATGCTCTACAACTTATTCAAATAACAATTATAACACAAAGTAGTCATTACTGGAGATCTAAATCCAAATCTATAATGTCATTAATTATTATTATAACTCAGACTAGACTTTCAGGACCATACTCACTTCATAGTTGTGATCAATTTGCTAGTGAAGGGTGAAGGCTTAAAATAAACTGGCTAGGCTAAGGGATGACTCACTGACTCAACATTGTGACACTTTGGATATGGGAAAGGGAATACACACCATAGTATATACTGAATGAGCAACAACACAGGGAAAGGCGGTGTCTCACAAATGGATAAGTTGTTTAAAGAAGGTTTATTCACCTTTAACAGATGCGCACAATCCATAATACAAATGAGGCCAGCAATTATTTAGATATAGCATTTAAGTTCCATTGCTTTTTGGGCCTGAAGTTTCCATAGCCTTGATCTATGTGTGTTTATAAACACATTGCATAGATTTACATTTATTTGAGGCTTTCTGCTATAGGTGTGTTTTTAAGGCACTTGTTTACCTGAGCACTTCTAGGTGTGTCACAGACAGCTTGTTTACCTAGGTATTTACATTTCCAAAAGATATAACATTTTATTTTCATGGCCATTTTCATTTGGCATGCCTTTCATTCATGTGTGTTGAAAAACACATTGCATGAACGGGCTTTTCATACAAGATATAGCATTTCATTTTCCAAACTTTGTATTCATGGCAGCACTAAAAGTTTTAGGTTTAGCCAACACAACTTTAGTGACTAGGGGGAATTCACAAGGAACTCCAACTCACCATAAGTAAGTTTTGTCACCAACTCAGAGCCGAGACACAATAAATAGGGAAGCTCATCCAATACAGAGGCTACAGTGGGGAAAAGATCCTCCATGTCACTAGTCAAGTAGTAAGTCAGGGTGATAAACTAAAAGGTAGGCAATGGATGGATGAAGACAATGAATAATGGAGCCAACACTAGCAAGCCAACGTATGGTGGAATGATCACCTCTATTCTCCCTAGGGAGGGTAAAACCAATGAGTATGAATAGTGAACTTCTAAGTCTGAGTAGGGACAATATAATATATATAATAAGATCAACCAGGTCCACATATCTATATGATCGCGAGATCGTGACACTAAGTGCTAAGACATGCTATAAGAATAAATATAAAAGCAATATAACCACAACACTATGATATACCTGCTGAGTCATATACCGGAATGCTCATCCTCTGAACCATCACCTGTCCTCTTAAACTGTTGCTACAACTCTAGGCACTACTGATTTCTATGTACAAATGGTATAATGGCTACATCAGTCATCTCTCTGAGTGTCCTGAGACTCATTCATGGCATGGGGAATAAAACTGCTGTCCAAATCTGATAGTGATCCATAATAGATGCTCATCTCAGCATCTCAATGTAAGGGAACTGGCTGAAAACTACACTGGAATCAAAAAAATAATGTATGGTAGCCTGGCTACTATATATGTGATAACAAGACCACCCCCCTTGGTTTCGCTAAGAGTAAGCCTAGACGGAGAAGTCAAGTAATCAAGTGACAGCGCTTGACTCTCACTTGCCCCCAAGGACACACCGAGCAGCTTGAAGCCTTCCTGTCGCGTTCCCCCCCAAGTGTGTATTAGGAGGCAACACGCCCCAAAGAAGAGAGTGCTCCCCAACCATGAAGTGCCTTGCTAATTTTCAAGTGGATGATGCTAGAATGTAAATCCGATGACAGATAGGTGTTTAGGACCTCAAAATAAGCCAACCCAAGTCATCACTTTCCTATTTCGGAATCTCGTTGCCATACATTCCAAACCTTAGGATTTTTTTAAATTTAACCTTAGGATAAAAATAATTAAAGTACCATTAATTAGATCATTGATTTTCTTTGCTCACAATGAAAAACCACACCACTGATGAATTCCTTGACATCAAACCATAGAATACACTCTACTTGTGCCCAAATCCAATCTGAAATGCCTCATGAAAGATCAGCTCCAAACATTTAATTTTTACTTAGGCTAAAATTTCCAAACGTTAGGAAAATATTCTTCATTTAGCCAATTAATTCAATTCTTCTACAAATGCTATTTGGAGGGGTCCAATTGGCCTCCAAAGGCCTAAATATAATGTATGATGAATCTGCAAGTGTCCCATAATGTTGTTTAACCAGTTTGACTAGGTCAAACTTGGGTTTGACCAAGTCAAAAAAATCAAACTTGGTCTAACTTTGACCAAGGTGAATAGTGATGGGATAATCATGTCCGTAGCCTATAGAGGAGAATTAATACTTAATTATAAGCAATATTGATAAACAACTAAACACAAGATCATATCCTATAATAGGTGATTACTAAGTGACTCGTCATATGACATGTCAACATAGCACAAAAACAAAGCAGCACATCAAGTACAAGTAAATGAGTTATATATATAGAGAGAGAGAGAGAGAATCAAACCATTACAAAATGTTGCAATGATCAACCCTCCTCAATGGGTGGTATGGGTGGTCAAGTAGTCAAAAAGGCTAAGAGAGGTGAAATGTTGATTAGTGGAAGGCATGAGTTTCTATTGGAGATAAGGGAGACAGGAAACCTCTATGACATTTGCTTATCTGGAAGACAGTAGAGAACAGGGTGTCTCACAAGGGGATGATATGCTTAGAAGGTACTCTTTTGACCTTAGAAGCCCCCCCTTTATTCACATTACAACTTTTGTTTTTCATTGATTTTTATTTTCATGCTTTTCTTTTCTTTTTTTTGACATTAAAGTAAATTTGGGTCTAAAATGGGCCTCATAAGAAAAAGAGCCACTGATGAGTCAGGATTCAAGAACCAATAGAATTTCAAGAAAACGAGTCAACCATAATGGTTGACTTGGAATATTTGTTATAAAAAAACTATTTTTTTAATTTGTATATTCAACTTATCTCCATGTGGTTTTAGTCAAATTTTGAGCGGGAGCACTTGTTGGATGCGGAATTCAATTTTGCATCCAATGAGTACTCACATTGCATGCTTTTGATGGACCCCACCCGAGAAAAAAACGATAAATACATAAAAATGTAGTGTGGGTGCTCGTTGGATGCGAAATTGAATCTCGCATCCAACGAGTGCCCCTGCTCGAAATTTGAGTAAAACCACAGGGAGATAAGTTGAAAATACGTAGAAAAAAAGTAGTTTGTTCTCTTTTCCTCCAAAATTCATAAATCTTATTTTATTATTTTAACTATAATTTTATTAGTTTCCTTAGGAGGCCCATTTTAGACCCCAAATTTTCTCTAATGTCTTTCTTTGAAGCACTTTTCATTTTGCAATCCTTTAGTTGGCTAATGACTGAAAGGTACTATCCCTAGATAGCCTTCTAGGCCATAGTTATGACATGGCCTTAGCTCCGCTGCCAGCCAGCGTCCATAGGTGTAACGGAGTTGCCACAGTAATTCCTTTTTAGAACAAGTAGGCTTAACCTCTTCATTCAAGAATTACCTACCGTCCCAATCACTGACCAATTTCAAGGATGGGGAGCACTTGTTTCAAATCAAGGGAGTAATCTTCTAGTGACTAGACTATCGAGGCTCATAACTCAACATCGGTGGTTATCCGACAGGAAGCGCTAAGGCTTAGAATAGCTTTGTCAAACACATAAGAGCCGAGACACCAAGGAAAACATGGGGGCCATCCTAACAAAGGGGTCACAGAGGGGGAGAGCCCTTGAGTCACTTAGCCATCTCCAGATCAACAGAGTTTGTATCATGTAGGGTGGAAGGAATGGAATAGGGGCAAGGTCAACATGGGGAACCGAAGGGTTAGGTAACGGTCCAAGCGACACTGTGGAGACCTGCTAGAGAACAAGATATATATAACCCACACACTAAAACAAAATGTGGTACTAAGCTAGTGTCCTACTCATCATACTTATCAAATGATCACAAGTTATAGGATAGATCTAAATGCAAGTTATTCCATCGATATCAAATACAACTGTCCATATAATAACCTCGGGACACATGTAAGGTAAAAATCGCAATATGTAGGATACATCATAGGCACCAACTATGAAGATCTGTAAGTCAAGATCCAATCTTCTGTCCAGTAGTGGAGAAATCCATTGTATGCAAGGTTCCAAAATGTATGGCAAGGGATCCCAGAATCAGTTGGGGGACCTATTCTGAAAGTCTTCCCACTCAACTAATCAGTCAAAATCTCAACAACAGAATCCCATCCATTTGCAAAGTATGCTCTGCCTCTAGGACTCAATGTACTGACCAAGTTCAAAATATGATCTGATCTGACAAAAATGAGAGGTAATCCCCGCACTACATAATCTGTGATAACATCTAGCTCCATGGGGGACAAGTGCTCTAAGGGAGAGAGGACTTGAGAACCTCATAATCTTTGGTTCACAACATCCCTCTACGAACAAAGTACCTGCACCTGCAAAATGCAGTGTTCCACAGGGACTCGCTCCCCAAGGTCGGGAGCTCGCCCCCCTCGCTCCCCACACCCCGGGGGCTTGGGGGCTTCCTCCGAAACGTTTCTCTGCGCCCCCAAAAAATCGAAACTCACTGAAACGCATAGGGGAGCGTGCCCCTACCTCCTGAAGCTCGTTCCGACTGTGGGGGACTCCTAGGAGCTTCTTTCGGCAAGTGGGGGGCTTCTAGACGCCCCCCCACGATTTTGCTTGTGGGGTTAAAAAAACAAAAGAAAAAAAATGTAAAACAGTACTAAAACCTAAATATACCTTTTACCATTCATTTGGTTGACTTGTGAGTGAAGACAAAGCCACCAGTTGAAGTCCCTACCGCTTTGAATAGTGAAGACCGTCAATGTGTGTATTAGTGGAGAGCTCGTTGTGTGTAGGTGTGGAGAGGTTGGCAGCGTTGAGGAGTGGAGGACCCACGATTTTGACGAGTAGAGAGGCTGGTGTTGAGGTGGAGAGCCCGATGTTGAGTAGTTGACTCGTGGAGAGCCCGTGGTTTAGAGCAGTGGAGAGCTCGGTGTTGAGGTGGAGAGCCCGATGTTGACTGTTGAGGTGTTGTAGCCACCTGCTGTTGAGGTGTTGTAGTTGTCGACTGCTGTGAATAGTGCAAACAGGAAAGCCCATGACTGACAGAGAGCCCACATTGCTGTTGAGGTAGTTTTTTTTTTAATTTGTTGAATTATCAAGATTCAAATGACAAATGTTCAATTACAGTAGTAATTACTAATTTGTTAGATTTAATTTACATTGCACAAATAGTTTCTGATTTAATTAAATGTTGGATTACATTAATTTATGATTTACATTGCACAATGTTGAATTGTATTAGTAATTTGTTAGATTGAATTTACATTGTTAGTATTTATCATTTATAATTTTATATTTTTTTAATAATTTTTATGATCCCAACGCCCCCCCGTCCCCGTCGAATTTCCCTAAAATTTGGGGGTGGTCTCTAGACGTCCCCAACGTGCGTTTCCCCGCTCCCGCGTCCCGAAAACTTGGGGGAACATTGGCAAAATGCCAACGTTATACCCCTCTCACAGATTGCTCGATATATACAAATATAAAGATGAAATAAATTGAAATGCTCAAAATTATCTAACTATTCACTGAAAACAAATGCTAACTATCGAAAATACACACAACCTCAAAAATGTGAAAGCAGATGCAAGAAGGCAAAGAAAAACATAAACTTATTCTAATGTTCAACAATGAACTTATTCATCCTACCTACTCTACACTAGCCAATCAGACAAGTGCTAAGTAAAATCATAAACCCAATGCAACCACTTGCTAAATAGATCAATCCGCCTTTCTTTATGGTCAAAGACAAAACAAGTCAAGGATTGCTTAAATATTAAGAAAATGGAAATCAAGATTACCTTAACTTGTTGTTTGAGAATTGAGAAAAGATCAGAATGATAAGGAGTGAAATCATGCTATGATTGAATGTGATCTTTGTAACTTTCCTCTATCCAAACATCAATAGGAATGGAAAAATGAAATGTCTCATCTTTTAAAAATGATTGAGGAAAGGGATGAGACACTTGATTCAACTTTTGTTGGCTATCGTTGTTTTCTTCATCCACCAGGTTAGCATACTCAATTCCTTTCACATCATGATTGATGACGAGACAAGTCAGGGATAAATTAGAAATTGAAAAATTAGAAATCAGGATTACCCCAACTTGTTGCTTGCAGACTGAATAAAAATCAGAATGATATAAGATGAGATCATGCCATGGATGAAACTGATCTTTATAGACCCTTTCCATCCACTAGTTAATGGGAGTGATTGATAGATAGATATTATTCATGAAGGATGGTTGAAAAGGGATGTATGACATTTCACCACTGACCACATGGCACTCATGAAGCTCCTGACTGAAATGCTTGAAAGTAAACACTTGATTTGGTGTGGATGTTGATGTTTCTCTAGGTTATAGCATCGGGCAACATTCTGTAGACATTCTCCCTGAGAGGTCATGAGAATTGACCAATGGCTAGTGGAGGATGGTCGCGTGTCCTTCATTAATCATGAAAAGTGACTAAGAGTTAATAAGGCTTGATGTGCTTAGCCCTAATTAGTCATGAGAAGTGGCTAAGAGTGAATAAGGCTAGAGGTCACATTGCATACTCTGAGTGCTCCAAGAAGGAGTGATCTATTCTATATTAGAGTGAGTTGACTTGTTTATTTGATAGGGGATTTCATCCCCTTGAGAAATATACAAAGTCTAATCTAATGTTGAATTCGACATAGGCTCTAAGAAGTGTTTGGGACTTCTTAGAGTGGGGTCAAATTAACATTAAAGCTCTATGAGTGAATAGACATGCATGTGAGGAGTTGAACATCAACAAGGAAAAATTTTCTATGATGAAGAAATAACCAAGAAGCCAAGTCAATCATTGACGAAGTCCTAGATAGCATTAAAGAAGCTTCGAGAAAGATGGAAGTCTAGAAGTACAAATTGGCCTTGAAGATAAAACAAGATGAAGATCAAAATAGCAAGTCAGCCCCATTGGTGAAAAAGTCAAGTGAACTGAAGAATATAAATAAAGTGCTCCAGCAATTCATTTGTTCACTCGTCATCCACATCCATCTCTTCTCCATTGATGCACACTTTCCAAGAAGGCTTAGCATAGGCACACAAGGTAATTTTGGGGTTCTCTCATTGTCTCTAGAAGATCGCTACCCTTGCTAGGGTTTCATGTGAAGAAGGGTGAACCTCTTATATGCTAGGGTTTCTCTTCATGAATGGTATTATACTTGAATTGGATTGATTTCTTCTAAGAAAAGTTGGTTGGGTTTTCTCCCTATTGGGTTTCCTAGGATAAAATCTTTGTGTATCTTGTGCATGGCAATCTTTCTATGATCCTTTGTTTCTACTGCAATTTAAGTTGAAAATTTCAGTGTGCAATTATTCCATGAAACTATGGGATGAAATGAATGCTTGAAATCATTGTGAAATAATTGTCAAGATCTAGAAATAAGATTAAAAACTCAACATGGTATCAAAGCAGTTTTAAAAGATAGCCATTTAGCATCTTTTTTCCCTAAGTCTGGAAACTAGGGCTTCCAAGTTTGGACTCTTCCAACCTCAGTTTTGGCTCAATCTTAGTGTTCTAGAGAAAGAAATTAATCTAGGAGTTTGAAGGTGAATTAATACTAAACCAAAGACTACAATTTGTGATTTAAAAAAACATGAAAAAGGATACACCCATCTGATACATTGATTTACTTAATTGATTTGATTGTTGCAGATTAGACTAGTGCCAAATGGAGTCACATGAGATTGTTGGAGTGTTGTTGTGTCGTGAAAAGTGTTGAAAGTCTTGTTGGTCAGTTTTAATTGATTTTATTAGATGCGTGAATTAAGGAATGGGTTGGTTTATGGTTTGGCCCAATTCCAACTTAGGCCTTCAAACTAAACGTAGTGACAACTAAACCAAGGGTCCAACTGTGCGAGGCATAACCTACTTAAAGTATCCCACTGACTCTATAGTTAGTTTCATGTGACCTCCCGAGTTCTAGAGCTCAAGTTTTTGTTGGATTGCCCTATTAAACTAGTCACTCAAGTCCCTTTTTGATTAACCAACTGATCAGACTAAGCTGCAGCTGTCAAGAGCATACTCGAAATTTCAAGCCTTGATAAATTTTATTATATGTTTTGGGTGAGTTAATTAACTATTCTAAAGTCTCTTTTCCACACACCAATGAATGGTGCAGTACTTCGGGAAAGCAAGGGTGAAAATTTTATTTGTTAATGATGTACAAAATTGTAAAAGCAAGATTGTAGCAGTAAAAATAAAACTAACGATACAGCCCTATTAGAGCAGATTTTGTGCATGTAAATGTTAATTTTAAAGATTGCATAATGAAAACTAATCTAAAACAAAAGCAAATAACAAAATTCATCAAGCCACAAAAGATGTGGATCCCCCTTGGGGAGATGGGGGCAGGCACTAAGTAGCCTGCTTGCCTTTATTAATTACTTTACAAAATGAATGTGGATGCCTTTGGTCCTTATAGATCTGGATCCAAAGGCCTTACAAGTTTCAAAATGGTAAAAGATGGAAGTATATGCTCCCGGAAGCCTTGGAGGGCTTTAGATTTTCGATTTTCCGGCAGAACCTCCTCTTGTTATGGAGATAAAAGTGAGAAACCAGCCACCTAAAATGCACCAAATGTGCCAAAGAAAGCATTAGAAGCATAAAATATTAAGTACTAAAAGGATGAACAATAAGTCTAAGTACTTAATCAAGCTAGATCTACTCAAAATAAGGCTTTAAAATGCTATATCTAACAACATACTTAAGTAAATCAGCCTTTAAATTTTCTTTTAAAAAAACAAACTAATTTACTTGAGCATGTTAGTGACTGTCACCAAACGATTTTTAATTTAAAATGAAGGAAAGAGAGAGATGGAAGAAAAGTTAGAAGCTTGGGAAAATTTGAGTTGTGGAGCCTGCAAGTGGAAAGCGGAGGGACTATGCACTTCAGAAATGCTCGAAAATTGGAGGAGTCAAGCTAGATCAACCAACCATTCGAGCTAAGTACCTGCATCAACTCATAAACCCTTGCATACAAATGGTTAAACCAAATATTGGTGCCGCCTAAAAAGGAAACTTAGAATGCATAGAAATCAAACTAGAATGCACATGCTCATTTAAGAGATCTAAAGTAGACTAACAAAGAGCATAATCAAACTAGAAATGCTCCTACCTACAGAGAGATAGCTCCCCTTCAAAGGCCAACATTCAACCACAAGATGCAAGAAACTAAAGCAATACAGTTTACCTCATAAAAACGTGCAATGCTCATCCACACACATTGATGCGTGACACAAGAGATTTGCCTCCAAAGCCTTTTTGTTCCATAAAAATTTACAATAGAACTGTT
Organism: Larix kaempferi; assembly: GCA_027924585.1. Taxonomy (NCBI): domain Eukaryota; kingdom Viridiplantae; phylum Streptophyta; class Pinopsida; order Pinales; family Pinaceae; genus Larix; species Larix kaempferi. The sequence goes on from BSBM01000445.1 coordinate 8,682,536, forward strand.
ACATACTTCTTCAGTCCTCTCTGACCATCCTGGAAAAATGAGTTGATACACTTGGAAAAGGCTTGTTGACACATGTGAGAAGTTTGAGGAAGTTAATGACACCTTTCTACAACCATTTGACACTTTTCAACCTCCACTTGACACTTCTCCAACCACAAATTCGACCCCCTCCTTTGGTGGATCTCCAATCTTCAATCAAATCCCTCAAATATTTGATCAATATTCTCCTTGATTTGATTGCCAATCAAAGGAGATTTGATTGCAATCTAAGTCACCTGGTTTGAGTTTGTGTTCGAATTCGGGGACTTTAAAATTCGACAAAAATTCGGCAATAAAAGATTTATTGATAAAATCCGACAAAAAAATTGACATTAACTTCAAGTGAATATAGGTTTTGGAAATTAAAAATATTTCATTATATATGTATAAATACTAAATATAGTAATAATTTATTGAAAAATATAGGATATATAACATATTGAAAAATATATGATATATAATATATTAAAAAAATGTATGATATATAATATACTGAAAAAATATATAATATATAAATTTTATTCTTAATAAATTAAAAAATATATGATAATTTTTAATAAAAATTCTCAATTCTGTAGGATATCCATCGTTCCACCCGTTGATCGACCGAGAGGAAGTGCCCACGGTTGCACATCCCACTTGCAAGCCTTGGTGTGATTGGGTGCGGAGATCCATGACGTGCTGCAAGGAGCCGACCAGTAACCTGACTCACGAAACTTCAAAGATCCACAAACTATTGGCTGCCAGGAACCGACTAGAAAATTGACTCACGAAACTTCCACAACCTACCGGCTACCAGGAATTGACCAGAAACCCGACTCATTAAACTTCAGAGATCCACGACCTCTCGGCTGCCATGAACCTACCAGAAAACCGACTAACTGAAATGATTCACGAAGTGACGGACGACGAAATTTAGGGTAGGGTTTACCGGCATGAAATTCGGTGCATTTTTTCGAACAAATTCAAGCTGCTGCAAAAATCGTCGAATTTTGATTTTGAAGGCAAAATATCGCCGAATCCGGTGACTTAGATTGCAACACTTTTCCTTGATCTGTGGGGTTGGGATTTTGCCTTTATTATCTCTTTCTTGCCAATTAAATTGGTCTTTTTGGGTTTTTTGAGTAAATATTATTTTCTAAGATAAATACTTACTCAAAACTTAGGATAAGTGGGTTTATGGGTTTAGTGGATGCTCTGGCTTAGAAAACGAGCATCCATTTGATGAATTATGCCCACAAACCATATTTTTATTACATTTTTAATTTTTCCAATTAAACTATTAAAAAATAGTCTATATTTACAGGAAATTTGTTTTTCTCAGAATTTTAAAAAAAACTTAGGGGGGCCTAGCACATGTCCATAGGACTCAATTTTAATGCCTAGCATGGTCTAATACATTGACACTTAGGCTCTAATAACCTCCTAAGGCCGAAACACCAAGCCAACCACCCCAACTTTGGAGGTATGAGTGAAAAACTCAAAAATTATTAGTCGTTTGTTCAACAACAAATAATTAACAAGGGAAAAAAAATACTCTGGGCTAGTCGGATTAATGTGTAAGTCCTAGGAAGACGAGTCTTTTACATACAGCTACCATGCTAGCACATTTTATTACAATTGCCCCGAGGGGGTATGAACATGTGGTACAAAAAAAACTAAAGTACCTAGAAGGCCTAATGGACTTCTGAACTCTAATATGGCCATGTACACTTGATCATTCTTTTCCGGCTCACTTGAAATCCAACTAAGTATGACTTAGTTGGTAACAGTGTGTAGGCTAGAGTAGTAATTAATTATAATTGTGTGGTTGGCCCATATGTAGGCCAATTACCAAATACCACATTGAGAGTGGACCAATAACATGTATTGTACACATCATAATTCATTCAATAATTCATCTATTACATTTTACTTGATCATAACATTTTAAGATATTTTGTTTACCTGCTTGAACTGGGTTTAGTGCTTCTGTGATCTGCGCTATACATGGTGAATCTAGTTTATTTCTTACAAACAGAGATGTCAAACATGACAACTTACTGCCATTTGTCCACATTTACAAATGATAAGAAGAAAGCCTGCCACAACTTGATATCTCAGGGAATTTCGAGTACGGAGACTGGCTAGTGGCTACAATAGGATGAACATATTCAGCCATGCAAAAACAATAGATCTCCAGAACATAAGCAGTGTGAAAAATTAAAATCCTATTCAGCCAAAATTGAACTTCTTAATAAGACATCTAACCTTATATCTATGACTATTACCAATGGCCTATATAAATAGATAGATTAAGATGAGGCTTTTTATGCTTAACAGAAATGCTACAATTTCTATAAAATTGTTGTTCAGTGTTCAATAATAATGTTCGTTAGATGAGCTCTACTACTTGGTTCCTAATTGGCAGGCGCAACTAATATAATGTAGCATTTTGATCCTAAATAGTAGAATTCATTTGGGTCACAAAAACAGATATAATCCTTTTCAATGAAACCATATTCTATTTCTTGTCTTTTGCTTTTGTTGTTCCTAAGGGATGACCTAGTGAACTCTTACTTCTTATAACCATGATGTTTCTCAGATTTCCGTTTGCAATCAAACAATGGATAATATGATACACTCAAATGAGCAACTGCAAACTCCAAAGTGTTCACAACAGAACAACACAAGATTTGCAAACATGAATCGAAATAGAATGGCAATAAAATAATCACCTGAGAGAATGCAGATAGACGGACATATCCTGTCTTCATAAGCTGACCATCCTTTGTTTTGTGAGGAATGATTGAACTGGATACAGGTGAAAGTAAAATAGTCTCCCGTGATAGATTAACCTTCCAAGAAAATATTTTATGTGAGGAATGGTTTATAAAGAGTCCATATACATAACATGAAGGAAAACCTCAGAAACAATCCTTGGGGTGAAAGCAAGAATCCTTCAGGCAATATATAGTCATGTACTCTAAAGAAGGATTATTGGGCACAGACAAGCAAGTCGTCTTTTCTGTTGCTTTATGTTTCAAGAAAAAAAATAGGACTTATAATTCAAAAGCACATATTATATTACAAACCAAGTCACAGGAGTTTCAAATGAGTTTCAATTGACTGTGCTACAACCTGTTCTCTTTAATACAATCAAAACAGTAAAATCAGTAACTTATTTGCACTTAGACTGGTAGATCCATTTATGACCTTCAGTCAGCAGAAGTAAGTAGATTCAAATCAGTAAGTAGCATTTGGCAAGTACCCATCCAATCAATCCCCATTAACAAAGCAATGAAAGGAACACAATTATAGGCCCCATATCGAGTAGCACCAATGACACACCTAAAGTGCTCTCGCCAAACTCACATGGTGGACAACAGGGGCACTAGAAAGCCCCACCTAGGGGAAAAGTATTGCATGAAGGAAGAAATCTGGACCAGCTATAACATAAGAGCGCAGTAAATCTATCTTGCTGTTAAGATTTAATAGAACATACCCTTTGAGGTGTCCACATCATTTGGCACCACTTTTGAGGAGAGCGTTGAGTTGTTAGAGGGATCTAAGGGGTCAAACCCTAGATCTAACCTCTTTTCATCATTGTTTGACCTATATCTAGTGGTGTGTCCTCTCTGTTCGGGCATCTGTTTATCTTTGGCATTGAACATGTAGCAATGACCACTTCATATCATGGTGTTTGTTAGAGTTGATTAGAGTTTAGAGTACTTTTATTTATTTACTCCTCCCTAGGGTAGATCTAGGGTTTTGGTAAATTATTATTATTTTATTGTAATTGAAGTTGAGCTCCTCTCCCATATAAGAGAGCCTCTTCCTCATTTGTACTCATGGTTGGATTTTGAGAGTTCCCTCTCTATTGGAGCCTAATAGACATATTTCATGGAGCAAATCCAATTGTAAGGTTTCATTTTCCAATCAAGTGTGGTTTTCCTCGTTCTCCTCTTTAATGTTACAAGTGATTTGTAGATAATATTAAATAAAATAATTTTATTAATATCCAACAAATGACCACAAAATAGATCAATGGGACTATGTGGTACCATGATGTCAATAAAACAAAGTGGGAGTGCTAAGGTGGTCCCTATAAAAAGCAAGAGTTAAGACTCTAACCTAATAACCAAAAGGAGCTAACTCCAGAGATGGAGAGCCAATCCATAAGAGAGATGTACAAAGAGAGCCTATAAAGAAGAAAAATATACAAGAGTGGATCTGGAATCTTGGATATAAAAATGGTAATATGTCATGGTGCATTGGAAGCATTGGAAGCATCTCTCCTAACATCCGAAGCCAAATGAAGAAATCTCAAAATAGTATTGTCTGAAGGAAGATTTTCAAGGAGGAGCTATAATGGGTAGTGTGCTACCGCATGAAGTGGGAGCATGCTGCTGTGATCTGGCTGCAATCCTCCGACTTCTAAGATGGGGTCGAGATTGGCCACATCATTGGTGTTGGGTGAAAGTGGAGGTGGATCTCCGTGTCCTAACTAATCTATGATTAGAAGCAGTGTCGTCATTTGTTGATCTCTTGGTTCCCCTAGAGGAAGGGAACAACGGAAAGATGGAAGTGATCTGCTGAGTGGAGGCTGGTTCCCACTGCAAATGTCGTTGGAGGATGAAGGAGCAAAGCCGGAGGACCTCCTACAAGTATAAGTCTAGACATCTCTAATCGGGATATCTAAAGAAACTACTCAAAATCTGAAGCTCTTTGAGAAGAAGGTCCCTAAAAAGACAATGAAGCCTCCCACGAATTGCGTAGTAGATAGGGCAACGAATGGTAAAGTGCTCCTTGGTCTCAACCTCTCGAAGATGACAAACCTAGCAGATCTTATCTGATCGATTGGTCTGGTGATCTATCTCCACCCTAAGGCAATTAGAACCCACTCTAAATTGGCCAAAAGGAATACGAAGAGCATGTGCCCAATGGAGGAGTGTGTAATGGGGCTGAACAATGAGATCGTCACTCAGATCCATAAAATGTGTAGCATAAATGGCCATCTTTGGATGTAACCCACCTTGAGGGTTGATCCAAGTGACCTGCACGAACTATTTATCGCGTGCCCAAACGGAGTTTGTATGTGGAAGTTGCGGCCCCAGGAAGTTAACGTATCAACTAGACTCCTCAAGGCCCACATTCCTTTTGGCACTTCATGTCTTAGGGTTAGGGTTTTGAATTTTTAAGGTTTCTTTCCTGTTAGTATTTAGCACTTTATATTAAAAGACCAATTTTGACCCCTTATAATGGTCTTCTTGCAAATCACCATACTTAACACATCTCTCTTTAAAGATAAGCTACCACCATTCTATCTAGTTTGTATTGTTTTGCAGTTTATAGCCTTTATGTTTCATTCATTAATAGAATTTGAGTTTTATGCTCTTTGCAATATCTTTGTGTGTGTTTCGATTTTATATTTCTTCTTTCATTTCCTTTTTTAAATAATCCAGATCAACCTTACAATTAGCAGCATTATCAGTGATGACTTGAATGACAGTGTACAACCCAATCTCTTGAGTGGTTTAATTAAGGGTTCTGCACCATTAATACATATCTTGTAACAATCTAAGCAGTCATGGACTGAAAGGAAGACCATGGCACTAGCAAACACACTAAGAATATTTATCATTGGCTTGCCTTTAACACTTGTCCAACCATCAAATACAATGGACACCTCATATTTGGTCCAATGATTTGTAAATTGTCCTAAAGCACTATGAATTTTGGCTCTTTCCCTATCAAGTCCCATTGGTTATGTCTTTGCTTGTAATGATTTGAGTAGTCATAGGATGAAAGGAAGACCATACCACTAGCAAACACACCAAGAATATTCATCAATGGCCTACCATTAACATTTGTCCAACCATCAAAGACAATGGATACCCCATATCCTCTTTAATCATTTGTAAATTGTCCCAGAACACGATAGATTTTGGGTTTTTTCCTGTTAAGTCCCATGGTTCTAGCGTTTTCATGCCTAGGGCTCCCATATCTTTTAGGGGCACCATTGATGGCTTGTACCATTTCATGCCAATAGGATGAGCAAAGAACATTGAATGGTATGCCGCATCCATAGAGATACTTGAAAAATTTTGCATCCATGTTATCCCAACAACCTTGGTCAAGGAAATTTGAAATTGTTCTATGCCCTAAATACAAGAGCAAGAATCCACTAACATGGGGGGAGGGTGGGGATAGACCACCAAACATTCCATGTGAGCCTAAGGTCTCATATTCAACCCTTGACTTTTTGGATTTGTTTTGTATAGCCTCCTTTCCCTTCTTGTATATGTTTCTATCTTTCACTAGCACTCTCATAGGTTTTGACTTCTATAGTCTTACCTTCATCCCATGCCATAATCCCATAGAGATGCTTTCACAAATGGGTATATGAACCTATGTAAGTTGTTTTACAATGGGAGCATATAAATTTTGTGGTTGCACCCCCTTTCCCTCCCCCAAGCTTCATCACATACTTCCACAAGGGTGTTAAAGTCTCTTTGCATTTTTTTCCATCATCACTGTCAATTTCATGATAAACAAGCCCTTCCATTTCCTCCTCCTCTCTCAAACCAATACCTACTTCTAGTTCTTCCTCCTCATCATTGGTATTTCAGTTTCCCAACACAACCATCATAATAAAAAATGAAACCAAAAGGATAAACCACATACCCACCATGCTTCTTGAAAATAACTTACTTCCTACAATAGAATGATGGAGAAGGAGAAATGGGAAGAAGCAGGAGAAGATAAGATAAGATAAGACAATTTTATTAATGTCCAATGAATGACCACAAAAGTAGGTCAATGGGACTAGATGATACATCCAGTATGAGTACAATGTGGGAGTGCAAATGAGAAGAAACATTCAACTATTCAACTTAGAAAATACATTAGTTAACAACACATGGAAAAAAAAATAAAAAACAACTAAGAATGGGCTTTAGAGCCTACCACTTTAGCTTTCCAATGGTGGTTGAATGTAACTATGGCATCCTTCAATCTCCCTTACAATCTCTCACAAATCCGCTCTTCAATAACTAGCAAGAAGCCCTCTCAAAACCATAGCAAAGATGAGTGAAATGAGAAATAGAATTGAGAGAAAAAGGAGTGAGCGAGTGTTTTAATTCATCAAGGAATCCTAGCCACGCCTTAAGCCACCTTTTGGAACCTTGGCTTGGTTCGCATAATAAAAAAAACTCAATTTCACCTTATGGTCTGGGATTTCTTGAGGAGCATTAGGGGAGCATTTTTTAAGCTCTCAGGAGTCAGGACCATCCTAGGAGCACCTTGGGAGCACGTTCTAGGAGAACTCTAGGAGCATCACTTCTTGGGTGCTCCCTGACGCTTCTCACAATGGTAGGGAGCGAGTTAAGGGAGCTCAAAGTGTATTTCCAAAATCCGCTAGCATGAGGGCGCATTCAAGAAGAAAGATCCCGAGGGCGCTTCTTGAATGCTCCCTCTAGGAGTGCACTTTGGGATCAAAGCGCCAGGGAAGTGGGTGCGCTCCCCCTGAGGGTAGGTATTGAATCTGAGTCTCCATGTTAATACAAGCCCGAGCATCTCATTGTTTGACTGCATTGATTACATATCACTAATAAAGTGACCATATTGCACTCAAATATATTTTATATTTTCATGTTATACTCTAACAATAGCAAGGCTAGATAAAAAAAGTAAAGAAGCCCGATAAGTTTCAAATTTCGCCTCCCCTACCTAGAAATGTTGAATTCTTACCCTGGCAAGTGGTAACCATAAAAGAAGGATGGAGAAAATACACAAAAGCACAATGATGGTTGGAAAGGCTCAAATAAAAAGAGACTACTCAAAAAGCCACTATAAAGAAAAGTTATGCAAACGGTGATGTTGTTGCTGCAATGTTGTATCCTGTGATTGCATTTTTATATTCATACCTAACTTAAAATCTATCTGTTAGAATTTCTAACTTGTGGTATTAAAAATCAAATCTATTGCTCTATTTGTTCCAATCTCTACCTTTTAGGATTAAAAGTTTTTTCGTAGTCTTTGCATTTGAATGTTGATTGATACATTTCATTCCAAAAGGGAGAACATGGGATACTTTATGCAGTTATCATTAACCCGCCATGCTATCCAATTTTATCATAATTATTTCTGAAAAAAATATTGTAATTTATTAGTTTGGATGCTTTCGTAGAGATACATATGTTGTTATTGTTTTTATGGTTTATCACTGCATGACTGATTTTGTCAGACACATTTTGAGTGAACTCTTCACTCACCCTTGGGAAAATATGAAAGATAGTAGAAATGTTGCAAATAAAAGAGGAAAGGGAGACTATATATTTGTATTTTTCCTCTTCTATTTGCAACATTCCTGCTATATTTCATATTGTCCCAAGGATGAGTGAAAAGTTCGGTCGAAACGCATTGGTGACAAAATCAATCATGCTGCAATAAACCAGAAAACATAATTTATAGTAAATTTTTAAAACACCCCCATTAATAAAATCATATTTTACAGTCACCAAAGAGCAAAAATGAAAATACCTCTCTAGTTTTCGGTACTTCCACTGAATCTCCTCCCTGAGAAAACAAGACAGTTAAAGGACATTTTAGTAGAACCACAAACATTATAAGTAAAAACTACATCCATTGTTGAATAAAAACTTTTTGTTCAGTGTTTTAAATAAGATTCCCAAGAAAGTCAGATTCTAGAATTTCATCAACTATAATGAGTCATTTAATGTCACTCTTTATGTTATTTTAGTTAACCAATGTATACAACATAATATCAATCCTGAACTATTTGTAGCTTGTTTTTTCCTCACATTTCAGTACCTGCTCAAAAGAATTTTGAGAATGTTCATTGCACTATCTAATTCCAAGAATTGTAAACAAATTAGTATATTCCATGTTCAGCAATTTGGTGACCTATATTTATGTTATGTCTGGCCTAATTTAATTTACAGAATAATATCTTTAGATAATAATTCAGAAATGAACATACAATGCTTATATCTCAAGGATGAACACATCGTATCATCAAATGAAGACCTACACAAGATTTAAAATCACATTTTATTTGACATCTGAATAAAAATGATCAAATGAAAAATATGTTTCAAAAATATCCATTCCATTAATCACCTTATATAGCTCAATGAGAGTGCAAAGTTTTCCTGTTTGTCAACACAAATCTCAATTCAGCAACACTAAAGTCTAAAAGGTCAAATTTACATGTACAATTAGAAGGGGCTCTAACCTTTCAATGTGCTACTCTGCCAAATATGTAATACAGAAAAATGTCATTATAAACCAATGGGATACCAACCTTCGATTGTATATGTTGAAAGCAATGTGTAGAGAGGGATGAATCCAAGGAGAAACCTCTTGCGGCTTGCCAGTTCTTTGACTACTTGCTTGTGGACGGGGAAACCAAAAGAAACTACTTGTCAATCTTTCTTGAAGCTTAATCCATGATTCCAGTCACTACAATATGATTTAGAAAACTATTTTCAGATGTTTTTCTGAGTACAATTTCAATCAGTGTACACATTTATATCTAGAAAATGATTGGCAAACAACTATGCCAAATTCCCTTTCAAAATATGTCTCTTTTTCTAAACTCAATATACTACAATGAAGTCTTGGGTGTGTTTAATTATCAAGATTTAGCATTCTGGATTTTCATTGTTTCTAACCCATGGAGCCAACAGGAAGGGGCAGCCCTCCCCCACAACATCTTTAGTCAGGTGATGTTGGGTTTCCATTACAAGGATCTCGATCAAGAATCAGAGATCTATTGAGACAAGTACAATAAAAAAGGGTTTGTTATCACATCCATAGTAGCCGGGTTACCATGATGGTGTAGAGCAGTTTTGTCCATAGTAGCCAGGTTACCATAGTAGCCAGTCCTACACTGAGATGAGCCTATTTTTTATAACTGTGATGATCAGTGGCAGAGTACTTTAAGAGAGAGCTAGAGTGCCAGAGCACTGTCACCAGTGTGCCCTTGTCACTTTCAGGCCTTCATGATCCCTGAGAGACACTTGTTAGACCATGGTTCACTTTAGCACTACAGCAGAGCAGGCAGCTGATATACATCTTCCTTGCCCCCAGACTATCAGAGGCAGTTCAGATCCAGATGCAGAGATGACTGAGCAGGTATATGGCATGAGGTTTGCACATATTGTTGTCATTACTGATTATCTTAGTAGATGTGACTGGTCATATGTGGTAATGGCATGGTGATTTTGTATCTTATGGTTGCTATTGGACTAATAATTGAAATGGTTAAGTAGTATGGTGTTAAGACTTATGCATATCCTCAAGAGTAGGGTTACACCTTGCACAAATTAGCTCATTCCCTACCTACCTCTGGCACCGCCTTTTCACTTGTCTTCAACCCATCCGTTTATCCGCCATGCTAACCCTTTCCAAGTTTCCCCTAATTTGAATAAGACTTATGAGATTAAAGGCATTCCCCACTCTAACCTTTGTACTAGGAAAGCTTCCATTTTGTTATGTGTCTCGGCTATGAGTTGTGCAACAAAACTCTCCAAAGCCTTGACCCTTCTGGGCCAAAGGAACCCGTTGGTGTTGGGTCATGTGACTAGGGGAGTTGGGTGTCTGAAGCCTTGACTTGTTCTGGTCGGTTACCCCCGATGTCTTGTCCTGATTGTGGAGGATTCCTGCCAGCTGAAGCCTTGACCCTTCTGGGCTAAAAGAACCCTTTGGTGTTGGGTCCTGAGCCTAGGTTGGCTAGTTGCATGGGGGGTATTAGCTAGACTCGAAGCAATGTCTACACATGCTTATATATATGTACATCTATACTACTAAATAAATGAAGGTGAAAAGTGCTTAGATGATAAATCTAAAGACAAAGAGCAAAGCTGCGATTAGTGGTGTTTTTCAACACTTGCTCAAGGCCCAGCTGCGACTAGTAGTGTTTTTCAACACTAAGAGGCCATTGTATTTGAAGACTTGTTAGAGTTGAATGAATGCGTCCCACTCAACTTATCCATTTGTGAGACATAGCCATTCCCTATTGTCTACGGTTCTACCTACCTAGTACATGTCATAGTGGCCCTGTTATCACATATATAGTAGCCGGGCTACCATACATTATTTTTCTCATGCCAGTACACTATTCAGCCAGTTCCCTTGCATTTGAGATGCCGAGATGAGCATTTATATTGGATCACTATCAGATTGTGGACAGCAGTTATATTCCCCATGCCATGACTGAGTTTCAGGACACTCAGAGAGATGCCCGATATAGCCATTATGCCATTGGTACAGAGCAGACAGTAGTGCCCAGAGTTACAGCAGCAGTCTCAGAGGACAGGTGATGGTACAGGTTGATGAGCTTTCAGGTATATGACTCAGCAGGTATATCATGGTATTATGGTTAGATTGCTTTTATACTTATTCTTATAGCATGTCTTAGCACTTAGTGTCATGATCTGGCGATCATATAGATATTTGGACCTGGTTGACCTATTATTTATATTATATTGTCCCTACTCAGACTTAGAAGTTCACTATTCATACTCATTGGTACATACCCTCCTTAGGGAGAATAGAGGTGATCATTACACCATACTATGGCTTGCTAGTGTTGGCTTCATCTTTTCATTGTCTTCATCCATCCGTGGCCTACCTTTTAGATTATTACCTTGATTTGCTACTTGACTAGTGACATGGAGGACCTTTCCCCACTGTAGCCTCTGTACTGGATGAGCTTCCCTGTTTATTGTGTCTCGGCTCTGAGTTGGTGACAAAACTTACCTATGGTGAGTTGGAGTTCCTTGAGAATTCCCCCTAGTCACTAAAGTTGTGTTGGCTAAACCTGAAACTTTTAGTGCTGCCATCAATACAAAATCTGGAAAAATCAAATGCTATATCTTGTATATGAAAGAAATGCCAAATGAAAATGGCCATGAAAAATAAAATGTTATATCTTTTGAAAAAATAAATACCTAGGTAAACAAGCTGTCCATGACACACCTAGAAGTGCTCAGGTAAACAAGTGCCTTAAAAACACACCTGCAGCAGAAAGCCTAAAAATAAATGTAAATCTATGCAATGTGTTTGTAAACACACATAGATCAAGGCTATGGAAACCTCAGGCCCAAAAAGCAATGGAACTTAAATGTTATATCTAAACAATTGCTGGCCTTGCTTGTATTATGGATTGTGCGCATCTGTGAAGGTGAATAAACCCTCTTTAAACAACTCATCCATTTGTGAGACACCGCCATTCCCTGTGTTATTGCTCATTCAGTATATACTATGGTGTGTATTCCCTTTCCCTTGCCAAAGTGTCACAAAGTCAAGTTAGTCAAGTCATCCCTTAGCCTAGCCATTTATTTCAGCCTTCACCCTTCACTAGCAAATTGATCACAACTATGAAGTGAGTATGGTCCTGAAAGTCTAGTCTGAGTAATAATAATAACTAACGACACTATATATTTGGATTTAGATCGCCAGTCATGATTACTCTGTGTTATAGAAGCTATTTGAATAAATTGTAAAGCATGTATTAACCTTGACACCTTGCAGCAGCTATGGATGATAGTCTGAGTTGTATTTGGTCTTGGTTAGACCTAGTTTGACCATGGAGGACCATGGGACATGAGATGTTGGACCTTATGATGATATGGATAGATGATATATGGTCCATGTACACATACAGGATGATTCTATGCAGCAGCTACAGGGTTATGATGATGATTCTTGGGATACAGCAGTGTTTGGTCATTTACAGATCATTATTATTGGCCTTGTTCCGGTACATTGGATATTTATTTTGATCATGCAGAGATTCATATGGTGTATGAGTACACATCTTGGATGGATTTGGACCTTCTGAGTCCAATGGGACAGTTTGTTTTCAGTTCCGGGCACTTACAGTGATGATTTAGCCTCAGTAGGCTGTCCTAGTGCAGTTTTGGTCTATTGGAGGCCCTGTCGGAGCAGAGATGACTTTTATCCGGATGACCTAGGGCGCTGATGATGGAGGGGGTGGTCCAGCCACTTGTTTTTACCATATTACCCCCCTCCCGGACACATTGGCACCCTCACCTTGACAGCGCCATCACTCCAGGAGGCAGTTTGGGCAGTTTCACGTTTCCCGAGGCATTTCAGGATTGGTAGAAATGGCTATTGAGGAAATCGATTTGGGCTACTGAGGCAAAGTTATGGCATGGGATGATCAGTGATGATAGATCGGGACCTTCCACACCTCCTCCTGCAGTTTCAGCTTCATCGGGGCCCGCATCCATCACTTATGGCACTTTCTGTGGATTTTTTGAGGTCTTTTGAGGACCACGACTTCACCTTGGAGGACCACGACTTCACCTTGGAGGCACGATTTGGTACTTTCATGATTATGTATTGGTTATTGTGCCATGGGGATTGACCAAGGAGGGATAAAATTACCCCTTGGACCCACCATGAGCCTCTTATGATATTTTGTCATCATGACTTGGTGGGATTCCCCTCTCCTAGGGCGACTTTGTCCACTTATGTTATATTTTATGTGTGATCCATGTATTATGTTGTTGAGCTCATCTCAACCATTGATTAGACATTTGTATCTTTTAATCTTAGCCACTCATTCAAAAAGTGGTTAGGGTTTTGGTGCCTCTCCTTCCTATTTAAAGGAGAGAGCCTCTCATTGTAAAGGGTCTTTGGCTCTTGGATTATTGGTATAGAAAAATATTCTTGTGGAAATTCTTGTGGTCTCCTTTGCATCTGGTGTTCTTAGATGGTGATTGGAAAGTCTATTGCAACCTAGCATTTGGAAATTGTGGTAAGATCTATCTTTTTTGGAAATCATTGTTTGTCTACAGGAGGGCGACTTCAACAAGGGCGATTTTGCAAGGCTTCTTCAAATCGACTTTCTTGGCATTCGCTTGTATCAGGGGGTTATCATTAGTATCATTGTGATCTATGCTATCTTTCTGTTACTTCTTTTGTGGCATTAGTCTTATCTCTTGATGCATCAAATCTGATATTGTTGACGTTTGTTGTGCAGGAGAGAGGGCGCATTGGCTTCTTGGACTAAATCGATTTGCATAGAGACTACCTCAAAGCTTCCAAATTGATCGGGATTGCATAGATCATCATCATCAAGGCATCTACAAGGTTATCCAGGTAAGATCCACAGGTTTGTTTCTCTTTCCTTTATCCAATCCATTGACATAATTCATAAATTGTTAAAACCCTAAATACTTCAAAACCCCTATTTTACATTTTGTCAGATCTACCAAGATCTAGTGGGTTGTTGGGCATGATATTGAAAACCCACCTCTATAGCATCCACGGCATCCCGGATCTATAGTTTGGTGTGGATTGGCTCCCGTTTGATCCCTCTCCCAAGCCAACCTAGCTTCTCCCAAGGAAGGCGCACTTCACCATTTGAGCAGGTTGACCTAGATCTAAGCGATGGGTGTTTGAGATTTCACTTGATTTGACATCTACACATCAAATAACATACACCCAGGTTGTCCCTTTCTTGAAAATCACCTTGTGGGCCCCATTCCACATTTTAAGGGATTTAATCCCCATTTTGGACCACTTGGAACACTAAAACTCAGATCTACTAAGATCTAACCGGTGGATTGCCACGAAATTATAGATCCATATCCCTACTTGACTGATCTACCCGGATCTAAAGTTTGGATGCCATCCGACATGATTTGACCCACCTAAACCCCGATTGAAGCCTCCTTAGGGAAAGTCGCACCACCTTGGAGAAGTGAGTTCACTCACTTCGAGGAACTGGGTACTTGAGATTTTTGCAGATCCGGAATCAGAATAATTCAAAACCTAGGTCTAGACTGTCACTTTGTCAAATCTTGCCTTGGGGATTGCATTCCTTGTTTTTAGGGATTGTGGTCCACTTGGGTCAAACCTAGATCTAGACACATTTATCCATCAAGAACTGTATTGTCCACTTGCCCCAAGTACTAGGAGTCCTAAACCTCAAGTCAACCTTACTTTGACTCCACTTCCCAATTCCCAAGGCACTGGCCTCTCTCCAAGTTAAATCAACTTTCCTAGAATGTTGGATTGACTTGTGGTTTGACTTTTGCATGGTAAACTATACCTTTGAGGACATCATGAACTACGGTCAATCTTGTCTCATGTACTAGTTAGCCCCAATACAACCTTTAACTATCCTGCATTGGACACGGTACCCAAGGCAGTGAATCTTTTGACATTGACCTAGTACACTAGCCCTAGATCTCACTTTAAAACATTGCAAGTCACTTTCACTTCAACTATGAACCAAAGCTATACCTATTGAACCCCTCACTTGGCTTGTGACTTCAACCTATAAGGTCTAGGATAAACCATACACCTAACTTCACTTAGAAATACCCTGATTTGGTGTCTTGGTTTTGATCTCTCCTGTCGGGAGTAGATCGGGTCTCCCCCTTTGTTGTCTGGGCTAGATAACATAAAGTGAAGGTTGCCTCGACTGGCGTGACAACCATATATTGGAGGTCGAGGTGATCGTGGTTGCACCTTTCAAGTTGCCCTTCCCTATTGCCATCCATGACTGGATCCTTCCATAGGGGTAACTACAGTTTAGGTGATAACATTTTGGCGCCGTTGCCGGGGACGCAATAGGCTTACCTTGGTCCGACATATTATTTTTGTTAAAGCTCTCCTCCCCTTTCTCTTTGCCTAACATTTTGGCGCCGTTGCCGGGGACGCAATAGGCTTACCTTGGAAAAGCTAGTAGTCCTTCCCGCATATACAAACGACACATATCTCGGTAGAAGAGTTAAATCTACCTGGCGACTCCCAATCGTGACTCCGCTGAGGAGCGAGCTCATTTACATCCTTACAACACAAGAAGTAAAGTAAACTTAGATCAAGTTGAAGGAACCCCAATCACCTATCGTAAAAGAGATCCTAAAGCACAACCATCAAACTTCCTTTGGAAATTGGTTAACGATTCTCCAAACAGAACTTTAGGATCCCCTTTGATCAAGTCGGTTCCTCCCTCATCACCTAGTTCAAACTTAAACACAAACTTACCAAATCCAATGGCCGGAACAAACCCGGGAAACCAGAATGTTCCTCCACCACAAGCTCCTAGGATTTTTGGAAGAAAGGCAAAACCATCTCCTTTAGACTTTTCCCAAATCCAGGGTGCACCCCATGACATGCCTGAAAAGTATTTTGAAAAGGTTCCCAGATTTGATGGAGTATCCGCTATATCAATTGAAGACCACATTGACAAAGTTTGGGAACACATGGAAGCATATGGAGCATCTGAGGAAGATGTTTTCATGAGGGGTCTCCTGGCATCCTTGGAAGGAGATGTTAGGAAGTGGTTTGACAGGTTGCCTGCCTCATCCATTGATGGGTATGACAATTTTGTCAACAAGCTAAACAGTGAGTGGTCCCGAAAGTTAGATGGAAAATTTCTCTTGCACCAACTTTTTGACATTAAGAAGAGAGAAAATGAAACAGTCCATGAATTTAACATAAGATTTGACAAGACTGTAGCTGTTATCCCTGAAGAAATTAGACCCAAAGACCAAGCAGTTGTGATTCACTACTTAAATGCTTTTGAGGGATGGGTTGGTTATCAGCTAAAGGATAAAAACCCAAATGACTTAAAGACCGCTCAATCAAATGCTAAGATGGCTGAGCAAAATGTAGCATCCATGGGGAAACAAAACTTCTTTGATCAATTTGCCCCATCCACTTATAGATCTGACCCTAGACTTCGAAAACCAAAGGAACCTGTGAGTGTGCCAAAGGAATCCAAGGACACTTTAGAGGTCATGCAAGAAATGATGAAACAATTAACTGTCCTGACTAAGAATGTGGCAAGTTTGAATGACCCTGAGAGACATAGAAATCCTTATGGCCCTAAACCTTACTGGAATAATAATAGAAGGCCTGATGGGGATAGGGATAGGCGACGACCTGAGTATCCAGAAAACTCTGAAAAGAAGGAAGTCAATTGGTGTGATGAAGAAGAAGAGATACCCTCTGACACCATTGACCATGATGACCAACCAGAAAACATCAACTTTATAAATGACTTATCTTATGATGAAGACTTTGGAAGAATCCTTTTAGAAGAAGAGCCATGGGAGCAAGAAGATGATGTTATTGAAGAACCTAGCTCCACATGTTGTGCCTTAGAACTCCCAAAACCTAAAGAGCAACCAAAGTATCAAATCTACAAACGAGGAACTACTTCCCAACCTTCTTTCCTTGATAAACATAAAAAGATTGATGAAGATAAAAAGGAAGAAGAAGATCTTGCCGTAGATGATTATGATCTTAAGATTGATATGAAGAAAGAGCTAAGCAAGATAATGTGTAACATCCCTGTCACTGAATTAATGAAGGTGCCCTCTGTTAGATGCCAAGTAGAGGAATTTTTCAATGGTATTGGCCAAGAGAAAAATCCTGAACCTGTCCTAGAATCATGTCATATCCAAAAGCTTAGTGGAACACAACCTAGTGAAACAGAGAAGGATCCACCAATAAACATCCATTCAGCCATTTATGAAAGAAAAAGCGGTGGTCACTCCCCCTTTTACCTTACCTTGCACATTCAAAACATGCTCCTTCATAATTGTATGTTGGATTCTGGAGCAGCGATGAATGTTATGCCTTTACAAGTTATGAAGGAAATGGGACTTGAAGTGACTAGACCTTATGGAAATGTCTGTGATATAGATTCCCGACGAGTGCCATCTTATGGTTTGATCAAAAACCTTAGAGCTGATCTTTTCGCATGTTCAGACATTTCTACTATGATGGATGTAGTTGTCATTGACTTACCCCCAGCATATGGAATGCTTTTATCTAGAAAATGGGCAGCTGGCCTAGGTGGATACCTTATGATGGATTTATCATTTATTTGTGTTCCCAACCCTGATGGAGTTTTGATTCGGGTTAACAGAGAGCCTTGTTATAATGAGCATGTTGAATCTTTTGATGAAGGGTTAAAAAACACATACGGGGATGAATTATTAAATAATGCCAAAACTAACCTTGTTGAAGATGAGGATGAATTGTATGAAGTTGATCAAAATATGTGTATGGTCATGGAAGATTCTGATTCTTTTTGGGAAGACAAGCAAATGATTGAAATAATTAGAAATGATGTTGTTGAGGAAATAGATGAAAATCAACCCCAAGATCACGAACAAAACAATGAAACCATTCAAGAACCTGCTATAGAAAATCACACACTTGAAGGGGTTGAGGATGGCATAAGAAATCTAGGAAGAGATGAGAGTCTGCCTGATGATCAAAGCATGGAACAAACCCCCCCAATAGAAAACCTCCATGAACAAGCACACAATGAGGAGAACATTGAAAACCCAATACACGAAGATGAGTTCGATGATATTAGAAGGGGAGAAAGAATTCCTTTCACTGTCAGGGAGTGGTTTGCCTTGACCGATCACAATAGAGAGAGAGAAAGACAAGGGCTTGCACCTATTTACCCACGGGAAAACAATCTTGCAACATCTACTAGGGTTGAAACAAACGAAGAGCCTGAAGCCACTTGTTATTCCGATACAGAAGATTCTTTATCTCATCTATCTCTAGAAGACGGTAATCTTATTCAAGTCCATGATAACTCTCTAAGTTGGGAAGAGGATGCCCTAATCAATGATGCTCCTGAAGGAGACTATAATTTAAATAACCTTGCTATTTTTCAAATTCCTTCAGAACCTCAAAGCCATACTTTATCTACATATCCGCATATCCCTAGTTTTCTCCTACCATCTGAGTCATCTAGTCAGCATACTCATGATCTTTCTCACATTCCTACTTCCTCCACATTTCATTCTGAGTCAGCTTCTCCCAGAATGGAAAACATGGTCATTCCTGTTCCTTCAGGGGAAGGTTCTAGTCATAACACTGTCATATTTAGAGAGCCACCTCCCTTGGAAGAACATAGAAACCTCTTGACTGTAGGTGAGGTTGTTAAAAGAATTGTGTCTCCCCATGGGGAAGAGCCAAATGAGGAAATCCAAGAAACAAGAAGGGAAGTTAGGGAAATCCTTGTTGGCACAGTTGCTATTTCCTTAGATGGTGGTCCACCCAGAATGGAGGCAGTTCCTTCTAGAAGAAACTCGAGGATTGTCACACCTCAACCGCAAAACCCTGCTGAAATCCATCCCATACCTATTCGTAACATTGGAGTTATTCCTGAGTCAGTCAATAGAAATAATTTTCATACAGGAAGTCAAGTCATCATTCCCAACCATTTATTGCATATAAGATCGGGACAAGCTGATGACTTATGGGTTGGACCTTTCACAGTAGAGCGATGCATTGATGGCATGTGCTTTCTGACCACTGGTAGTGGACGACGTATCTTATATCCTGTCCATCAGAGGGACTTGAGGGATCACATCCCTGATCCCACATAGTTGGGATTTCTCCGCTTGCATTGCCTGGTAGAGTAGGGTAGGTAGGAAAACAAATAAGCCTACTTAGGCAGTAGTTAGTCTTTTTCAGCCATTGAGTCTGGCACCTTTTTTCTCTAAGCTCCTTTGTAAGCTCCTAGTTTAACTGAGTACCTGTCACTTTTTCTTTTCCTGCACAATAAAACTCAAATTTTGCAAATTATGTTAATTTACTTTCTGCATTTATATTTTATGCATTTATATTTCTGACATAGAGTAGATTTTATTTCAGTTGATTTTATTATTTTTCCCACACATGCGGCATGAGGTATTTTCTTTAGATGTTTGTGAATGCAGAAAATAGGTTGCAAGAATGAAGATGGAAATAAAATGGTAGAGTGTTGGATCGTGGATTCGAGTAGCAGAGTTCGAGGACCAGAGATTCTGAGGTTCTCAAGCGCTCACTTCAGCCGAGCACTTGTCCCAGCCGGAGCCAGATGTTATCACATATATAGTAGCCGGGCTACCATACATTATTTTTCTCATGCCAGTACACTATTCAGCCAGTTCCCTTGCATTTGAGATGCCGAGATGAGCATTTATATTGGATCACTATCAGATTGTGGACAGCAGTTATATTCCCCATGCCATGACTGAGTTTCAGGACACTCAGAGAGATGCCCGATATAGCCATTATGCCATTGGTACAGAGCAGACAGTAGTGCCCAGAGTTACAGCAGCAGTCTCAGAGGACAGGTGATGGTACAGGTTGATGAGCTTTCAGGTATATGACTCAGCAGGTATATCATGGTATTATGGTTAGATTGCTTTTATACTTATTCTTATAGCATGTCTTAGCACTTAGTGTCATGATCTGGCGATCATATAGATATTTGGACCTGGTTGACCTATTATTTATATTATATTGTCCCTACTCAGACTTAGAAGTTCACTATTCATACTCATTGGTACATACCCTCCTTAGGGAGAATAGAGGTGATCATTACACCATACTATGGCTTGCTAGTGTTGGCTTCATCTTTTCATTGTCTTCATCCATCCGTGGCCTACCTTTTAGATTATTACCTTGATTTTCTACTTGACTAGTGACATGGAGGACCTTTCCCCACTGTAGCCTCTGTACTGGATGAGCTTCCCTGTTTATTGTGTCTCGGCTCTGAGTTGGTGACAAAACTTACCTATGGTGAGTTGGAGTTCCTTGAGAATTCCCCCTAGTCACTAAAGTTGTGTTGGCTAAACCTGAAACTTTTAGTGCTGCCATCAATACAAAATCTGGAAAAATCAAATGCTATATCTTGTATATGAAAGAAATGCCAAATGAAAATGGCCATGAAAAATAAAATGTTATATCTTTTGAAAAAATAAATACCTAGGTAAACAAGCTATCCATGACACACCTAGAAGTGCTCAGGTAAACAAGTGCCTTAAAAACACACCTGCAGCAGAAAGCCTAAAAATAAATGTAAATCTATGCAATGTGTTTGTAAACACACATAGATCAAGGCTATGGAAACCTCAGGCCCAAAAAGCAATGGAACTTAAATGTTATATCTAAACAATTGCTGGCCTTGCTTGTATTATGGATTGTGCGCATCTGTGAAGGTGAATAAACCCTCTTTAAACAACTCATCCATTTGTGAGACACCGCCATTCCCTGTGTTATTGCTCATTCAGTATATACTATGGTGTGTATTCCCTTTCCCTTGCCAAAGTGTCACAAAGTCAAGTTAGTCAAGTCATCCCTTAGCCTAGCCATTTATTTCAGCCTTCACCCTTCACTAGCAAATTGATCACAACTATGAAGTGAGTATGGTCCTGAAAGTCTAGTCTGAGTAATAATAATAACTAACGACACTATATATTTGGATTTAGATCGCCAGTCATGATTACTCTGTGTTATAGGAGCTATTTGAATAAATTGTAAAGCATGTATTAACCTTGACACCTTGCAGCAGCTATGGATGATAGTCTGAGTTGTATTTGGTCTTGGTTAGACCTAGTTTGACCATGGAGGACCATGGGACATGAGATGTTGGACCTTATGATGATATGGATAGATGATATATGGTCCATGTACACATACAGGATGATTCTATGCAGCAGCTACAGGGTTATGATGATGATTCTTGGGATACAACAGTGTTTGGTCATTTACAGATCATTATTATTGGCCTTGTTCCGGTACATTGGATATTTATTTTGATCATGCAGAGATTCATATGGTGTATGAGTACACATCTTGGATGGATTTGGACCTTCTGAGTCCAATGGGACAGTTTGTTTTCAGTTCCGGGCACTTACAGTGATGATTTAGCCTCAGTAGGCTGTCCTAGTGCAGTTTTGGTCTATTGGAGGCCCTGTCGGAGCAGAGATGACTTTTATCCGGATGACCTAGGGCGCTGATGATGGAGGGGGTGGTCCAGCCACTTGTTTTTACCATATTAACCCCCTCCCGGACACATTGGCACCCTCACCTTGACAGCGCCATCACTCCAGGAGGCAGTTTGGGCAGTTTCACGTTTCCCGAGGCATTTCAGGATTGGTAGAAATGGCTATTGAGGAAATCGATTTGGGCTACTGAGGCAAAGTTATGGCATGGGATGATCAGTGATGATAGATCGGGACCTTCCACACCTCCTCCTGCAGTTTCAGCTTCATCGGGGCCCGCATCCATCACTTATGGCACTTTCTGTGGATTTTTTGAGGTCTTTTGAGGACCACGACTTCACCTTGGAGGACCACGACTTCACCTTGGAGGCACGATTTGGTACTTTCATGA
This sequence comes from Larix kaempferi, assembly GCA_027924585.1. NCBI lineage: Eukaryota > Viridiplantae > Streptophyta > Pinopsida > Pinales > Pinaceae > Larix > Larix kaempferi. The sequence goes on from BSBM01000445.1 coordinate 8,704,760, forward strand.
TTATGTATTGGTTATTGTGCCATGGGGATTGACCAAGGAGGGATAAAATTACCCCTTGGACCCACCATGAGCCTCTTATGATATTTTGTCATCATGACTTGGTGGGATTCCCCTCTCCTAGGGCGACTTTGTCCACTTATGTTATATTTTATGTGTGATCCATGTATTATGTTGTTGAGCTCATCTCAACCATTGATTAGACATTTGTATCTTTTAATCTTAGCCACTCATTCAAAAAGTGGTTAGGGTTTTGGTGCCTCTCCTTCCTATTTAAAGGAGAGAGCCTCTCATTGTAAAGGGTCTTTGGCTCTTGGATTATTGGTATAGAAAAATATTCTTGTGGAAATTCTTGTGGTCTCCTTTGCATCTGGTGTTCTTAGATGGTGATTGGAAAGTCTATTGCAACCTAGCATTTGGAAATTGTGGTAAGATCTATCTTTTTTGGAAATCATTGTTTGTCTACAGGAGGGCGACTTCAACAAGGGCGATTTTGCAAGGCTTCTTCAAATCGACTTTCTTGGCATTCGCTTGTATCAGGGGGTTATCATTAGTATCATTGTGATCTATGCTATCTTTCTGTTACTTCTTTTGTGGCATTAGTCTTATCTCTTGATGCATCAAATCTGATATTGTTGACGTTTGTTGTGCAGGAGAGAGGGCGCATTGGCTTCTTGGACTAAATCGATTTGCATAGAGACTACCTCAAAGCTTCCAAATTGATCGGGATTGCATAGATCATCATCATCAAGGCATCTACAAGGTTATCCAGGTAAGATCCACAGGTTTGTTTCTCTTTCCTTTATCCAATCCATTGACATAATTCATAAATTGTTAAAACCCTAAATACTTCAAAACCCCTATTTTACATTTTGTCAGATCTACCAAGATCTAGTGGGTTGTTGGGCATGATATTGAAAACCCACCTCTATAGCATCCACGGCATCCCGGATCTATAGTTTGGTGTGGATTGGCTCCCGTTTGATCCCTCTCCCAAGCCAACCTAGCTTCTCCCAAGGAAGGCGCACTTCACCATTTGAGCAGGTTGACCTAGATCTAAGCGATGGGTGTTTGAGATTTCACTTGATTTGACATCTACACATCAAATAACATACACCCAGGTTGTCCCTTTCTTGAAAATCACCTTGTGGGCCCCATTCCACATTTTAAGGGATTTAATCCCCATTTTGGACCACTTGGAACACTAAAACTCAGATCTACTAAGATCTAACCGGTGGATTGCCACGAAATTATAGATCCATATCCCTACTTGACTGATCTACCCGGATCTAAAGTTTGGATGCCATCCGACATGATTTGACCCACCTAAACCCCGATTGAAGCCTCCTTAGGGAAAGTCGCACCACCTTGGAGAAGTGAGTTCACTCACTTCGAGGAACTGGGTACTTGAGATTTTTGCAGATCCGGAATCAGAATAATTCAAAACCTAGGTCTAGACTGTCACTTTGTCAAATCTTGCCTTGGGGATTGCATTCCTTGTTTTTAGGGATTGTGGTCCACTTGGGTCAAACCTAGATCTAGACACATTTATCCATCAAGAACTGTATTGTCCACTTGCCCCAAGTACTAGGAGTCCTAAACCTCAAGTCAACCTTACTTTGACTCCACTTCCCAATTCCCAAGGCACTGGCCTCTCTCCAAGTTAAATCAACTTTCCTAGAATGTTGGATTGACTTGTGGTTTGACTTTTGCATGGTAAACTATACCTTTGAGGACATCATGAACTACGGTCAATCTTGTCTCATGTACTAGTTAGCCCCAATACAACCTTTAACTATCCTGCATTGGACACGGTACCCAAGGCAGTGAATCTTTTGACATTGACCTAGTACACTAGCCCTAGATCTCACTTTAAAACATTGCAAGTCACTTTCACTTCAACTATGAACCAAAGCTATACCTATTGAACCCCTCACTTGGCTTGTGACTTCAACCTATAAGGTCTAGGATAAACCATACACCTAACTTCACTTAGAAATACCCTGATTTGGTGTCTTGGTTTTGATCTCTCCTGTCGGGAGTAGATCGGGTCTCCCCCTTTGTTGTCTGGGCTAGATAACATAAAGTGAAGGTTGCCTCGACTGGCGTGACAACCATATATTGGAGGTCGAGGTGATCGTGGTTGCACCTTTCAAGTTGCCCTTCCCTATTGCCATCCATGACTGGATCCTTCCATAGGGGTAACTACAGTTTAGGTGATAACAGGCCCTTGTTCTCCCCTATACTCTGAGAGATCATAAAGTCTGTCTGCACAAGTGAAACTTCACTTGACCTAGTGAATGTGAAAATAAGCATATGGTTAGGACTTCACCACTGCAATGCAACTGTCAATTATTGTCCATGTCTTGTGTTTTTCAATATGATCACTATTGCTATATGCTACTTAGGATTTTCAGTCTGGTATTAATATAATTTGGAAAGTACATCTAACACCTTGTGCATGCAGAGATACTCAGTTTTGGATTAGTCATAATTTTTTACCAGTTTGACCATGTTTGACCAAGTTTGACTTGATCACTTGGTGGGGCCCGGGAGCAGGTGTGACTACGAGTGCTCATTTCATGTATATTGAGGCCTATGGACATCCATCAGACCATTCCATGCTTCATTCAGTGGATTATGGCCCTGATACAGATTTATTATTATTTTACAAGCTATATATTTTAATTATTGGACATGGATTTCCTTCTAGATGACATCACAGGTGGATATATGGCATATGAGTAGTCATTCCCTATGGATTTCATGGCTCTAATTTCATTTATGCATTCAAATCAGAGTTACGGGCAAGGGAAGAGCACATTATGGCAAGATTTGATCATTTGCAGGCATTATCGGCATTTTAATTAAAATAATTAAGTGACCATGGTTTAATAAGTCTATCAAAGGGTGAATGTTGGGCATCTGTAAAATCCCTTATCTATTTCAACCCAATTTTCTCTCAGGTTTTAGGCTGTGATGTAATTTCCAAACTGAGATCTGATTTTTCTCCCTATTAACTTTGCATTTGGTAAAGATCTTTAAACATCAATTGTATCCTATTGTTGTGAGTCACACCATATATCTAATCTGACTGCTGGTTACTTTCTACTATTGAGTTGGTTGAAGCATTTTCACAAACACTTTGATTGTAGGTGACTGTTAATTTCCAGACCTTTGGAGACAAGATAAAATGCCAACTTACACTCGTTTGTATGTGGTTTTCAAGTACAGTGAGGAACGAGGTTTGTGGCTGTCATATGAACATCTTATAACACAAGTTTCATCAAACATATACCAGATTTAAAACAATTAACTCAGTTCTGCATTTTTTTATAAAAATGAAACATTACATGCCTGGAAGTGATGTTCCCCTTGCAACACAAAGAAGAGACTTGTTGTATGCTGTAGGTGATGGCTCAAGATAAATACAGACTCCTGTAGATGTTTGGAGAGTGGAAACAATGATATTCAACAGCAATAGTAGATTAACCACTTTATTTCTCACTTTTTCTTGCTTTTTCAAATCAACACATGCACACAATCCACCCTAACGGGTTGTATAGTCAATGTACTTGATTTTACAATCTTGTACTTTATTTCACAATTAACAAATATAAAAAACTAAATCCGGCTGTGCATTCCCGAAGTACCGAAAGGGAAAAGAGATTCTCAACCGTCAATAAATTTTTTTTTTACAATTTTTGTTCTTAACTAATAAATTAAGGCTGTGTATTTCCGAAGTAAACTGAAAGGGTTTATCCCCGGTAAGTGAAAAGAGATTCTCATCCTTTTAATAAAAATCTTCAATTTACTTTTGTTAAAATTAACCAAGGCCTAGCCTCCCCGTATGCTCTAGATCTCTACGGTTCATCCGACCAGTTGATCACATTAGAAAGGGAGTTAAGTGACTAGCTTAATAGGGCAATCCAACAAATAACTTAATCACTAGAACTCGGGAGGTCGCGTGAAATTAACTGTTGCCGCCTAATACACACCTGGGGGGGATGCGGCAAGAAACCTTCAAGCCGCTCGGTGTGTCCTTGAGGGAAAGTGAGAGTCAAGTGCTATCACCTGATTACTCAACTCCTCCGTCTAGGCTTACTCCTAGCGAAGCCAAGGGGGGTGGTCCCTATGAAAAATAAACTAAGGCTTTTAATCTATAACAAAGAAAAAGTATGTTCTAGGAGTTAAAAGATGACGAGATGATAAAATTAACAACTAAGCACTGCTTGCAAATTAAATCAATTGATTAACCCAACACAAGATAGATAAGCATTCACGACATTTATGATTGAAACTTAAAACATGGAAAATTAAAGACCAGTGCCGAGAATGTAAAAATGCTTGCAATTGCTGCTGTGTAGGGTTGCTTGTGTAGTCTCAGTGAAAGTATTGCAATGTCTCAGTTGGTAAATTTTATGATTATTAAATGAGTGGATTAAGGAGTGGGTTAATTCTTGGTTTGGCCCAAAAGAAACCTAACCTTCGAACTAAGTGCTCTAGCAAACTTACCAAGTGTCCAACCAGGCGCGGATGAACCAGCTTAAGAACCTGCTGACTCTGTGGATTCAATCCATGCAACCTCCCGAGTTCTTAGGATTCGATTCTAATGGATTGTCCTATTAAAACTAAGTACCTTGCACCCATTTCTGATTGAGCCAACTGTTCCGACTAAGCTGCAGTAGTCAAGAGCATACTCCGGTTTTGGGGCGTTGTTCTTTTGATTAAAATGTGAGTGGATGATTAATATACACTAAACCCCAAGAATAAAGCAAGGGGGGTTAATTTTAGAATTAAATTTTAAGAACAAAAGTAATGATTGAATAAAACACAAAAACATATAACAAACTGATAAACAGGTCCTCGGAGGACGTTGTGTGCTTGAGTGAGTTGTTTAATTACTACTGCTCAAATAAAACTAATCTAAAATGAAAAATTAGAAAAAGTTGCGAAAAATAAAAAAAATGAAAAAAGGTGCGAATCCCCCCTGGGGGGATTGGGGTCAGGAACTGGAATTGTCTGCTATGCTCTTTTTATTCTTTGTGTTACAATATGAAACTTGAAATAGAATACTGCTTGCCCTTTATGCTCAAGGAACAAGTCAGTTTACAAATTATTGCAAAAGTAAAACAATGCTTGAGCAGTTGCTTCACAGGGTGGTTCTGGGAGCGCTTCAGGATGACTCTTCTGTGAGTTTTATAACTCCAACCTGCTAAGAACATAAAATAGACCAGCAAGCTAAAGTTGATTAGAAATGATAATCAAAACACTCTACAATGCTACAAAATGCAAAAATTAAAACTAATGCAACTAGTATGCAAAAAACTTGTTTTTTGGGCAATTTTTTGAGTTTTTAACTAACTTTCAATTAATTTTTTATGTGCAGAACCAAAAAACCAGCGAGCTCTTTTTGTCATGTAATGGCCAAAAAACACTTAGAAAGTGATTTGGCCACACTTGCGAAATATGCCCAAAACAAAACTATGAAAACTAATAACGAAAAGCAAATACAAATGAACCAAGAACACGAACTAGAAAGTTCGTTTCTTGAGATCTTGGCTTGCTCTTTTGGGGCAGCCAATAGCAAGCTCTTAAAATAGCCAAATATACTTTTCAACCGAGACAAAATTTTTCTATCAAGAACTCTAGATTTTACAATTAAAACAAGCTTGAAAAGGAAAACTTGTCAACTTAGATCTACTTTCATAAATTTATGCTTTGAAAGAACTCTGATCTAACATAAGTAACCGTAACCGAAAATAGTTAAAGAAAATTGGATCAAAGGAATGGAACCCTTGGGGGTTGAGCGTTTTGAAGAAAGGGCGATGGATTCAAGCTCCCTGATGCACCAGTAGGGCCAAGACTTTGTTCGAATTTACTGAATGAAGATACGATCTAACATGTTTGTGGACCTCTTCAGCTTAGGCTACCTGTAAATAGCTGCAAACAACTAGCAAGGGGATAAGAGCATATGTGTAAATGAACAACAAAAAACTTGAGAAATAATAGATTCAAACAAGAAATCATACTACTTCTAGCATTCTAATATCATCGACAAAAGTAAGCAACCTATAAAGCATTACTCACTATTCCTTATGAAAGATAACTTCCCTTTAAAAAGACATACAATCCCGACAATACTAACTATGCAACACGATACAGTTTACCTCAAATATAACAAGCATGAAGATCCAACCAAAGCCAATCACCAGACTACCCTCCAAAGCCTTCTTTATTAAACTCAGAAAAATATTACAATGAACGAGCACAGGTTCCACCTTCCGATGCCTTACAATGGAGCCAAGCTCCTCAATTTATAGCAAATGGCATGAAGCTAGGGCACAAAACCCTAAGGAGACAAAGCTCCAAGTTTGTAGAGCAAGCAATCTCATAAGCCAATGGAGAAGCACCACTTCTCTTGGACAAAAACACTTCAAAACGGAAATCGCTGAAAGCTGCCCACTTTTGGAAGCACTCACGCGTGAGGGATGAGAGCGAGTAGATGTTTCCATGAATTGGTTGGAAAGATGAGTGGATTGACTGATTTTAAATTATAAACTTATCCACGTTGGTATGCCACCTTAATAGTATGGAAACCGCCCCCACATAACTCAACCTCAATCTAACCGTACCGCCGTGAGGGAGTTGGCCCACGTGGAGGAAGGGGCCATGATGGAAGCTTGTTCAACCCTTGACTTTATCATGCCATGTCAAATATATGCTTCAAACATTTAATCTTTAAATTGGCCAATCCTATGACATCATGTGCCATGTCAAATATATGCTTCAAACATTTAATCTTTAAATTAGCCAATCCTATGACATCATATGCCATGTCAAATTGGCTCACGTGAAGGAAGAAAGATGGCCCATGTGAAAAGGAGGCCGTGCAATTTTTTAAATGCTTCAAACATTAATTCGACCTGCACTTGCATACTTTGACCTTTAAATTAATTCGCCCACCTTAAGTGATCTCATGCCACCTCAATTGGCATGTTCCTTTTTTCAATTTTTTAATAAATTTGACTTTTGACCATGGTGCAATCTGATGCTCCTTTAGCATTAAAATGCCAAGTTGTACCTCTAATAGGCAAAACTACTCCATGGGGTGCCTTGGTTGCTCGAAACATCGGAAAACTGGGTGTTGGGGTAAAGAGGATGCTCTGAGCTTGAAAACGAACATCCCTGTGCCAAATTCGACTCCAGATCGCACTTTTATCACCATTTGAATTTTTTCAATTAAACCATTAAAAAATGGCTTAAAAATGAGAAAAAAAATATTTTTCTTGGAATTGACTGAAACTTCAAGGGGACCTAGTACATAACAAAATGATAAAATTCTAGCGTCTAGCATGTTTATAAACGTTACAAAATAGGCTCTAATAATCCCCTAAGGCCTAACCCCCACTTTGGGCATTCCAGCTTTAGAGGTGCAGGAGAAAAACTCACTGATTATACTCGGCTAACGGCAAAGCATAATCGACAAGGGAAAAAACTCCTTGGAATACCTTCTTTGGTTGTAAGTTGGAGTTGGGCCAAACAAAGAACTAACCTACTCCCTAATTCACACATCTAATAAATCGATTAAAACTGACCAACAAGACTCTTGCAACACTTTCACGACACAGCAACACTCTAATAAAATCATGTGACTTTATTTGGCACTGGTACAATCTGCAACAATCAAACATTAAGTGAATCAATGTGTTAGATGGATGTATCTTTTTTCATGTTGTTGTTTTAATTCATAGTTGAATTTCCTGGTTCAATATTAATTCATATTCAAACTCCTAGAATCATTTTTCTTTCTCTAACTTAGCTTAAAGGCCATAGTTTCTTTTTCATAGGGACCACCCCCCTTGGCTTCGCTAGGAGTTGGCCTAGACAGAGGAGTTGAGTGTTGAGTGACGACATCTCGACTCTTTGTTTGCCCCCAAGGAACGCACCCAGTGGCTTGAAGATTTCTGCCACGCTAACCCCTTTTGCCGAGGTGCGTATCTAGCAACAACATTCACCATTGCTATATGCTACTTATGATTTTCAGTCTACTATTAATATAATTTGGAAAGTACATCTAACACCTTGTGCATGCAAAGATACTGAGTTTTGGATCAATCATCATTTTTGACTAGTTTGACCATGTTTGACTAAGTTTAACTAGGTCACCCAGTGGGGCCTGTTGAAATTACAGGTTATGTACGTTTTATCTCATATAAAAAGCTTGATACAAGAACATGTGAACAATTGTACTGCTTAATTTAAATTTAAACTGAATTAAAACATAAATAACATAATTTTCATCTCTTAAAACTTAATGCTCCATTTGGTCACTACATTAATGTTGGTCCTCGAGAATCATTAAATGCTAAGCTCAAAAAAATAAAATGAATCTCAAATAACATTTACAGTAAAATAACCATGTACTGCATTAAAGAATTAAAACCAACATTTGAATCCAACTTATACTCAGATAGTTCTAAGTTTGATCTTGTCACTGAAAGGACAAGTCAAACTGGTTAAACCATATGCGTACCTCGAGAGAGAGAGAAGACTCAGGTAGAAAATAAACAGACCTCAGGTCCTACAATCTCAGTCATCAAACATGTAAGTGATCATGGGTAAGAAAAAAAAAAACACACAGGTGCTGCAGAGATAACCGTGAAGGGATCAGCCATGTGAGACAATGCCATAATAAAAAAACGCAAAGATAAATACCCTGAGTGGTCACTCACATGAGACAGCTCAACAAAAAAACACAGAGATAAATAAACCGTGAATGGTCAATTACATGAGACAACCCAACAAAAAAACGTAGAGATAAATAAACCGTGAATGGTCAATTACATGAGACAGCCCAAAAAACGCAGAGATAAATAAACCGTGAATTATCAATTACATGAGACAGCCCAAAAAACGCAGAGATAAATAAACCGTGAATGGTCAATTACATGAGACAACCCAACAAAAAAACACAGAGATAAATAAACCGTGAATGGTCAATTACATGAGACATCCCAACAAAAAAACGCAGAGATAAATAAACTGTGAATGGTCAATTACATGAGACAGCCCAAAAAACGCAGAGATAAATAAACCGTGAATTATCAATTACATGAGACAGCCCAAAAAACGCAGAGATAAATAAACCGTGAATTATCAATTACATGAGACAGCCCAAAAAACGCAGAGATAAATAAACCATGAATTATCAAGCAACAAGGGATGAACCAATGAGACAGATTGAGAAAGGATACACTCGTGGATGAAGAAGCCGTGAGAGGAGTGGGGCTGTGAATCAAACTGTCAAACCCGTGGAGGAGAAATGAAAAACCAGCTGGAGCATACACGTGATTAGAGTAGCCTGGGGCAGAAAATAAACATGTGCAGGCTCGTCAAATCCGTAGAGGAGCAAACCAAAAAACAAATGCCGGAGGAGAAGCACGTGAAGAGTAAGTTCACGGATAGATAGTTTTGGAGCATAAGTCTAATAAAATTTATATAGTTTAAAGTTAGAAAACTTAGGATTAAAAAGTAGGAAAAATAAATAATAAAAGAAAAGGTCAAAGAGATAACGTACCGATGGTCCTGTTATCACACAACTTGTAGTTGTCCCTAGTGGCATCCCATCCGGGACGATAGAGGAGATGGACAACTAAAGAGGTGACCCAAGAGATGCCACGGTTCCCAATGCAAGGTGGGAGTCACGTCAACCGAGGCACTCTTCACTTTAGGTCAAGGTGAATCAAGACCTAGGGGGAGACCCTATAACCAATCAAAGATGATTGGACCCAGACAAAGGTTCCTAAGGATGAGTAAATGGTAAGTTACGAAAACCCATGCAAGGTAAAGTGGACCTAGAAATTAAAGTATGGTTGAAGGTGGTTTGAGAGATGATTAATGTTTCAACCAATGTATGATTTAGGCCACATGATTAGTTATAATGACAAGATATAGTACCATGTGATACACAAGTGGGTCCTACTTTCTTGGGATATGTGAATGACTCAAATGGGACCCACAAGGTGGACTTTAAGGGATGAAATTGGTACTAAGGGGCATATAACGAGTAGATCTATGGATCTAAGTTGAAATTAGGAATACCCACATATAGGATCTAAGGTTTGACACAATTCCCAAGGAGTGCGACTTCCCTAAGGAGGACTAGTGCCTTGTTGGATGGGTTAATGAAGTCAAATGATATGTCAAAGTGTAGATCGGGACACCTAGCATGCAAATCAAGTGGGCTAACTAGGATATAATGGTTGGGTCTTTCTAGATCTAATGTTTCATGATATGACCCTAAGTGGACCACAATCCCTTGAAACAAGGAATGCTACCCCCAAGGCAGATCGCCACAAAATGACACACTAGATGTAGGTTTCAAATTATGCCCGTTCCAAATCCACAAAAATCTCAACTACCCAGGTCCTAGAAGTGGGCAAACTCAGTCACCCAAGGAAGTGCGACCTTGCTCAAGGAGGGCTAAAAGGTGGATAAGGTGTGTCAAATCAAGCCCAATGGCCACCAAATTGTAGATCCAAGTAGTTTAGGCAATGATCTATATGGATCTAGAAAATCAAGACAATCCAAGGGTTAGATCTTACTAGATCTGAGTTTTGAGGTGCCAAGTAGTTCAAAAGAGGTTTTTAATCTCTTAAAATGTGGAATGATGCCCACAAGGTAGAAATCACCCAAGTAAAAGTCTAGAGGTAGGTTTCCAAGTGTGTCAATTGCAAATCAAGTGGGATCTCACCTACCCACATGCTAGATCTAACCCAACAAGCCTCTCCAAGGAAGTGCGATTTGGTTTAAGAGGGCTATATTGCCTTGAAAAGTGTGTCAATTTTAACCCAATCACCACCAAGCTATAGATCCAACTAGGGGTGGATGCTATAGAGGTGGGTTCTTAAGATCTTTTCAAAAGCAAGGCTAGATCTAAGTAGATCTAAGAAAAACCAAAATGAGGGTTTTGATTAATTAGGGTTTTTATGATCTAGAAATTATGGATGATTCAAAGAAGAAGAAGATCATACCTTTGGAGCATACCTGGATGAAGATATGAATGCTAGTTGAGATGAGGATTACTTTTGCCAAAGATCAAATGGAGAATTTTTGAAGCCCTCTTGCAAAATCGATTTTTCCAAGCCACATATGTGTTCCTCTAACCTGTCAAAACCAAGGAGCAAAGCATCAATCAGTTTAACATGTTGAAGGTAGATACAAGCAAGAAAGAGATAAGCAAAGAATAGTTGGTGCAAAGACAAAACCACTCCCTGTTTAACCCAAAACGTCCTCCTCCAAGCTTGAAGGGCAAGCCTCCCCACCAATTCGCACTTGTTGAAGAAGTCTTCTCCACCTGTAAAAAGATATGGCAAATATGCAAGATAGCTACAATAGATCCTCCAGTGCAATGGACAAAAGCGTTTACAATCAAAACAACCAACATCCACTCCAACCTAAGCATGTACTCCAAAAGATAGAAATTTTATTCCAAGAGCCAAGAGCCAAAAATCTCTAGATGATTTTACAATGAGAGGCTCCCTCCTTAAATAGGATGGAGAGAGACCATAATCCTAACCACTTTTTACATGAGTGGCTAAGATTGAAAGATCAAAAGATCTAATCAATGGTTGAGATGAGCTCAACAATAAAATACATGGATCAACCATAAAATATAACAATAAGTGGACAAAATCGCCCTAGGAGAGGGGATCCCACCAAATCATGATGACAAAATATAACAATAAGCTTATGGTGGGTCCAAGGACCATACTCAGACTAGACTTTCAGGACCATACTCACTTCATAGTTGTGATCAATTTGCTAGTGAAGGGTGAAGGCTAAAATAAAATAGCGAGGCTAAAGGATGACTGACTGACTTAACATTGTGACACTTTGGATATGGGAAAGGGAATACACACCATAGTATATACTGAATGAGTAACAACACAGGGAATGGCGGTGTCTCACAAATGGATAAGTTGTTTAGCGCGTGCTTATTCAACTTAGGCATCATGTCTACATCAAGTTGATCCAGGTTCATTAGGATCATTCAATTTCATTTCATGGCCTTTTTGGCCTACATAACCCTTCGGATCTCAGGTGTACTGATAAGCACAACTAGTTGCAGCTTGCATCCAGGGCATGTTTTTTATACATACATAAGGTCAGCAAATGTTTAGATATAGCTTTTAAGAATCATTGTTTTTTGGACCTTTCTTTTATACTCTTCGAGGAGTATTTTTTTTAGTAGTTCATCGCTCTTGCCCTTTTTAGTTTCCATGGGCGAATTTATAAGTTTCCATAAGTAGCACATGAGCTTTCAGTTTTAGCCAACAACATCTCAAGTGACTAGGGGGAGTTCGAGCCAATGCCAAAGATCGGGACAACCGACCAGAATGATTTAGGCCTACAATCCAACTCACCAAAGGTAAGTTTTGTCACCAACTCAGAGCCGAGACATAATAAACAGGGAAGCTCATCCAATACAGAGGCTATAGTGGGGAAAAGATCATCCATGCCACTAGTCAAGTAGTAAGTCAGGGTGATAAACTAAAAGGTAGGTAATGGATGGATGAAGACAATGAATAATGGAGCCAACACTAGCAAGCCAAGGTATGGTGGAATGATCACCTCTATTCTCCCTAGGGAGGGTAAAACCAATGAGTATGAGTAGTGAACTTCTAAGTCTGAGTAAGGACAGTAGAATATATATAATAAGATCAACCAGGTCCACATATCTATATGATCGCCAGATCATGACACTAAGTGCTAAGACATGCCATAAGAATGAATATAAAAGCAATATAACCATAACATCATGATATACTTGCTGAGTCATATACCTGAATGCTCATCCTCTGAACCATCATCTGTCCTCTGAAACTGCTACTGTACTCTGGGCACTACTGACTGCTCTGCATAAATGGTATAATGGCTACATCGGTCATCTCTCTAAGTGTCCTGAGACTTAGTCATGGCATGGGAAATATATATGTTGTCCAAAATCTGATAGTGGTCCATAGATAGATGCTCATCTCATCATCTCAATGTAAAGGAACTGGCTGAAAAGTGCTTTGGAATCTGAAAAATAATGTGTGGTAGCCCGACTACTATATATGTGATAACAGGTCCAAGGTTTAAAAAGGAAAAATTTAGAATAAGGTTAAATGGTCTAAGAAAAACTTTATCAATAAAGTCTTTATTAATAAAATCATAAAGATTTTATTAATAAGACTAAAGAATAATATTTAATGAATTTATCATAAAATGAAATTTCAAAGGTCCAATATAAAGTAAGTGGATCAAAAATATAAGTGGGTCAAGTGCCTTTTAACAAAACATAAGGTAAGTATAATAATACATGGTCCAATGGTCTTTAACATACCCTTAGGTAAAAATACTCCATAAGGTAGAAGTCATCATAGTCAAATGTGCACACAAGTGAGAGTGCTAGGACCAAGTAAGAATAGGACCATGAGTCAACAACCATAAGACCAAAGTGGACAAGCAATCAAGTAGGACCAACAAGATCAAAGACTTTTCTCTCTCTCAAGATACATAGTTTATATATATTTTGTCATCACCGTATAAGGGAGAAGATCCAAACGAATGGTACAATCCTTTTGTCCTTAACACTGCTCCTAAGGGTTAGGTACTAGAGACATCGTCAAGGGGTGGCCAGTCCCTTGAGAAGCAACCTAGCGATAACTGATTAGGAAAGGGGACAACCATATCTTCCATTCTAAATGAATGGCTTTCAGCCCAAGGCTGAGCCTCAGTCCTAGACTAGGACATGTTGATCAACCATCTGGTCCATGACCAAGATCTCCATTCTCCCAGAGAATGGTCTTCAACCTCAAGCTGAGCATTCAGTCCTAGACTGAATGTTGATCAACCATCTGCAGTACCTAGGAAGTCTCTGTCTCAACTTGCAGAGTCTGCTTGGTCATCGTGACCAAGAAACCGTCTAGTTCTAGACCAGAATACCCTAGAGACAAATAGGGGCCCTAGCCACATGCTAGGGACTTTAGCCATGGCATCAATCTATTTGGTCCTAGACCAAGAACCCCAGGAGATTGCTGGGGGCCCTAGGGTACCTTCTAGGGTCTCACTCATTACTCTGCCTGGTTAACTTGACCAAGAACCCTAGTTAACTGACTAGGGTACCATCCTCTCTGAGAATGGGTCTCGCAGCTACACTAAAAATTAACAGGGCCCGAGAGCGGGTTTGACTACGAGTGCTCATTTCATGTATATTGAGGTCTATGGACAGCCATCAAACCATTCCATGCTTCAACAGTAGATTATGGCCCTGTTATCACATATATAGTAGCCGGGCTACCATACATTATTTTTCTCATTCCAGTACACCATTCAGCCAGTTCCCTTGCATTTGAGATGCCGAGATGAGCATCCATATTGGATCACTATCAGATTGTGGACAGCAGTTATATTCCCCATGCCATGACTGAGTTTCAGGACACTCAGAGAGATGACCGATGTAGCCATTATACCATTGGTACAGAGCAGACAGTAGTGCCCAGAGTTACAGCAGCAGTTCCAGAGGACAGATGATGGTACAGGTTGATGTGCATTCAGGTATATGACTCAGCAGGTATATTACGGTGTTATGGTTAGATTGCTTTTATACTTATTCTTATAGCATGTCTTAGCACTTAGTGTCATGATCTGGCGATCATATAGATATATGGACCTGGTTGATCTATTATATATATTATACTGTCCTTACTCAGACTTAGAAGTTCACTATTCATACTCATTGGTACATACCCTCCTTAGGGAGAATAGAGGTGATCATTACACCATACTTTGGCTTGCTAGTGTTGGCTCCATCATTTCATTGTCTTCATCCATCCATGGCCTACCTTTTAGATTATTACCCTGATTTGCTACTTGACTAGTGACATGGAGGACCTTTCCCCACTGTAGCCTCTGTATTGGATGAGCCTCCCTGTTTATTGTGTCTTGGCTCTGAGTTGGTGACAAAACTTACCTATGGTGAGTTGGAGTTCCTTGAGAATTCCCCCTAGTCACTAAAGTTGTGTTCGCTAAACCTGAAACTTTTAGTGCTGCCATGAATACAAAATCTGAAAAATGAAATGCTATATCTTGTATGTGAAAGAAATGCCAATTGAAAATGGCCATGAAAAATAAAATGTTATATCTCTTGGAAAAATAAATACCTAGGTAAACAAGTTGTCCATGACACACCTAGAAGTGTTCAGGTAAACAAGTGCCTTAAAAACACACCTGCAGCAGAAAGCCTAAAAATAAATATAAATCTATGCAATGTGTTTGTAAACACACATAGATCAAGGCTATGGAAACTTCAGGCCCAAAAAGCAATTGAACTTAAATGTTATATCTAAACAATTGCTGGCCTTATTTGTATTATGGATTGTGCGCATCTGTGAAGGTGAATAAACCCTCTTTGAACAACTCATCCATTTGTGAGACACCGCCATTCCCTGTGTTATTGCTCATTCAGTACATACTATGGTGTGTATTCCCTTTCCCTTGCCAAAGTGTCACAAAGTCAAGTCAGTCAATTCATCCCTTAGCCTAGCCAGTTATTTCAGCCTTCACCCTTCACTAGCAAATTGATCACAACTATGAAGTGAGTATGGTCCTGAAAGTCTAGTCTGAGTAATAATAATAATTAACGACACTATATATTTGGATTTAGATCGCCAGTAATGATTACTCTGTGTTATAATTGTTATTCGAATAAGTTGTAGAGCATGTATTAACCTTGACACCTTGCAGCAGCTATGGATGATGGTCTGAGTTGTATTTGGTCCTTGTTAGACCTAGTTTGACCATGGAGGACCATGGGACATGAGATGTTAGACCTTATGATGATATGGATAGATGATATATGGTCTATGTACACATACAGGATGATTCTATGCAGCAGCTACAGGGTTATGATGATGATTCTGGGGTTACAGCAGTGTTTGATCATTTACAGAGCATTATTATTGGCCTTGTTCCGGTATATTGGATATTTATTTTGATCATGCAGAGACTCATATGGTGTATGAGTACACATCTTGGATAGATTTGGACCTTCTGAGTCCAATGGGACAGTTTGTTTTCAGTTCCGGGCACCTACAGTGATGATTGAGCCTCAGTAGGCTGTCCTAGTGCAGTTTTGGTCTGTTGGAGGCCCTGTTGGAGCAGAGATGACTTTTATCCGGTTGACCTAGGGCGCTGATGATGGAGGGGGTGGTCCAGCCACTTGTTTTTACCATATTACCCCCCCTCCCGGACACATTGGTGCCCTCACCTTGACAGCGCCATCACTCCAGGAGGCTGTTTGGGCAGTTTCACGCTTCCCGAGGCATTTCAGGATTGGTAGAAATGGCTATTGAGGAAATCGATTTGGGCTACTGAGGCAAAGTTATGGCATGGGATGATCAGTGATGATAGATCGGGACCTTCCACACCTTCTCCAGCAGTTTCAGCTTCATCGGGGCCCACATCTATCACTTATGGCATTTTCTGTGGATTTTTGAGGTCTTTTGAGGACCACGACTTCACTAAGGAGGCACGATTTGGTACTTTCATGATTATTTATTGGTTATTGTGCCATGGGGATTGACCAAGGAGGGATAAAATTACCCCTTGGACCCACCATGAGCCTCTTATGATATTTGTCATCATGATTTGGTGGGATTCCCCTCTCCTAGGGCGACTTTGTCCACTTATGTTATATTTTATGTGTGATCCATGTATTATATTGTTGAGCTCATCTCAACCATTGATTAGACTTTTGTATCTTATAATCTTAGCCACTCATTCAATAAGTGGTTATGGTTTTGGTGCCTCTCCTTCCTATTTAAAGGAGAGAGCCTCTCATTGTAAAGGGTCTTTGGCACTTGGATTATTGGTATAGAAAAATATTCTTGTGGAAATTCTTGTGGTCTCCTTTGCATCTGGCGTTCTTAGATGGTGATTGGAAAGTCTATTGCAACCTAGCATTTGGAAATTGTGGTAAGATCTATCTTTTTTTGGAAATCATTGTTTGTCTACAGGAGGGCGACTTCAACAAGGGCGATTTTGCAAGGCTTCTTCAAATCGACTTTCTTGGCATTCGCTTGTATCGGGGGGTTATCATTAGTATCATTGTGATCTATGCTATCTTTTTGTTACTTCTTTTGTGGCATTAGTCTTATCTCTTGATGCATCAAATCTGATATTGTTGACGTTTGTTGTGCAGGAGAGAGGGCGCATTGGCTTCTTGGACCAAATCGATTTGCATAGAAACTACCTCAAAGCTTCCAAATTGATCGGGATTGCATAGATCATCATCATCAAGGCATCTACAAGGTTATCCAGGTAAGATCCACAGGTTTGTTTCTCTTTCCTTTATCCAATCCATTGACATAACTCATAAATTGTTAAAACCCTAAATATTTCAAAACCCCCATTTTACGTTTTCTCAGATCTACTTAGATCTAGTGGGTTGTTGGGCATGATATTGAAAACCCACCTCTATAGCATCCACGGCATCCCGGATCTATAGTTTGGTGAGGATTGGCTTCCGTTTGACCCCTCTCCCAAGCCAACTTAGCTTCTCCCAAGGAAGGCGCACTTCACCATTTGAGCAAGTTGACCTAGATTTAAGTGATGGGTGTTTGAGATCCCACTTGATTTGACATCTACACGTCAAATAACATACACCCAGGTTGTCCCTTTCTTGAAATTTACCTTGTGGGCCCCATTCCACATTTTAAGGGATTTAATCCCCATTTTGGACCACTTGGAACACTTAAACTCAGATCTACTAAGATCTAACCGGTGGATTGCCACGAAATTATAGATCCATACTCCTACTTGACCGATCTACTAGGATCTAAAGTTTGGATGCCATCCGACAAGATTTGACCCACCTAAACCCTATTTGAAGCCTCCTTGGGTAAAGTCGCACCACCTTGGAGAAGTGAGTTCACTCACTTCTAGGAACTGGGTACTTGAGATTATTGCAGATCTGAAACCGGAATAATTCAAAACCTAGGTCTAGACTATCACTTTGTCAATTCTTGCCTTGGGGACAGCATTCCTTGTTTTAAGGGATTGTGGTCCACTTGGGTCAAACCTAGATCTAGACATATTCAACCATCAAGACCTATATTGCCCACTTATCTCATGTTGTAGGAGTCCTAAACCATAAGTCAACCCTACTTTGACTCCACTTCCCAATTCCCAAGGCACTGGTTTCTCTACAAGGTAATTCAACTTTCCTAGATTGTTGGATTGACTTGTGGTTTGACCTATGCATGGTAAACTATACCTTTGAAGACATCATGAACCATGGTCAAGCTTGTCTCATGTACTAGTTAGCCCCAATACAAACCTTAACTATCCTGCATTGGACACGATTCCCAAGGCAGTGGATCTTTTGACATTGACCTAGTACAATCAACCTAGATCTCACTTCAAACATTATAAGTCACTCTCACATCAACCATGAACCAAAGCTATACCTATTGAACCCCCCACTTGGCTTGTGACTTCATCTTTAGGTCTAGGATAAACCATACACCTAACTTCACTTGGAAATACCCTGATTTGGCGTCTTGGTTTTGATCTCTCCTGTCGGGAGTAGATCGGGTCTCCCCCTTTGTTGTCTGGGCTAGATAACATAAAGCGAAGGTTGCCTCGACTGGCGTGACAACCATATATATTGGAGGTCGAGGTGATCGTGGTTGCACCTTTTGAGTTGCCCTTCCCTATTGCCATCCATGACTGGATCCATCCATAGGGGTAACTACAGTTTAGGTGATAACAGGCCCTGATACAGATTTATTATTATTTTACAGGTTATATATTTTAATTATTGGACATGTATTTCCTTCTAGATCACATCATAAGTGGATATATGGCGTATGAGTAGTCATTCCCTATGGATTTCATGCCTCGGATTTCATTTATGCATTCAAATCAGAGTTACAGGATAAGGAGGAGCACATTATGGGGATATTTGATCATTGGGAGCCATTATCAGCATTTTAATTAAAATAATGAAGTGACCATGGTTTAATAAGTCTGTCAAAGGGTGAATGTTGGGCATCAAAATGACTTTGAGTATTTTTTTATGTTATGAAGACACATTGGACATCATCTCTTATGGTTATATCATTATTTTGGGCCCCACTTGATATATGTGGCCCCTCTTGAGCAAATCGCACCACTAGGGAGGATGCCCCCATGGGCGTCAATTTCACTTGCTGAGCCTTGGATTATGTTGTGCCTGTTATATTGTATACCTAGGGGGAAAATGTGGTCCCTAGGTGACCCATTCATCATGTATTATCACTTAAAACTCAAGCTGCTATTGTACTTGGGCGCATTAGGAGAAGATCGCCCTTCCTCTTTGAAATGTTTTATTTATTGTATTGCTGAGTTAATCTCAACCATTGATCATCAACTTGTAACTTATAATCTCAGATATTGATTTAAGGATGTCTAGGGATTTTGCTCTCCCATTTCTATCTAAGGGAGATGGTTGTCATTTGTATCGACTTTTGGCTCTTGGATTGAACAATAAAGAGAGATTTTGCTGACAAAACTTGTGCTCTTTGATGGTGAATTCTTGAGATAGTGATTGCATATTGTTCTTCCTATGCGCTAGAGGATTTTTGTGGCTATCCATAGCATCTTTGTGTTGAATCTAACTTGCAGACAGGGCCAACAAGTTGGAGGGGGGCACACTAGTGGAAATTCCCTTCTCTCTCTCCCTCAAATCATTGAGCAACAAGGGAGTAAATTTTTGTGTCTTGTATCAATGATTTTCTCTCTAAATTTCCTGTTTGTGGTTGCATCTTTCTCTCAAAAAAATCAAACTGATTTTTATTGTTTACTTGGTAAGAGGAGGGCACATTGGCTCACTTGGGCGCATTGGTTCAAAGCTGGGACTCCGCAATACTCTTCCCAGTTGATCTTTGTGGGAGCAATTGTCACTACTTCATCATCCCTTCAGGAAACAAGAGAGGATCCCACTATTTCTCTTGATTTCATTTCCATTCCACTAGTCACCTAAAACAATTAACTTAATAAAACCCTCAAAATTTACAAGTCATTTAACTAGGAACCGTAGGAATCCGGCACTGGGTTTTCTTGCC
This sequence comes from Larix kaempferi, assembly GCA_027924585.1. NCBI lineage: Eukaryota > Viridiplantae > Streptophyta > Pinopsida > Pinales > Pinaceae > Larix > Larix kaempferi. The sequence continues at coordinate 8,724,910 of BSBM01000445.1, forward strand.
CTTGTCCAAAACCCCTAGAAGCTGAATATTATATCTTTCTGAATCCATTTACCATTGGATTAGGCGTTGGTCTGTAGCTGAGTGCACGCACTTTGCTGGTGAGTGCTGGTTTTAGTGTGTGGCTTGTCCCCATTTTGCTTGTGATCTTTTGTCACTGTTTTATCAATCATCCAAGAAGATTTTGAAGTGTTAGTAAGCTTAATAATTCAGCTGAATAATTACTTTGGGGTCTGTTATCACCTAAACTATAGTTACCCCTATGGATGGATCCAGTCATGGATGGCAATAGGGAAGGGCAACTCAAAAGGTGCAACCACGATCACCTCGACCTCCAATATATGGTTGTCACGCCAGTCGAGGCAACCTTCACTTTATGTTATCTAGCCCAGACAACAAAGGGGGAGACCCGATCTACTCCCGACAGGAGAGATCAAAACCAAGACACCAAATCAGGGTATTTCCAAGTGAAGTTAGGTGTATGGTTTATCCTAGACCTAAGGATGAAGTCACAAGTCAAGTGAGGGGTTCAATAGATGTAGCTTTGGTTCATAGTTGATGTGAGAGTGACTTACAATGTTTAAAGTGAGATCTAGGGCTAGTGTACTAGGTCAATGTCAAAAGATCCACTGCCTTGGGAACCGTGTCCAATGCAGGGTTGTTTAGGGGTCAGATTGGGGCTAACTAGTACATGAGACAATCTTGACCATGGTTCATGATGTCTTCAAAGGTATAGTTCACCATGCAAAAGTCAAACCACAAGTCAATCCAACAATCTAGGAGAGTGGGTTGTCCTGGAGATAAACCAGTGCCTTGGGAATTGGGAAGTGGAGTCAAAGTAGGGTTGACTTTATGGTTTAGGACTCCTACAACATGAGATAAGTGGACAGTATAGGCCTTGATGGTTAAATGTGTCTAGATCTAGGTTTGACCCAAGTGGACCACAATCCCTTAAAACAAGGAATGCAGTCCCCAAGGCAAGATTTGACAGAGTGACAGTCTAGACCTAGGTTTTGAATTATTCTGATTCCGGATCTGCAAAAATCTCAAATACCCAGTTCCTCGAAGTGAGTGAACTCACTTCTCCAAGGTGGTGCGACTTTCCCTAAGGAGGCTTCAATTTGGGTTTAGGTAGGTCAAATCATGTCGGATGGCATCCAAACTTTAGATCCGGGTAGATCAGTCAAGTAGGGGTATGGATCTATAATTTCGTGGCAATCCACCGGTTAGATCTTTGTAGATCTGAGTTTAAGTATTCCAAGTGGTCCAAAATGGGGATTAAATCCCTTAAAATGTGGAATGGGACCCACAAGGTGAATTTCAAGAAAGGGACAACCTGGGTGTATGTTATTTGATGTGTAGATGTCAAATCAAGTGAAATCTCAAACACCCATCAACTAGATCTAGGTCAACTTGCTCAAATGGTGAAGTGCGCCTTCCTTGGGAGAAGCTAAGTTGGCTTGGGAGAGGGGTCAAATGGAAGCCAATCCACACCAAACTATAGATCCGGGATGCCGTGGATGCTATAGAGGTGGGTTTTCAATATCATTCCCAACAACCCACTAGATCTAAGTAGATCTGAGAAAATGTAAAATGAGGGTTTTGAAATATTTAGGGTTTTAACAATTTATGAGTTATGTCAATGGATTGGATAAAGGAAAGAGAAACAAACCTGTGGATCTTACCTGGATAACCTTGTAGATGCCTTGATGATGATGATCTATGCAATCCCGATCAATTTGGAAGCTTTGAGGTAGTTTCTATGCAAATCGATTTTGTCCAAGAAGCCAATGCGCCCTCTCTCCTGCACAACAAACGTCAACAATATCAGATTTGATGCATCAAGAGATAAGACTTATGCCACAAAAGAAGTAACAGAAAGATAGCATAGATCACAATGATACTAATGATAACCCCCTGATACAAGCGAATGCCAAGAAAGTCGATTTGAAGAAGCCTTGCAAAATCGCCCTTGTTGAAGTCGCCCTCCTGTAGACAAACAATGATTTCCAAAAGATAGATCTTACCACAATCTCCAAATGCTAGGTTGCAATAGACTTTCCAATCACCATCTAAGAACACCAGATGCAAAGGAGACCACAAGAATTTCCACAAGAATATTTTTCTATACCAATAATCCAAGAGCCAAAGACCCTTTACAATGAGAGGCTCTCTCCTTTAAATAGGAAGGAGAGGCACCAAAACCCTAACCACTTTTTGAATGAGTGGCTAAGATTAAAAGATATAAATGTCTAATCAATGGTTGAGATGAGCTCAACAACATAATACATGGATCACACATAAAATATAACATAAGTGGACAAAGTCGCCCTAGGAGAGGGGAATCCCACCAAATCATGATGACAAAATATCATAAGAGGCTCATGGTGGGTCCAAGGGGTAATTTTATCCCTCCTTGGTCAATCCCCATGGCACAATAACCAATAAATAATCATGAAAGTACCAAATCGTGCCTCCAAGGTGAAGTCGTGGTCCTCAAAAGACCCCAAAAATCCACAGAAAGTGCCATAAGTGATGGATGCGGGCCCCGATGAAGCTGAAACTGCTGGAGGAGGTGTGGAAGGTCCCGATCTATCATCACTGATCATCCCATGCCATAACTTTGCCTCAGTAGCCCAAATCGATTTCCTCAATAGCCATTTCTACCAATCCTGAAATGCCTCGGGAAACGTGAAACTGCCCAAACTGCCTCCTGGAGTGATGGCGCTGTCAAGGTGAGGGTACCAATGTGTCCGGGAGGGGGGTAATATGGTAAAAACAAGTGGCTGGACCACCCCCCTCCATCATCAGCGCCCTAGGTCAACCGGATAAAAGTCATCTCTGCTCCGACAGGGCCTCCAATAGACCAAAACTGCACTAGGACAGCCTACTGAGGCTAAATCATTACTGTAAGTGCCCGGAACTGAAAACAAACTGTCCCATTGGACTCAGAAGGTCCAAATCCATCCAAGATGTGTACTCATACACCATATGAATCTCTGCATGATCAAAATAAATATCCAATGTACCGGAACAAAGCCAATAATAATGATCTGTAAATGACCAAACACTGCTGTATCCCAAGAATCATCATCATAACCCTGTAGCTGCTGCATAGAATCATCCTGTATGTGTACATAGACCATATATCATCTATCCATATCATCATAAGGTCCAACATCTCATGTCTCATGGTCCTCCATGGTCAAACTAGGTCTAACCAAGACCAAATACAACTCAGACTATCATCCATAGCTGCTGCAAGGTGTCAAGGTTAATACATGCTTTACAATTTATTCAAATAGCTACTATAACACAGAGTAATCATGACTGGCGATCTAAATCCAAATATATAGTGTCGTTAATTATTATTATTACTCAGACTAGACTTTCAGGACCATACTCACTTCATAGTTGTGATCAATTTGCTAGTGAAGGGTGAAGGCTGAAATAACTGGCTAGGCTAAGGGATGACTTGACTGACTTGACTTTGTGACACTTTGGCAAGGGAAAGGGAATACACACCATAGTATATACTGAATGAGCAATAACACAAGGAATGGCGGTGTCTCACAAATGGATGAGTTGTTTAAAGAGGGTTTATTCACCTTCACAGATGCGCACAATCCATAATATAAATAAGGCCAGCAATTGTTTAGATATAACATTTAAGTTCCATTGCTTTTTGGGCCTGAGGTTTCCATAGCCTTGATCTATGTGTGTTTACAAACACATTGCATAGATTTACATTTATTTTTAGGCTTTCTGCTGCAGGTGTGTTTTTAAGGCACTTGTTTACCTGAGCACTTCTAGGTGTGTCATGGACAACTTGTTTACCTAGGTATTCATTTTTCCAAAAGATATAACATTTTATTTTTCATGGCCATTTTCAATTGGCATTTCTTTCATATACAAGATATAGCATTTGATTTTTCCAGATTTTGTATTTATGGCAGCACTAAAAGTTTCAGGTTTAGCCAACACAACTTTAGTGACTAGGGGGAATTCTCAAGGAACTCCAACTCACCATAGGTAAGTTTTGTCACCAACTCAGAGCCGAGACACAATAAACAGGGAAGCTCATCCAATACAGAGGCTACAGTGGGGAAAGGTCCTCCATGCCACTAGTCAAGTAGTAAGTCAGGGTGATAATCTAAAAAGGTAGGCCATGGATGGATGAAGACAAAAAGATGAAGCCAACACTAGCAAGCCAAGGTATGGTTGAATGATCACCTCTATTCTCCCTAAGGAGGGTATATACCAATGAGTATGAATAGTGAACTTCTAAGTCTGAGTAGGGACAGTAATATATATATAATAGGTCAACCAGGTCCAAATATCTATATGATCGCCAGATCATGACACTAAGTGCTAAGACATGCTATAAGAATAAGTATAAAAGCAATCTAACCATAATACCATGATATACCTGCTGAGTCATATACCTGAAAGCTCATCAACCTGTACCATCATCTGTCCTCTGAGACTGCTGCTGTAACTCTGGGCACTACTGTCTGCTCTGTACCAATGGCATAATGGCTATATCGGGCATCTCTCTGAGTGTCCTGAAACTCAGTCATGGCATGGGGAATATAACTGCTGTCCACAATCTGATAGTGATCCAATATAAATGCTCATCTCGGCGTCTCAAATGCAAGGGAACTGGCTGAATAGTGTACTGGAATGAGAAAAATAATGTATGGTAGCCCGGCTACTATATATGTGATAACAGGGTCTTCCTGCTATCAAATCCCCCTAGGGTAGTAACTTAAGCTCATATCGCCTAGTACTTATTTTACCTGGATCTCTGAATCATCTTCCTTGCTATTGAGACTTAATTATATGGATTGCATTTCACATACTTAATTATCTATCAATCCTCTTAACCTCCCTTGTAGCTATCTTCCTGATCTGGGGTTCACTGAGCAAAATATCTCTGTTTTGTATTTGCTTATCTTCTCTAGGTATTATGCTTGTCGGTCTTTCCTTAGTGATTGACCAGGGTCTCCCCCTTAGCCATCTAATTTCAGATTGGCTTAAAGCGAAGAGTGTCCTGATCGACGCGACAACCGATCCATATTGGGGATCAGGACCCTCATAGGTCACGACTTTGGCTGCGTAGCCCCTCTACTGTCCTAGACGGAATACTCATTTGGGTCAGCTACGAGAATCGTGATAACAGGGCTACAACCAGGAATCAGTGCTTCTGACAAGAATAGAGGGATTTTATGCAAATCAGAGAAAAATTCTAGATATTTCATTAAATCCAGATACTTTGCACAAGAAGTAGCCTAAGTGAGCATGCATTAATATGCAAATTTATAATTATCTAACCATCAAGCCTTGCAGAAATGGATAACCACAAAATAGTACATCAAAAGAGCTATGGAGACGTTCTATGCTAAAGGCATTCTTTGAGTGTTCTTCAACTTCAAAGAACATACAAAGAAAGTTTTCGGAGGACCATATGCTAATCTAACATTGGATTTGACCAAGCACTTCTCCAAAGCACTCTGAGTGTGGGAAGACTCGGCTCTCTTTTCCCAAATAATATCTTTAGTAATATCTATTTTAGTGCTTCTCATATTAGAAAAGCTAAAAGGGATACCTTTTACAAGTTAATCTATCGTAGTAAAACTCAAAAGCTGAAGATCTATTTTTACCTTCAGTGCTCAATATGTGTGTGCACTATTCTGGAATGCAAAGACATAAGTTTAAGTGATTACCTCTGCTATTCTTGGTTTCTGCAGTGCTGCTCGTAACACTTTATGTTTTTCATCTCACATATCTCTCAAGGGACCTCATAAGTTCTAAGATCCACAAAAAGAAAATTGGTGAATGGCTCCCCAGTCTATATGTCAACTCACAAAAGCAAACACCATTTTGCAGATCTGATATGGTCCAACTTTACCAGTCTTTTTCAATCATGTTAATTTTCCCTTTTTTTCAAATTCTAACATCTGCTTATCATTTATTGGATAACCTCAGTTTGTCTAACCGAACTTGTTTAACTATTTCTACATTTTATTGTTTTGAAGACAAGCTTACAAAATACAGTATAGGAGAAATGCAGATTTCTGAATTTCAAAAGATGGTCCAATCCATGGTTTTCTGATAATATGGAATGCTCATTCATGCTTGAAATGTAAATTCTCATTGGCTATTTCATTAAAAAGTAACAAATAAACAGTGAAGTTTTTACATTGCGAAGTTTAATAGTAACAGAAGTGCCAACACGCCCCCTAAGCTTCTGTGCTGCCTCTTCTCCACTCTTTCCAGTAAGGGGTTCACCTGCAATAATCAAGAACGAGAAATTCAATGTCAATGGATTTCATTTGCGTCAGACTTTCATGTGTTTTCCACATAAAAAAGTTGAATTATACATTGTCATTCTCAAGCATAGATATTCAATGCATTCAAAAATGTATGGACGAGAAACATTCTTCCTTAATGTCCACAAATTTCCAAGATTGGTCAATGAGACTAGTACATTTAGGAGTAAACGACAACAAAAGAGTGACCACATCTATGTCCCTATAGGTGTTACTAGTTGAGAAAATAACACAATTATGTGTATCTCCTCTTGCTTTATGAATGCCCTCCTAAAATATTTGACTACATGACAAAATAGTCCTCTTAGAAAGAGACACACATGCAACAGCTCTAACCTGCACATGAAATAAGATTGAAGAATGATGCCCTCAAGTCCGTAAACTACAACAGTTTTGACTCTTTGAGTCTTGGCGAATGAGAAAATGTTCTTTGATCTCTACCTTTGACAGAATACAAATCCTTCATTTTGGAGAGCCAGGGCTTTCACCTCAATCTGTTTCCACTACTCTCACCTAAAAGATCACGATGCTTCATTCCAGTGCGACAAAAGATGTTTCTCAAAAGTATGTGGCATAGATTTGTGTGAGCCCGCTCAATACCTTTTCCATCCCACCATCTCGTGATTCTCCAAGAGTTCCAGTCATTGTGGTCAAACATGAATGCACGCATTAGTTTCTACTCGAGCATTATTGTATTATCATGGCTTTTGGTACTACAAGCCATATTTGAAGTTATGCCATATGTGACTATCTATGAGACCCTTTTGAGTTGGGCCAAACATTATTGAAACAAATTCTTAGAGAGCCAACTAACATTCTAGGAGGATGGACTTTTAACTCCACCCCTTTGCAAAGAGGTTACAAAGCCTCCCTGAAATACACCACCTTCCCCAAAATACTCCAAAGATAGGAATGAAAGGCTTGGAGTGCTTCAAGTATGGCACTAAAAATGCTAAACAACCAAATTACAACTATGTCAATTTTAGGTTGACAATTGTTGCAACCCTAGTCAAGTGTCCTGTTATCACATATATAGTAACCGGGCTACCATACATTATTTTTCTGATTCCAGTACACTATTCAGCCAGTTCCCCTACATTTGAGATGCTGAGATGAGCATCTATATTGGATCACTATCAGATTTTGGACAGCAGTTGTATTCCCCATGCCATGACTGAGTCTCAGGACACTCAGAGAGATGACCGATGTAGCCATTATACCATTTGTACAGAGCAGTCAGTAGTACCCAGAGTTGCAGTAGCAGTTTCAGAGGACAGATGATGGTACAGGTGATGAGCATTTAGGTATATGACTCAGCAAGTATATCATTGTGTTATGGTTATATTGCTTTTATATTTATTCTTATAGCATGTCTTAGCACCTAGTGTCATGATCTGGCGATCATATAGATATGTGGACCTGGTTGATCATATTATATATATTATATTGTCCCTACTCAGACTTAGAAGTTCACTATTCATACTCATTGGTTTTACCCTCCTCAGGGAGAATAGAGGTGATCATTCCACCATACCTTGGCTTGCTAGTGTTGGCTCCATTATTCATTTTCTTCATCCATCCATTGCCTACCTTTTAGTTTATCACCCTGACTTACTACTTGACTAGTGACATGGATGATCTTTTCCCCACTGTAACCTCTGTATTGGATGAGCTTCCCTGTTTATTGTGTCTCGGCTCTAAGTTGGTGACAAAACTTACCTATGGTGAGTTGGAGTTCCATGTGAATTCCCCCTAGTCACTAAAGTTGTGTTGGCTAAACCTGAAACTTTTAGTGCTGCCATGAATACAAAATCTGGAAAAAACGAAATGCTATATCTTGTATGAAAAGCCCATTCATGCAATGTGTTTCTAAACACACATGAATGAAAGGCATGCCAAATGAAAATGGCCATGAAAATTAAATGTTATATCTTTTGGAAATGTAAATACCTAGGTAAACAAGCTGTCTGTGACACACCTAGAAGTGCTCAGGTAAACAAGTGCCTTAAAAACACACCTGCAGCAGAAAGCATAAAATAAATGTAAATGTATGCAATGTGTTTTTAAACACACATAGATCAAGGCTATGGAAACTTCAGGCCCAAAAAGCAATGGAACTTAAATGCTACATCAAAACAATATCTGGCCTTATTTGTATTATGGATTGTGCGCATCTGTTAAAGGTGAATAAACCCTCTTTGAACAACTCATCCATTTGTGAGACACCGCCATTCCCTGTGTTGTTGCTCATTCAGTATATACTATGGTGTGTATTCCCCTTCCCTTTGCCGAATTGTCACAAAATTAAGTCAATCAAGTCATCCCTTAGCCTAGCCAATTATTTTAGCCTTCACCCTTCACTAGCAAATTGATCACAGCTATGAAGTGAGTATGATCTTGAAAGTCTAATCTAAGTAATAATAATAATTAATGACATTATATATTTGGATTTAGATCACCAGTAATGATTACTTTGTGTTATAATTGTTATTTGAATAAGTTGTAAAGCATGCATTAACCTTTGACACTTTGCAGCAGCTTCCAATGATGGTCTGAGTTATATTTGGTCATGTTGACTTGGTCAAACCTAGTTTGACCAAGGTCAACCATAGGACATGAGATGGTTGGACCTTGTGATAATATGGATAGATGATATATGGTCTATGTACATGTATATGATGATTCTATGTAGCAGCTACAGGGTTATGATGATGATTCATGGTTTACAGCAGTATTTGATCATTTACAGATTATTATTATTTGACCTATTCCGGTATATTGGATATATATTTTGATCATGCAGAGACTCATATGGTGTATGAGTACATCTTGGATGGATTTGCACCTTCTGAGTCCAATGAGACAGTTTGTTTTCAGTTTCGGGCACTTACAGTGATGATTGAGCCTTAGTAGGATATCCTTGTGCAGTTTTGGTCTGTCAGAGACCCTGTCAGAGCAGATGTGATTTTTATCTGGTTGACATAGGGCGCTGTGCTTGGAGGGGGTGGTCCAACCACTTGTTTTTACCATATTACCCCCCCTCTCGGACACACTAGTGCCCTCACCTTGATAGCGCAGGCACTCCAGGAGGCAGTTTGGGGCAGTTTCACACTTCCCGAGGCATTTCAGGATTGGTAGAAATGGCTATTGAGAAATTCAATTTGGGCTACTAAGGCAATGTCTTGGCATGGGATGATCAGTGATGATGGATTGATGTCTTCCACACCTCCTCCAGTAGTTTCAGCTTCATCGGGACCCGCATCCATCACTTATGGCACTTTCTGATGATTTCTGAGGTCTTTTGAGGCCTATGATTTGTCCATAGAGGCACAATTTGGTATATTGATGACTATTTTATTATTATTGTGCTATGGGGATTGACCAAGGGTGGCTAGATTACCCCTTGGACCCACCATAAGCTTCTCATTATATTTTGTCATCATGATTTGGTGGGTGTTGTCCACCAAACTGCACACCAGCAGCAGAAATCTTTCGAAAGCTGTCTCCCTCACTGGAAAGTGGGGAGAGGTGTGGCCTTGGGGGCAATCAATGAGCCAGGTACTGTCACCTGAATCCCAGCTCCTCCGTTTAGGCAAACTCCTAACGAAGCCAAGGGGGGTAGTCCCTAAAAAAGAGTTGTCTAAGGCTCTTTGTGTGTTTAAATGTTTTTTTTGGTGTTATGATGCGGATGGGTGTTGTTTAGGAGTTTTTGTATAGTGATTAGAACAAAATTAAACACGCAATCCATGTTGCAAAATTCACAAGGTACAAATTCAGAAGATAACAAAATACTTTGACTTTGAATTTAAAGTAAAGCATCCACAAGATTGAGATTTAAACAAGTGACAAGGACATATGGTCTAGATTCAAAAGATATATAAATATTAAAGACCAGTGCCAAATGGAGTCAAATAAAACTTGTGATACTGAAAGAATAAGTCGAAAGTAGCTGTTTGTGAGATCGTTTTGAAATTGTTCTTCGTAAATTTTAAGTGTTTTAGATGTTCTTGATTATTAGGGCTAAAACCAAGGATGTTCAAAGAAAGTCTGGAAAAGACAATATCAAGTGCCTCCGTTCAAGGACATGTCGGGCCACCCAGTGCTCTAGCCAGGTCGCGCAATGCTAACCAGCAAACTAGAGGCTGAACATGGAATCTCGGCGCCCCCACTAAGAGATTACCCACTGAAATTATCTTATCGATCAACTCCGGATTGGTTGGTTATGGGGATGAAAGTTTTAATTAGATTTTCACTTGTAAATTTAACAAGTCTTCCACCTTTCTGAGTACTAGCCCAACCGTTTCTGGTTGGCAGAGCATACGGGTGTAGGACAGAAACCAAGATAAATTAATTAAGGGGTATATGAGTGGAAAATTTTATTATTAGAGAACCTTGTTCAACTCTCCGACAGAGAGCGCTCTTGACTTGATCTTATGACCACAGTTCAAGAGACTTGCTAAGCTTAAAATGCCTAATGCAGGGAAAATGCAAAACTAAGAATGCCCTCCGATAGAGGGTGCTCTTGACTTGGATTTGGCCAAGTTCAAGAGACTTTGGTTTATTTTAAGAAGCAGATAAATTGTAGTAGTAGTATATCTCAAATTGAAAAAGATTTAAACAATAAGATTTATCAGCAAGATACGAATACTACTAACAATACTATTTGCGAAATAAAATGAGATTGAGTAAATCTAGTGTTCTACCACACAACTACTAATCTAAAAGGTGAGATTGATCTCCGAAACAAGATCAACCACTAGAATCGCCTGCACTTGAGAACCTCCAGCTAGCTGAAAGCTCTACCAAGGAAACCGACGGGGAAGGAAGAGTAACCACAAAATTATGTGGTCCTGCCCTTGAGATGAAATCCCAAGGATACAACTTCCGGTCAAAGGCTTTGGAAGAGAAACAATATAATAATAAACAAAAGTAAATCTAAACTACCCAAGAGTCTCTTTCAGGTCAAAGACCCTACTCGGGAGAGCACGGGGGTAAGTAAATATGGAAGATAAGCAAAATGACTTATTGAAATAAAACTAAACTAAGAGCATATGAGAAGATCTAACTAAGTCAAATCCACAAAACCCAACACTCTTCCCCAAATGGGGAAGAAGACCAAAGAATGGAGGACCTCTCCACTATAAGTTTTATTAATCTTTTACAGGTGCCTTAAGGAAAATTCCTTGAAAGGTCTTTGATGGCTACCTAGAACAAACTTATAAAAATTTGAAAACTTGAAGCCCTTAATGGCTTTTACAAAGGATAAGAAGATGTATCTTGAAATGTGTCTTATGATGCTTAATTTCTTCTTCTCTCTTTGGTTTGATATTTTGATTCAAGAGATCTTTCTCTTCCCACAATCCTACCACAAAGATAAGCCAATAACTCATGCACCCATTGGCATTAGAAATCTAATCAAACTTTGAACAATCGAGTCTAAGTTTGCAAAATAAGACTAAAACATGAAAGAGCATGAGATTTTGTCTTGAAATAATTAGTATGGTGAAACGGACCAGCAAGCTAAAATGCCCCAAAATATGGTGGGAATGAGAATGCAACCACAAAATTTTACAATATCCTATATGCCAACTTTCCTACTTTGAAATGGAACTACAAAACTAAAAGGGAAAAGACTAAATGCAAGCCCTAAATGACCCTTTGATATGCCTAACTTAAACTTTCAATGCATAAATTTTGATTTATAAAATAAGTCTAACCATTAACTCTCCAAAGAAGAACAACTAGCTAATCAGGTTGAGACTTTAAACAAATAAATAACAACTAACTAAGCATGAAAATTACACTAACTACTGACTAAATACTTGTTGTTTTTGTTTATGTTTTAGGGCTCGTTTGGAGATGGACAAGAAGGGAAAGAGGCACTAAACCAGAATGGGACGAATGGAAGGAGGATAGATGAGAGGAGAGAAGAAAGGATAGGGCAAACGAGAACCAAGATGAGGCAAGAGATAGTGGGACGAAAGGAAAGGGAATAAAGAGGAAGCAAGGGCCAAAACGAAAGGTAAGGAAAGGTGAGAAATAAGGATGGACGAGAGGGGATTTAGGGATGGAATGGATGCTAAAGGAGGTAAGACGAGAGCACAAGAGGAGAAGGGCGAATGGAGAAGGAGAGGTGGGACGAAAGCAAGGAGAAAATGCAAAAATGAAGTGGGACGAATGGGATGGAGAGAAAATGAAGCAAGCTAAAAGGCAAAAACGAAATGGAAGGATAGTAGAATGAAAACAAACCTATGGAGAAGCAAATCTAGGGCAAGGGTCTTCAAGTGGAACACTTGAAAAGGTAAAAACACCGCCTTGGAAATCCTCCGGTTAACCGGTGATACGCCGACAACGAGTGTTGAATAGAGCACAAGGGAACAAATCCCAAGTTATTCCCCAAGGTTGAAGGAACTTCAACCTTATGGCAAACTAATCTATGGCTTGAAGACAAGAACAATCTCGGATCAAGACTAGAAGGGCTAGAAATGGCTTAGCAAGTCAAAGCAAAGAGTTCAAGGAGCAAACTAGAAGGCTAGAAGAGATGGAAGCCTATAGTAACAAGTAACCAAATGGTGTTTTGAATGTTTGATGGAGAAGATCTAACTCCCTTTGTTTCTCAAATTCAAAGCCAAAACTCCTTTAATCTTATTATGAAGTGAAGATATACCTGCAAGAACCTTGAGCATGGATAATATATTTGAAACAAACTATTAAGTGAAAAGAACTAGATACATGCTACTTGTGCTAGATTGTTAGCCATCTTGAACATGATCTACAACTTAAGAGCCTCAAATAAAATGTAAAACAATATCACCTCAAATATCAAGTGAAGCAATGCACATCAAGAGCCTCCACGTTTTTTACCTCCAAAGTCTCAACTTTATTCTCAATAAAAAGCGCTTACAATTTCATCAGAGTTTCGATGCATAAAAATTCCATGAGATAATAACCCAAATGGGCCTCTCTTTATAGAAAATGACACAAGCTAACCCTAGGTCGAATTGGCAATGGCAAGTAGGTCGAATTCCAATCAATCAAGGGCTTGGAGAGGTGAGCAATAGTCAAAGTCGAGTTGTTGGTTGGTGAAAGGGCATGAGGTGGCAAGGACTCGACTTTGGGAAGTACATCCAACGAATAGGCATGCTACAACAAGGAAACGCGAGCTTCAATGGGGATTGACGTGAGCTAGGGTAGGAAGGGCATGAGCTATGTGGAGGCATGCGAGTCGGTTAATGAATGACAAGTGGAAAAGGTAGGCACTAACTCCACTCTAACGAAAGCCAAGCTAATCAATGATTTCACTAACCAATAAACGAGTTCCAACAAGGCTTAGACGTGAAGCAAATGGAGATTGACATGAGGGTTGGGGATATGCGAGTTGGTTTAGATGGGTGACATGTGTAGATTGGTAGGTGTGAACTCGAATTAGTAGAGGGAGCCAAGCTTGGTAGGTATGAGGGCGCCTATTCCACATTAATGTTCAATCACCAACCCAAACACGACTTGACAACACACCAAATCGAAAATTGCATGTGGAGGGCGAATCATCTTGGATGGATAACACTCTAGTGACTGGATAGTTGACTGGGATAGCTTGGAGTTGATTGGAATCCTCCTAAATGCTCATTGCCATGTCATTTAGCCTTTTATTTTAATCAAATTGATTAATTTTGGAGAGATTTGGATTATCTCCAAAATAATCAATTTTATTATTTTAATTAATAATTTCTCTGTAAATGACTTTTCAGAGAAAATATTAATTACGGGGTTGAATTGACATTCGAAAGTTGGGTTTAGCTACTCCATGGGTCATGTGTGATTTTTGGCTTATGAAACGAGCCATCAATCACTGAATTCGGACCCTGGACAACTGACATATTACAAATTATTATTTCTCTATTTAAACTATAGAGAAATTTATTAAATTTTAAAAAATAAATAAAACCCAAATTTCGACGGACCCGGTAAAAAATTTTCGAAATTTTTTCTGAAGGTTTTATGGACCTAGGACATGACCGACACCTATTCTAACAGTGTCTAGTAGGCTTATATACATTAGTTGGCCTCTAATAACCCCCCATGGCCAAATTTTCAAAATCGGGCATTCTAGCTTTGGAGGAGCAGGAGAAAACCTCATTGATTATACCTCTCCTTAAGCAAAGTATAATTGACAAGGGAAAAAACTCTTTGGAATACCTTAGTTGCTTAATCCAGTCATGAGGAACCGAGGCACTCAGATCCTACTAGCACACTTTATTACAAACCCCCATGGGGCCATGGTCATGTCGACTCAAAAAACAAAACAAGCTAACCACAACTGGCTAGCTACAACATGTTGGATCATCTGATACACTGGAATCAAACATTTATCATGTTTGTCAAATGGCGGCTCTCCAGAAAATCCAACTATGGTACAAAAAGTTGGTAACAGTGGGATTCCCCTCTTCTAGGGCGATTTTGTCCACTTATGTTGTATTTTATGAGTGATCCATGCATTTTATTGTTGAGCTCATCTCAACCATTGATTAGACATTTGTATCTTTTAATCTTAGCCACTCATTCAAAAAGTGGTTAGGATTTTGATGCCTCTCATTCTTATTTAAAGGAGAGAGCTTCTCATTGTAAAGGGTCTTTGGCTCTTGGATTATTGGTATAGAAAAACTTTCTTGTGGAAATTCTTGTGGTCTCCTTTGCATCTGGTGTTCTTAGATGGTGATTGGAAATTCTATTGCAACCTAGCATTTGGAATTTGTGGTAAGATCTATCTATTTTGGAAATCATTGTCTTGTCTACAGGAGGGCGACTTCAATAAGGGCGATTTTGCAAGGCTTCTTCAAATCGACTTTCTTGGCATTTGCTTGTATCAAGGGGTTATCATTAGTATCATTGTGATCTATGTTATCTTTCTGTTACTTCTCTTGTGGCATTAGTCTTATCTCTTGATTACATCAAATCTAATATTGTTGATGTTTGTTGTGCAGGAGAGAGGGCGCATTGGCTTCTTGGACTAAATCGATTGCATAGAAAACTACCTCAAAGTTTCTCAAATTGATCGGGTGTGCATAGATCATCATCATCAAGGCATCTACAAGGTTACCCAGGTAAGATCCACAGGTTTGTTTCTCTTATCTTGATCCAATCCATTGACATAGCTCATAAATTGATAAAACCCTTATTTCTTCAAACCCTCATTGTTACATTTTCTCAGATCTACTAAGATCTAGTGGGTTGTTGGGTATAATATTGAAAACCCACCTCTATAGTATCCACGGCATCCCGAATCTATAGTTTGGTGAGAATTGGCCTCCATTTGACCCCCTTCCCAGGCCAACTTAGCCTCTCCAAGTGAGGTCGCACTCCTTGGGGAAGGTGAGTTACCCTAGATCCAGTTGATGGGTAGTTGAGATCCCGCTTGTTTCATGATCTACACATCCAATAACCTACCCCCAGATTGTCACTTTTCTGATTTCTACCTTGTGGGCCCTATTCCACATTTTAAGGGATTTAAATCCCCATTTTGGACCACTTGGTATCTTTAAACTCAGATCTAGTAAGATCTAGCCATCGGATTGCCTTGAAATCGTAGATCCATACTCTCACTTGCTTAAACTACTTGGATCTAAAGTTTGGATGCCATTGGACTTGTCTTGAGTCATTTATCCTGCTTTTTAGCCTCCTTGGGTAAAGTCGCACCACCTTGGAGAAGTGAGTTGGCCCACTCCTAGGACATGGGTACATGAGATTTTTGTGGATTTAGAACGGGCGTAATTCAAAACCTAGGTCTAGTAGGTCACCTTGTCAATTATTGCCTTGGGGGTAGCATTCCTTGTTTTAAGGGATTGTGGTCCACTTAGGTCAAACATCAAATCTCTAGATCTAGACCTATTCATCCATCAGGACTTTAATTGCCCACTTGTCTCATGCAATACGAGTCCTTAACCACAATTTAAGCTTACTTTGACTCCATTATCCCAATTCCCAAGGCACTGGTTTCTCTCCAAGTCAATTCGACTTTCCTAGATTGTTGGATTAACTTGTGGTTTGACCTTTGTGTGGTGAAATAAACCCTTTTGATGACATCATGTATCATGATCAAGCTTGTCACTTGTACTAGTTAACCCCAATTCAACCCCTAAACTACCCTACATTGGACACGGTTCCCAAGGCAGTGGATTCTCTCACATTGAACTAGTACTTTAATCCTGTATCCTATTTCACAAATCATAAGTCACTATCACATCAATAATAAACCAAAGCTATACTCATTGAACCCCTCGCTTGTCTTATGACTTCATCCTAAGGTCTAGGATAAACCATACACCTTACTTCACTTAGAATTAACTTGATTTGGTGTCTTAGTTTTGATCTCTCCTGTCGAGAGTAGATTGGGTCTCTCCCTTTGTTGACTGGGCTAGATAACATAAAGTGAGGTTGCCTCAACTGGCGTGATAACCATCTATTGGAGGTCGAGGTGATCGTGGTTGCACCTTTTGAGTTGCCCTTCCCTATTGCCATCCATGAGTGGATACATCCATAGGGGTAACTACAGTTTAGGTGATAACATGTCCCATGGAATTAATACCCCATTTGAGCAATTATGCCCTAAGTGGTGCCTCCTGTCAAAGTGCTGCCTCCTGTCAAAGTGCCCAAAGTTTCCATCCCTGCACAAGCACCGCATTAGACATCCCAGGTAAAATTACTCACAGATGGAAGCAAATCCAAGGAACCATAGGAACTTCTACCTCTACTAAGCCATCTTGACAAAAACTAAAGATATGCCACCAACCAGCACCAACACCCCACATATCGTTGCTTAGTCTCGGAGCCACTCCCAATACAACATTGGTTGACTCTACCATGACCCCACTCTCCAACTGGCAATATTGTCCCAAAAGATTTTACATCTACACCTTACCACTAGAACCACATCAAACATACAACACGTCTTGGATGATGAACCCCTTAACATAGGCGTCACACCCACCGAGGAGGAACTTTTACATAACACACTTGGTGACATGCCAAACTCCAACTTCCCTTAAGGTTCTCCACTCCACTCACACAATGCATGTCTACTCCATGTCGGGTCAGATTGGCAATATTATTAACTCTAGCCCTTATATGAACACAATAGCAACAATGTAAGACAGTACTCACACACGAAAAATCACAAGAGAAGAAGCTTGCAAGTATGAGAGGAGATTGTCGAAACTAAACACATATGGTACACCCTTCATCATATTATTTATTTTTAGAGTACAAAATTGTGGGGAGAGTGATCGAAGTTGACCAAGTCTTTAATAAAATACAATAAAGTGGGTGAGTGATCAATTATGCCACCCAAAAGAGATAAGGATAAGGTATAAAGTGTACTAAAGTACAATATATAAATGCACAAATATAATACATGTTCACTAGGTTAATTACAATTATCATACTTGTTCACCTACCAACAAGAAGCCTGCATTGTACCAACCTCTGTCAATTTACTCCAAACCTTGGGAATCCACCACTTTGGATTTTATCAGTTGTCTACTCACCACTTAGTAATATTTGTGGTAGTATGCAAGCTTTCCAAGATTGAAGTTTTTATACCATACAAAAAAATTATTGATGCTCCTAGAATTGCATAATTTTTCTTCCAACATGTTTGGAACCATTTTAGATTATCATTAGCAATTATTCCTAATTGTCACTCCAATTTCTCGACCATTTTTGGAAATCCAAATGAAATTTTTTAGGTTGTTAGCATCAATTCTCTATTGCACTTCATACATAAACTAATAGCCAAACTATGGTAGTGAACAAAACATCGATTCAAGTTCTTCACATCTACCACCAACAAACCAAATAGTGGGATAAAATGCAGTATACTATTAAACGAGAACTATATACTTAGAATGAGAACTCTAGTCATAAAAACTCATATTTTTGCATAAAAATCACCAAAAGACAACCCGAAATCAAAAAGTGGTGCTACCAGTGGGACCACTTTCTTTTTCGGGGCTAAATTTACAACTTTTTAAAAATTATCTCTGATTCCCTTGCAAACAAAACCGTAAATCGACCCCCGAATCAAAAAGTGGTTCTATTGAGAGAACTCTCTTTTTTGCGGGGCCAAAATTGCAACTTGTTTGACGTTGTCCCCTTAACAGTTAGAGTCATTGCAACGAAAATGCTAAAATCAACCCGCGACTCGAAAAGAGTGAGCTTAATTTATAGGATTTGGGAGGCCAAACTACTTGGAGAAAGGATTGGATCAAGAGAGGGTATGTTGGATCAAGGGAGATTGAACTTGCTTGGAATGGAAAAGGGAGTGATACACGAAGGATAGACCCATCCACTCAAGATATTATCCAAATCTCATTCCTAGATTCATGCCCAAGTAGTTGAACCAATATTATCGCTCCCCCAATGTAGGCCATAGGGAGATAAAGTGGGAAATTATCGCCCCCCTAACACTAGAAGTTGGATTTTGTCCCTCCCTACACAAGGGGAACGAAGCGATAATTCTTAACCAAAGTTGATTCTAGGGTTTAGGAAGGGGGATTTCGACCTCCAAATTGTTGGAGTAGTAGCTGCATGAGACATCATCTTATACGTCGACCCAAGAAAGAATAAAATTAGAATACCTTCCTTGTTGAGAATACCTTCCTTGTTGAGAGGGAATGTTGGAAATAGCGAAACTTCGGAAGCTATTCTTGTACCTCCTACAGGAGAAGATATTGATGTATTTGATCATGTAAACCCTTAAAAGAATCAATGTAAGCATTGGGTTGGAATTACCCAAAGAAAACATTTATCAAATGTAATTTTTGTATTCCCCAAGACAAGTCGGCCTAGTGGGTAAACTGCCCCAAAACAGTGAACAGTCTGCCCCAAACAATAGGCAGAACTGCCCCAATCAGGTCGGCCCAGTTACCATGTTAGATTTTATAGCAGCATAACCAGGATCACTAAAAGAATGGCAAAGCACAGAAACGAAATGAGTGTGGAGCTCGTTTAACCACGATAATAAGAACAATCATCTCCTAACCATAGACAAAGTTATTTCTCTCCCCCAAGCTCACACCTTCCAATAGAGAATGATGTACATCAAGATAATAGTACCGCAAACCCAAGAAAAATAATAGAGAAACTTCTCCAATAGTGAAGAACCCCAAAAATCAGTCTCCTAGCTGCAGTAGCGAACCTTCCTTGGCTAGAGTGAACTTGCTTGAGTGAAAACCAAATGAGAGGTTCGACCTCTCTATTTATACACATCAAAAGGTGACTTGTTTTCCTTACTGGGTCGACCTGACTTTCCCTAACTGGGCCGACCTGACTGGGGCGGTTCTGCCCATTGTTTGGGGTAGACTGCCCATTGTTTTGGGGCAGTTTACCCATTGGGCTGACTTGTCTTGGGGAATAAAAAAATTACATTTGATAAATGTTTTCTTTGGATAATTCCAACCCAATACTTACATTGATTCTTTCAAGGGTTTACATGATCAAATACATCAATATCTTCTCTCGTAGGAGGTACAAGAATAGCTTCTGAAGTTGCACTATTTCCAACACTCCCTCTCAACAAGGAATGTATTCTAATTTTATTCTTTGTTCGGTCAACCTATGAGGTCATGCCTCATGTAGCTACTACTCCAACACTCCCTCTTAGCCAGGGAGGCATCATCAGTATTATCATACTGGAACACATCTAGATATCATCTGTACATCACGGTTATCTCTAACCTCTCTATATCATAAGGAAGGTCTTCCAACACAATCTCAGTCCGTCAAGAAGTGTCAACAAATCAATCTTCGTGCATCAGCTCAATCCATTCAATCAGAGAACATGCACTAGCTCCACGACTTTGCCCTATCCATAGGGAAGTCACTCTTGCCTCAGCTCAACAACTCTGCACAGTCCATCAGAGGGTCCATCATGCATCAGCTCAACCCAGTCCATTGGGTAAAAATACAATGTGCCTCTGCTCAACCCAGTCCATCGGGGAACATACACCAATTCAACCAATCCTTCGGTGAGTCCAAGAGTACTAGTGTGCGCCAATGTGCACTAGCCTATCCATCCTGTCTCAAGATGTCTGAGAGATCTCCTCAGTCTTTTCAAAGTGATCTGGAGAATGTACTAAATCTCTCCATCAAGTCCCATGATGTCCGAGAGATCTCCCCACTCTACAGAGTGTCCAGGAGTGTGCGCTGGCCTCTCCATCCTATCAGGAATCAGGATGTCCGAGAAATCTCCTCACTCTATCCCGGAGTGATTCGGAGAATGCAGTGGCCTCTTCATCCTATCAAGATGTCCAAGAGATCTCCTCACTCTATCCCAGAGTGATCCATAGAATACAGTGGCATCTCCATCCTATTAGGATGTTCGAGAGATCTCATCATTCTATCCCAGAGTGATCCGAAGAATGCAATGGCCTCTCCATCCTATTAGGATGTCCGAGAGATCTCCTCACTCTATACCAGAGTGATCCGGAGAATGCAGTGGCCTCTCCATCCGACCAGGATGCCTGAGAGATCTCCTCTCTCTATCTCAGAGTAATTTGGAGAATGTTTGGTCTCTGTATCATCGTCCTTCCCTCTTACTGAGGGAGTATAATCATGGATCCAATCTCCCCACTCATTCTTAGAGTGTTTAGGAGCAAAGTCAACCTTCCCTCTTACCGAAGGGGTCAATCATGGGACCAATCTTGCCATCCCTTCACAGGATGGCTGAGACAAGGCACTGCCCCATTCTGATGAGTGAGCAACTAGGGACTATTCTCCCCATCCTATCTCAAGATGACTGGGAGAAGGCACAGTCCCACCATGGGTCATTCACTTCTAGCCAAGTTATAGAGGCCAATACTGAAGGAATGCCCGATGCTCAACTTCCAGGAGGATAGTGTGTGCAACTAGGAACCAATCTCCCCATCCCATCTCAGGATGACTGGGAGAAGGGATTGTCCCACCCTGAGCCATTCACCTCTAGACAAATTTCATGGCTAATAGTAGGGGAACACCTACTTGATGCATCATCACTACTCATCAAGGGCCAGTCTCCCCACCCCATCACAGGGTATCTGGGAGAAAAGTACGATCCCATTCTGTATCATACATGCCCTAACGTGTTCTCATAGAATCTTCGGAGAACCTATAGGCCTACACACATATCAACTAACAGAAGCATCAAATATATCGGGACAGACATTTTTGTCCTGCCATATTCTAGAAATAATAATAACAAATCACATAACAGAATTCATGCACCTGTATGGGAGAGTATCAAGGGACTAGTCTCCCCACCCCATCACAGGGTGTCTAGGAGAAGATGTGGTACTACCATCAGACCACTCACCCTTAGCCAAGACACGTGGCTAATACTTGTCCAATATTGTAATCATGTTCATCCCATCTCCCTCTGTGCTGGAGCACTTTGCTCCCTCTACATCTGAGCATCCTGCTCCCTCTGTAGCTGAGCATCTTGCTTCCTCTCTCGAGCGGAAGTATTTGTCTTGGTGATGACCAAGTACATCAAAGATCCTCTTGACTGTTAATAGCATCATCATCAATGTAGCCAGGGACTCACAGTCATCATGCTGGATCTGCTCAGGATCTCAACTGTGTTCTTCCTTAACCTAGGAAGATCTCATCGGGTTTCTACCACACCAGCAATAGGCCAAGATCCTCATCTCAAGGGATAACTCCCTCTGTCTCGGTGAGGGATAGATCATTAGTATACAAAATCATGAATGAGGGATCATCGCCAGCAAAATGTCCTGAATCCCGAGGCACAATTCTTAACTGAACAGATGCACACCTCCTCGGAAATCAACTGAGTAACTCTTGTCATGCTCTAATCCTTTTGGCATGACTCTAACTGGAAACCAATTGCTTTCCATAATCATTAAACAACATCCATTGGAACCTTCTGCTCCCAAACACCAATCTCAATATGAGATCCTTTGGGTCTATGGTTCATGTATCAAATATAGCTAGATGTATTAGATCCTCATCTGCTCGCTGCTGTATAGTCATGACTTCCATCTAACTGCTTTTTCTAGGAGTCATCCTTCTAGGCTGAGTCATGCTCCTAGAAGCTTCCTGCTTTTGATTAATCTGAACATCAACGGGATTCACGTGTCCATCACTTGTTCATCAGAACAAGTCTCATCATCATTCTCTTACAGGCCATATCATATGGTCTTTTCCCTACAAGTCAAATCCCGTCAGATGATTAGCGACATTGCATAATCAAATTTAACCAAATTGTATTTCAATGTAATGGCAATAGTTTATAGAGGTATGTAGGAATCTTAGCTAATTCTTCGGCACAACATATATATGATAACTATCTAGATGTCTGCTATCTCCGTTAGAACATACTATCAAGAGTGTGTGCTACTCTAAGCGTGTTAGAAGGAGATATCATCCAAGATGGGTTCATAAAAGTTGTGCATCATTACTGCTATTTAAACAATCATATGCATAACAATTACTATATGAGTCTAATGTTCATCAATGAAGAAACTAGATCACATTGGTCTACATCCTATAGATCTGCATACAATTTGTTATGGAAACATATTCAAAGCCAACAGATCTAATCTACAAGAGAAATAAATCCAAATACTTATCTTTTATTGTTTTGTGGGTGGGCTCCCACTGTATCCTTGTATGAGTCATGAGAGTCCTCTAATCTTCATCTTCTTTCTGGAAGCCCATCACAATTTGGATCTTCATGATAGTCACATCATCTTAATCATGAAGATTACTTGAAGAATAACTCCTTTCGATGGTCTTCTGCTTCTACCTCAGAATCATCATTCCTTGACTTCTTATGAGGAGTGTCTTCATCAACATCAGCAATTGAGGCTTCATGCTTCCTTTTGTTTGAAATTTGACAATTACTGGCGTAATGGCCATATGTCTTACACTTGAAGCATTGTATATGCGAGAGATCCTTCTTCTTATTCTTCTGATCTAGAGACGGGCTTGATCTCCTCTCTTGGTTCTTATGGTTGTAAAACTTCCTTCCTTTTCCTCTGCCTTTCTTAGCATGAGATATAAATGCTTGATTTTCTTTGGATTGAGAGCCATGAAGTTTCTTCCTTGCTGCAATCCTCGTCTCTTCCTGAGTGCAATCTTCCCATAACCTGTCAAATTTGGGCAACTTGGCTCGTCCACTTATACTTTGAATAAATGATTCCCAAGAGGGTGGGAGACCATTTAAAGTGGTTATGATAAGCTCCTTGTCATCAAGGGATTCTCCACTAGAACTTAGTTCGTCCCTTAGTTATTAGATTGTCATGAAGTACTTAACAATCGATTCTAACTTTGACATCTTCAGATTCCATAGTTGATTCCTCAATGTGAGAGTAACATTGATGCTACTGTGTTCAAACAACTTCTTGAAACTTCTCCAAAAGTGAAGAACCCCAAAAATCAGTCTCCCAGCTGCAGTAGCGAACCTTCCTTGGCTAGAGCGAACTTGCTTGAGTGAAAACCAAATGAGAGGTTCGACCTCTATATTTATGCACATCAAAAGGTGACCTTTTTTCCTTACTGGGCTGACCTAACTTTCCCTAACTCGGCCGACCTGACTGGGGAAGTTCTACCTGTTATCACATATATAGTAGTTGGACTACCATATGTTTTATTCCAGATTCCAGTACATTTTTCAACCAGTCCCTTACATTGAGATGCTGAGATGAGCATCTACATTGGATCACTATTATGTTTATGGACAACAGTATATTCCTATGCCATGACTGAGTCTCAAGAAACTCAGGTTTGATGACTGATGTAGCCATTTAGCCATTACAGAGCAGTATGTATTGCCAAGAGTTGCAGCAGCAGGTTTTCAGTGGACAGATGATGGTTCGGATAGTATGAGTAGGTATATGACCCAACAGGTATTATCATGTTTTTATGGTTATTATTGCTTTTATACTCATTTTTGTGGCATGTTTTAGCACTTAGTGTCATGATCTGGCGATCATATAGATATATGGACTTGGTTGTATTATTTATCTATTTATGTCCCTGCTCAGATTTAGAAGTTCCTGGTTATACTCATCGGTTTTACCCTCCTTAGGAGAATAGAGGTGATCATTCCCACCATCTTTTGGCTTGCTAGTGTTGGTTTCATTGTCCACTTTCTCCACCCATCCACTATTCTACTTGACTAGTGACAGGGAGGACCTTCCCCCACTATAGCCTCTTTGTTGGATGAGCTTCCCTGTTATATTGTGTCTCGGCTCTGAGTTGCCGAAGTCGTGTTGGCTAGACCTGAAACAGATAGTGCTACCATCATTACAATGTATCTGGAAATGAAATGTATATCTTATATGAAAGCCCATTCGTGGAATCATGTTTCTAAACACACATGAATGAAAGGCAAGCCTAATGAAATTGGCTTTGAAAGTTAAATGTGAAATGTGAAAGCCTAATAAATGTAAATCCAAGAATGTGTTTCTCAACACACACGGATCAAGGCTATGGAAATGTATCAAAGGCCTAAAAAGCAATGGTTTAATAAATGTTATATCTAATGATTGTTGGCCTCGCTTGTAATGATTTATTCCTCACTAGCTTGCGAGTTATCATGTGAGATGGAGTAAGGGACAGCTAATTCTAAGTGCCCCCTAGAGTCTTGAGTTACGGTTTGTCGTGCACCTAGTCATGGCGGCTCTAGAAAAGATCCTCACGGAGCTGTATCAACTTGGATGTGAGTTGTAGGCATCTGTCAAGGTTGAATAAGCACTTCTGAAACAGCTTACCCATTTGTGAGACACTGCCCTCCCCTGTGTTACTGCTTGTCCAACATATGCTTTAGTGTGTATCCCCTTTCCATTTCCAAAGTGTCACAGTGTAAAGTCAGTGGTCATCCCTTAGCCTAGCCTTATAAGTTTTTGGCCTTCACCCACCACTAGCAAATTGATCACAGCTATGAAGTGAGTATAATCCTAAGGTTCTAGTCTGAGCCATAATAATAATAAAGCACATTTAATATTTGGTTTTAGATCGCCAGAGAAATGATTACTATATGTTATATTGCTACTTGAATGATTTGTAGAGCATGTCCTAACCTTTTAACACTTGCAGCAGCTTGTTTTTGGCCTGGATCATTTTATTGGTCATCTTGACTTGGTCAAACCTAGTTTGACCAAAGTCAACTACAAGACATGAGGTGAGATAGACCTTGGATGATGTAGATGGATGATATATAGTCTATTGTGGACCACCAGATGGTTTCATGCAATGGTCATAGGTTTATGATGATGATCTGGCATTTTTATTATATTTGATCATTTACAGATTATTATTATATTTATCTGTCCGGGTATATTGGAGATATTATATGATCATGCAGAGATCTATATGGTGTATGAGTACACAACTTTGGTAGATTTGGGCTCTCTAAGTCCATTGAGGCAGTTGGTTTTTAGTTCTGGGCAGTTACAATTGGTATTTTCTTCAGTTTATCATTCTGGTTGATATTTGCCATTAAAAATGGCCTATCAAAGCAGTTCCATGATATGATTGGTTCACCTATGGCGCTATAGAGGGGATATAGAGTGTAGCCACTTGTTTTTACTACATTGCTACGCTCCCGGACATGTTGGTGCAGTTAGATTTGGACCCAGGTGACCAGGCAAAGAGTTACAGGCATTTTATTACTTTCCAGAGGATTTACAGAGGATAAAAAATGGTTAAAATGGCTACTGAAGAAATTGATTTGGGCTACTGAGGCAAGGAAATGGCATGGGAATTGTTTTGATGATGTGTTGGATGTCTCCCACACCCTCCAGAGCAGTTACATCAATTGGTGGGGCCCTCACACTCTCTCCGGCACATTTTATGGTTTTCTGGAGCCTTTGGAGGCTCACGACTTTCCCAGAGGAGCACAATTTGGTGCCTGTGTTGGTCATTTGATGTTATTATGCCATGGGGACACACTAGGGAGGTTAGATATAACCCCCTAGACCCACCATGAGCGGATTATCATGTTTATTTAGTCACTATGAGTGGGACCCCCATTCTAGGGCATTTTTGTCCATATATGTTATATTTTTGAGTTGATCCATGTACTTTATGTTGAGCTCATCCCAACCATTGATTAGAACTTACGTATCTTTTAATCTTACCATCCATTCAAAAGGTGGTTAGTGTGTTGGTATCTCTCCTTCCTATTTAAAGGAGAGCTTCTCATTGTATAGGGACTTTTGGCTCTTGGCTTCTGGAATAAAATAATTATTTTGCAAACCCTTGTCTAATGGTTCTGGATGTCAATGGTGTTGATTAAAACTGTTCTTCCTCTGCACTGAGGATCTTGGTGAATGTTTTGCACATCTTTTTCTCTGCATTTTTATCTACAGGTGAGAAGGCCGAATTGGTGAGGAAGGCGCATTGGCTGGGGAGAGTCTCCCTGCTTCTTTCTCTTCGCTTCATCAGTCATAGGGAGTATCACTGTCTTAGTACTTCTTACTCTTTGTGATTATGCTCATCAGTTTTATTTACCTTCATTGTTGCTCTGCTAATTGAAATCGTTTTTCCTTGGCATTGCAGGAAGAGGAGGGCGCACATGTGGAGCTGGGCATTTCATGGGTCCAAGATAAATCAACAAATCTTCATTTGATCTTTGCGGGAACAATCCTCAACATCTTGGCTGACATTTCCATCATTTAGGTACGCTTGCAACGTAATATTTTTATTTCTCTATCCTACCCATCTGTCATTTTCATTTAAAACCCTAAGCAAATTCCTTCTGAAAAATCCCTGGCTCAAAAGACTTGGTTTACTGGCAAACCATTTCTGGGTTTTTGGTATCTGGCATATATCTAGGTGGGTTCTCCAAGACGTCATCATTGGAGGACTCCATAGGCCCAATTCCCAAGGCACTAGCTTCCTCAAACCCTCACAACTTTCTTGAGCTGTCTGTTTTGCCTGTCTTTTGATCCATTTTCCCGAGCTTGTGTACTTTGACACTATCACATATGGTTTCATTTAGGCTTTCACAGGTTGCAGTTATTTTCAAGGGGTATTGGAGACCTGTGTGGAGCTTTTGTTCTCGACGCGTTTTGGACACTATAGTTGAGTAAATCTTCAGGAGAAAAGGTATCCCAAATGAAAACCTACACTAATCTACATTTTTATATTGTTAGTTTGTTTTTTAATTTTAATTTAATGAGAGAGCTGACCTAATTAACTAACTCAAGTCATTATTAAATGTTGTTATATTATTCTATTCCAACTTTATTAAACTAGCTTATTAATAATTAATAACAAATTAATGTTTAAAAATGTTTATTAATATTTTTATTATATTCATCAACATGTTAATGTTTTAAAAATATTATTAATAACACAAGAAGTAAAAAAAAACTATTTTTATATTCAATAGTTTTATCTCAATTCTTCTCCAAAAATTAATTTTAATTTTAATTTTATCTGTTCACCTTAATTAAATCTTTAAGACTTTTACTAGTTTTTATAGTTATCTAGAAATTTTATAAAGTTTTAAATTTAAATTTAAATTATTTAAACTTAAAATTCTAATTTTTTAATTTTAGTTCCTAAAAAATTTTGGAATCCTATCTATTTCCTTAAAAATTTTAGTTTGTAAAGTTTTTATAGTTGTTAAATTTAACATTATGATTTGTCTTAGATTAAATTTTATTTTTAAAAATTTTTATTAAAATTTTTAATTCCTTAAATTTTTATTTATTTAATTAATTTTTAAATTTTTTTATTTATAATTCCTTAAGATTTTTTATTTATGTTCTTATTTTGCAGGGAGTGAATGATTGGTTTCCAAGAATCACAAAGGTTAAGACCGTCATCCCTATTGAAGTTTCTCGAGTGCTTCTCAATTTCAATTGCTTCACGTATGCATCTTCTATTGTAGTTATCTTCAAGTGCTATGACTTTTGCTTCTTCAATGCAAACATGGTGGTTTGTCCTTGATGAATGCTCAGCCACGACTGATTTCTTAATTCTTTTATGCATAACATCTGCACAATGCTCTTTCAGTCTTGTCTGAATTGAGCGTCCTGTCTCACCTATGTATACGTCTTTGCATGAGCACGGAAACGAATAAACACCTTTCCTTAGTTTAGGGTCGATGGGGTATTTAGCTTTATCTAACAAATTTCTTAGGGAGTTAGGAGGGCAGAATATCGTTTTAATCTTCTTTTTCTTCAACACTTTGGCAATCTTATCTGTTGTTCCTTGGATATATGGGAGAAAAGTCCTTCCTACGTCTTTTTGTTAATTGTTACGATTTTTATTTTCTAAGCCTCTCGCTCTCCTGAATGCTCTGTTGATATCTTTCCTTTTGTAACCATTGTTTTGGAGGGTTTTATCAAGGTGTCTTAGTTTATTGTCAAGGTGTTCCTTATCAGAGATCCTAACAGCTCGTGTAGCGAGTGTGTGCAATATTCCAAGTTTTTGTGAAGGGTGATGGTGTGAGTTGGCATGTAAGTATGTATCAGTATGGGTTTTCTTACGATACACTTGGTAAGCTAGGGAACCGTCTTCTTTCTTAGTGATCAGTACGTCAAGAAAAGGAAGGGAGTTGTTTTCTTGGATCTCCATGGTAAATTTTATGTGTTCGGATTGATTGTTCATGTGTATAAGGAAGTCATCTAATTTCTCTTTGCCATGCGGCCAAAAGAAATTGGTGTCATCCACAAAGCATTTCCACTCTTTTCGTTTTAGCGGGTAAGAATCTAATGCTTTCTTCTCAAAATATTCCATGTAGAGGTTGGCTATCACCGAGGAAAGGGGGGATCCCATTGCAACACCGCTAGTTTGCTCATACATCTCGCCACGAAAGGTGAAGTAGGTTGATTTTAAACAAATTCTTACAAGGTTGGTTATCTCTTTGTTAGTGATCTCTTCCACCACATTGATTGCTTCTTCTACCAAGATTTTTGCGTAAAGTTGGGTTACATCAAAACTTACTAGCATATTGTTATCCTCAATTTTTAGATCCTTTATGTTTTCCATGAAGTGTGTTGAATCTTTGATGTATGAAAAAGTGTGGCCAACTAAAGGTTTAAGGGTTTTTGCAAGATATTTTGCGAGATTGTAAGTTGGTGACCCAATGGTGTTCACAATTGGTCTTAGTGGTACACCATTTTTATGGATCTTCGGGAGTCCGTAAATTCTTGGGATGATAGGGTTCTGTTATCACACCATAGTAGTAGGGCTACTATTCTTGTACAGCAGATATCTGCACATTCCAGAGCTTCCTTTATTCCAGAGCATGGCTATATATTTTGGATCACTCATGATCAGAGCAGTACATTATTCAGATTTTATGACCTTGTGTCAAGGCTGAGCCTTGAGAGTTCAGATTTGATGACTGATGTGACCACTTATCCCATTACAGTTTCAGTTCAGTGCCTAGAGATATACTGCAGCAGTGTTTCAGATGATGCATGATGATGATTATTATGATGATGTTGTATGATCTGTGGATATGTTCTCACTGACTGTGGATTATTATCTTGTTGATTTAGTCATGATCATGGCATGTGCTTGGTATATTATCCCTGATGTGGCAGACTATTTAAAATGAACTGTAAATCATAAAATGGACAATTGCTTGCACTTTTAGGTCATTTAACAAAACTCACTGGTATTTCACCTTACATAGACATGGTCTTTCCCGACACTTGTTGTCTGCTAGTGTAGGCTCCATATTCACTTGTCTCCATCCATACATGACCTTCCTGTTTGACTTTAAACCCTGACTTGTCTCATTTGACTTTCTGATACCGAGGACTTCCCCATTTTTCTACCTCTGTGTTTGGACCGCATCCCTGTTTATTCAGTGTCTCGGCTCTGAGTTGGTGACAGAACTTGCCTTTGGTAAGTTGGATTGTAGGCCTAAATCATTCTGGTCGGTTGTCCCGATGTTTGGCATTGGCTCGAACTCCCCCTAGTCACTTGAGATGTTGTTGGCTAAAACCGAAAGGTCATGTTCTACCTATGGAAACTAAAAAATTCGCCCATGGAAACAAAAAAAAGGGCAAGAGCAATGAAAAGCTAAAAATACTCCTCGAAGAGTATAAGAAAGGTCCAAAAAGCAATGGTTCTTAAAAGTTATATCTAAACAATTGCTGACCTTATAAATATGTGAAAAACATGCCCTGGATGCAAGCTGCAACTAGTTGTGCTTCTCAGCACATCTGAAATCCGAAGGGTTATGTAGGCCAAAAAGGCCATGGAATAAAATTGAATGATCCTAATGAACCTGGATCAACTTGATGTAGACATGATGCCTAAGTTGAATAAACACTCTCTAAACAACTTATCCATTTGTGAGGCACAGCCATCCCCCGTGTTATTTTGTCCAACACAGAGTTTGTAGCTTCCCCCCTTTTCCCAGTCCAAAGTATTTTTGAGTTAAGTTAGACAAGTCAAAACCTTGGCCCAACCTTGCTCCTAGCCTTCATCCTTCACTAGCAGTCCGACCATGTCCAATGAGTGAGTTTGTCATTTGAACTATGGTGCAAGTAATTTATTATAACAACGGAATATGTTAACTCGATTAATGCCACTGAATGGAATTTATACTTTGAGCTTAGCTATGGAAATGATTGGAGAAGCATTGTCTTAGTCTACTGATGTGATTTATCCTTGATTATATATATTCTTGGGATCCGTGATGATGTGGACCATGTATGATTGATTATTGATGATGATTTATGGGCCCACATGTTTGATGATGATATCATATGATGGACATATGATGCAGATGATGTTTGATCCAGTTCAGCAGGTTTATTATTTCTTCAGATCAGCAGATTATACATTGTCCATATATGGTGGACCCTACAGCAGGCCCATTAGGGCAACCCAGGGTGTATGAGTACTCATTCCTAGTGGATTTGGGTCTTCTGGATCCATTGAGACACTTATCTTTCAGTTCCGGGCACTTCTGACAGTGATTGATGCAGTTTTACACTTGTTGACCAGATTGGGGGCTGATTTCCCAGCCTGAGCAACAGGGGCCCCGAGAGGCCAGTTCACCTAGGGCGCTGATGATGGAAGGGGTGGTCCAGCCACTTGTTATTACCATTTATCCCCCCTTCCGGAGAGCCTGGTGGACTCAGATGGACAGCGCTAGCACCCTAGGAGGCAGTTTTGGCACTTTCACAGTTCCCGAGGCAGCTAAAAAATGGGATAAAGTGGTCACTGAGGAAATCGATTTGGGCAATTGAGGCAAGGTTTTGGCATTTGGTTTTCACAGAGGTCTTCCAGGGTGGCATCACTACCTTCCAGCCAGTTTTCACCATGTGGGTATGCCCGGATTGATCACAAGAGGACATTTACTGCTTGACTGTCATGGATTCCGAGGACAGTTTTGATCATTTTTATTATATTGGACATATTTTATTATTTTATTGTGCCTTGGGGTGAGCTAGTAAGGATTGATGCCTCCTAGCCCCACCATGTGCTTATTTTATTATGTCCTAGTCATCATGAGGTGGATTATTGTACTTTTTACCCCTCTAGTGGGATGACGTCACCCTCCATTGTACCATTTAGTGAGGGCGCTATTGTTATGTTGAGTGATCCATGTGATATATTGTTATGGGTCATCTTAGCCATTGATTGTATGATGAGATCTTATAATCTCAACCACCCATTTGATGTAGTATTATGGAGTGGTATAGGGTTTTGGTCTTTATTATCCTATATAAGGAGGAGACCCCCCATTGTAAAGCTCACCTTTGGAGCTCTGGAATATTGGAATAGAAGATTTTTTGTGGAGCACATCTCTCTTGCATTGTGGATTCTCTTGCATATTGAATATAAAGTATCTCTTCTATGTATCATTGTGGATTTTGGTGTTTTTGCTAACCTTTTGACAGGAAAGTCGAATTGGAGAGAGGAGGGCGACTTTTTGAGGGTTATTGTTGGAGGGATCCACATATTCTCTCTTGGGTTGATCTTGTGACAGGGAGTATCATTATTGTATCTTCGTGACATAGTTGATGCTTTCTATTACATCTTTCTACCATTTTCATAATCATCTTGCTTGACTTGTTTCTTTGATCTTGTCTTGTAGGAGGAGGACGATTTGGCTATCTTGGAGAAGGGCGATTTGGTTGGAGCACTTGGATCTCACTCTTGAATATAAACATAGGAGAATGCTATCAACTTGCAAGGTGGCCATAAGCAATTGAGGTAAGATCTACAAGGTATGTGCCTCTTTCATCCATTCTATCTTCATTGGTCATAAAACCCTAATTAAATCAAAACCCCAATTTTGGTATTTCTTAGATCTACTTAGATCTAGCCTTGCAATTGAAAAGATATTAAAAACCCACCTCTATAGGATCCACCCCTAGTTGGATCTATAGTTTGGTGGTGATTGGCTAAAAATTGACACACTTTTCAATGCAAAAAGCCTTCTTGAACCTAAATCGATTTTCCTAAGAGAAGCTTGTTGGGTTAGATCTAGCACATGGGTAGGTGAGATCCCACTTGATTTGACATCTAGACATTTGATAACCTATACCCATATCTTTACTTTGGTGAAAACTACCTTGTGGACATCTCTCCATGTTTTAAGGGGTTGAAACCCCCTTTTGACCTTCTTGGCATCTTAAAACTTAGATCTACTAAGATCTAGCCATTGGATTCACTTGAAATTTTGAAGGAACATAGATCGGGGTACTAACATCCCGGATCTACATTTTGGTGGCCATTGGACTTGTTTTGGTCCACCAAAACCCACTTTTGGACCCTCCTTGAGCAAGTCGCACCCCCTTGATTTTTTGAGTTGGCCCACTTCTAGGAAGTGGGTGTTGGAGATTTTTGTGGATTTGGAATGCCCATGCCTTGAAACCTAGGTCTATACTGTCCTTTTGTCAAGATCCGCCTTGGGGATTGCATTCCTTGTTTTAAGGGATTGTGGTCCACTTTTGGTCATCTTTTAAAAAAACTAGATCTAGTAAGATCCAACCATTGGATCTCACCTAATCCACTTGACTTGGCTTCTAGGTGTCCCGATCTACACTTTGACATCCTTCTTGACTCCATTAGCCCATCCAACAAGGCACTAGTCCTTCTCCAAGCAAGGCGCACTTCTTGGGATTAGTGTCAAACCCTAGATCTAGTATATGGGTAATCCTAGAACCAACTCCAACTTATAGATCTAGCCTAGATCTAACCTATAGTACCATCCTCACACCTAACTTCACCTTGTGGGTCCACCTAGAACCATTTCACACTTCCCAAGACAACAAGACCCACTTGTGTAAACACATGGTACTACACCTAGTAATCATACCCCATCATGTGGCCTAAACCATACATAGGTTGAAACACTTATTATCCATTATACCACCTTCAACCATTCCTTAACCCTTAGGTCCACTTAGCCTTGCATTGGTTTCCGTAACTCATTATTTATATATCCTTTGAAACCTTTGTTTGGATCCAATCAACTGTGATTGGGGCATAGGGTCTCCCCCTTGGTCTAGTTATACCTTGACCTAAAGCGAAGAGTGCCTCGGTTGACGTGACTCCCACATTGCATTGGGAACCGTGGCATCTCTTGGGTCACCTCTTTAGTTGCCTATCTCCTCTACCGTCCCGGATGGGATACCTCTAGGGGCAACTACAAGTTGTGTGATAACAGGTTCTTCGGGGCGAGTTTCTTGGGATGATAGGGTGCGAAGGGAAAGAATACAAAGAAGACATTTCCAAGTAGCGAGAGCAAGGCAAAAAGAATCTTGGAAATCATCCACTCTGATGTATGCGGTCCGATGTCATCCAGTTCATTGAGTGGGTATGTATATTATGTTTCTTTCATTGATGATTTTTCTAGGAAGACTTGGATATATTCCTTGAAGAACAAGGATGAAGTATTCAGTAAGTTCAAGGAGTTCAAAGCCTTGATCAAGAACCAAACAGAGAAGAAAATCAAGACTTTTTGGTCAGACAATGGCAGAGAGTTCACATCAGAAGACTTCAAGAAATTATGCAAAGATTTAGGGATTAAGAGGGAGTTGACTACTCCATATAATCCACAACAGAATGGAGTTGCAGAAGGGAAGAATAGAACAATTATGGAAGCAGCAAGGGCAATGCTTCATGACCAGGATCTTCCTATGCATGTATGGGTAGATGCTGCTAGGACAGCTGTGTATGTACAAAATCGTACTCCACTGTGTATGTACAAAATCGTACTCCACATAGAGTACTTAACAACAAGACACCAGAAGAAGCTTTCTCCAGCAAGAAACCAAAATTCAACCATCTCAAAATATTTGGTTGCCCGGTGTACAAACACATTCCGAAAGAGAAGAGGACGAAGTTAGATCCTTCAAGAAAGAAGGGTATATTTGTGGGATATAGTGAAAGCTCGAAGTCTTACATAATATATTTCCCAAGGTTCAAGAAGATCGACATCAGCAGAGATGTAACATTCAACGAAGACTCAGCATATCACAGATCCAGGAAGATACCTGTTGAAGACATTGAAGAACCAGAAGCACCCAGGAATCGAGATACAACAATGAATGAAGTAAATCCAAAGGACTATGGAGAACGCGAGGTAGAAGACCCACAGGAACCTGTAGATTCACCACGTGAGAAGAATTCTCACAAGAGCAAACCGGCATGGGTACAAGAAGCAATTCAAGATGCAGAGAGATATGGTGCTCCAGAAGGAATGCATAGAGAAAGTAAGAGACTGAGACCATTCTCCAGTTATGTAGCCCTACTGTGTGACATCATTGACAAAGAACCTTCCAACTATGAGGAAGCAGCTAAGAAGAAAGAATGGAAGGATGCCATGATCGAGGAGTACCAGTCGATCATGAAGAATGATGTCTGGGATTTGGTTCCAATACAAGTGGGGAAGTCTTTTGTGACTTCCAAATGGATCTACAAGATCAAGCATGCTGCAGATGGTAGCATAGAGAAACACAAGGCAAGGTTTGTGGCACGTGGCTTCTCCCAGAAGGAAGGGATCGATTATGAAGAGACATTTGCACCTGTAGCCAGATTCACTTCCATCAGATCAGTACTTGCTCTGGCTGCAGTGATGAAATGGAAGGTACACTAGATGGATTTCAAGATAGCGTTCTTGAATGGTGTAGTAGAGGAGGAAGTGTATGTGGAGCAGCCACTCGGATTTGAGACACATGACAGGGAGACTCATGTGTGCATATTGAAGAAGGCCTTGTATGGATTGAAACAGGCACCCAGGACGTGGTACGGCAGGATTGATAGCTTCCTGACTAGTTTGGGATTTACCAAGAGTAAAGCGTATTCCATTCTTTACTACAAGGTTGAGGAAGGAATCCCAGTGATACTTTTACTTTATGTAGATGACCTATTTGTGACAGGTGAGGATGGGTTGATTGTTGACACGAAGAGGAAGCTTGCCGCCGAGTTCGAGATGAAGGACTTGGGCATGATGCACTATTTTCTAGGCATGGAGGTGTGGCAGAATGCGGATGGAATCTTCCTTGGACAAGGGAAGTATGCAATAGAGATCCTAAAGCAGTTCGGGATGATGGACAACAAGGCCATGGCCACACTTATGGCATCGAACCTGAAGCTATTGAGTGATGCCTCATCAGAGTCGGTTGATGCCACGATGTATTGTCAGATGATTGGATTCTTGATGTACCTGACGAATATGAGACCAGATATTTGCTTTGTTGTGAACACATTGAGCCAGTTCCTGACGGATCCAAGACATGTTCATTTGATTGTTGCAAAGCATATTCTAAGGTACCTGAAGGGTACGGTTGATTATGGGCTCAAGTATGATGTGAATCAGAAGATTAACCTAGAGGGTTATGTTGATTATGATTTGGAAAACAGTGCCATTGATAGGAAGAGCACTCCGGGGTGCTGCTTCAGTATGGGATCAGGTGTGATCTCTTAGTTTAGCAAGAAACAGTCCTACATGGGATCAGGTGTGATCTCTTAGTTTAGCAAGAAACAGTCCTACATGGCACTGAGTACAGCCGAAGCAAAGTATGTTGCAGCTTGTTTGGCTAGTTGTGAGGCAGTATGGCTAAGGAAGCTACTTGAGATCAAAGTTCCTTCCAAGGGGAAGTGATGAGTCCAGAAGACGCAGATGCACATGGGCTTTTCCGACATGGTGGTAGGTTGGCCCTCCCATAGTCGTTGATGTAATCGTCGGGTTTTTCCGACATGGTGGTAGGTTGGTCCTCCCATGGTCGTTGATGTAATTACAGAGCTTTTTCGACATGTTGGTAGGTTGGTCCTCCCATGGTCGTTGATGTAATTGCTGAAGCTTTTCCGACATGGTGGTAGGTTGATCCTCCCATGGTCATTGATGTAATTGTTGAGCCTTTCCCGGATAGTGGTAGGTTGGTCCTTCCATGCCGGTGGATGTAAGTGTTGTGTGATGTGCATGCGGTTTGTGCTCCGTTGACGATGAGATGATCTGAAGATGATGAGGTGACAGTAGGGTACACAGGTTTTGCAGAGACATAATCAGTCCTGAGATGCTCCTTCAGGTTCTGCAGAGGGATATAATCAGTCTGGGGAGATCTTCCAGGTTTTTCAGAGGCATATAATAAGTCCTAAGATGTACCTACTTGATGGCTTGCTCACAGAGATGATGAAGACCTACATGGAGGCTAGGCCTACATCCAGCATGAAAAAGGGTTGGCTCTGTAGAACTTCCTAGGACAAGCAAATTGGAGATTGATGATCGAGATAGCAGTAGCAATGACGATGATCCAACTTTGATGATGATCCAGTGACGAAGACTTGTGCTGATGAACTGTGTCAAGAGAAACCTTCCTAGTTAAGTGGGAGTGTTAATGTGTTTGTAACTTCAGATGATATTCACTTGTATATTTTATATTGTATTCATATGTCATTGTACTCCCGACGGAGAGGTTTTATTCCTTCGATCAAGAAAGTTATTATTGTATTTAATAGGGTTATTAGACTCCCCTAGAGGGGTCGACCCTGAGTCAAGTGGTAATGGATTATTAGACTCTCCTAGGAGAAGTCAGCCCAGTTAGGGTAAAAAGTCAAGTGAAGGTAAATTATAAATGGAGAGGAGCATCCTCTCTATTTGCTCATTCACTCACTCACTCATTGCGCATTAGTGAGAGAGAGAGAAGTTCGCACAAGTGGAGGAGGAGGAAGCTGCTGAAGACCATCTCTTTCTTTTGGGGTTTGGTATTCTTTGCTCATTCTATCTCTGAGGAAGTTGCGGGGTTTTCTCCTTTATGGTTTCCCCGATGAAACTCTTTGTGTCTCTTGTCTATTGTGTTTGATTTGTTGTGCTTGTTATTCTTTCAGATAAGATCCTAAATCATATTGAATTAAATGATGAAAATCTAACAGTGAGTACACCTCCTAGCCCCACCATGTGCTTATGTTATGTTTCCTAGTCACTTTCATGTGGTGCGTCCCCCCTAGGGCGACTTAGCTAGTGCGCCCCCTCTATTTTTGAGTTGATCCATTACTTTATATTTCGGCTCATCTTAGCCATTGATTTTCACTTATGTATCTTTTGATATCAACTACTCGTTAAAAAGGTGGTTAGGTTTTTGGTCTCTCCCATTCCTATTTAAAGGAGAGACTCCCCTCATTGTAAAGGGACTTTTGGCTCTGGATTTTTGGCAATAAAGAAATATTTTTGGGAAAAACTCTTGTGCCTTTGTTATAGATTGTTCTTGTGCTTGATTGTAGCTCTGATAGCCTGTCACATCTTCATTGTTTGATAAGTTTTCATGCTATACGTTTTCCTTGATGCGTGCTCTGCAGGAGGGCGAATTCATTGATGGATTTCGTGAGGGTTCTCCGGATCTCTTCACTGGAAGAATAAAATAATCAGGGAGTAGTTCTTATTGTATCTTTAATCAATATTTATGCTATCTGATTCTTCTTGCATCATTTGCTTTCATTTTTGTAAATCAATTCTCATAGAGATTGTCATCTGTAGGAAGGAGGGCGCACTTGCTATTGGGGAAAATCGATTTCATCTTGGGATCTGTCAAATTAATTTGGAGTTGCTTTGAGGGAGTTGAAACATCATTGAACTTGGCATCTACAAGTCACAGGAGTTAAGTACCTTAGATTTTCTTGAATTTATTCATCCATTCCATCTGTCTACTACTATTTCATTTATAAACCCTAAGTTACTTTTTCTTTGAAAATTCCCTGGCTCATTTAACTTAAAATCTTGGTGAAAGATTTCCGAGTTTTCCACTTTAGGCCCAACCCAAAGTGGGTTCTCAAGGGCGTCACCCTTGAGGGACTCGTTGTGGCCCATTTCCCTAGGCACTGATCTTTTTGCAAATGCGCCCTTCCAGACTTAGCCAGTTTTTGGGTTATTTGTTCTTGGTTTTTACTTGTGACGCATAGACACTGTTATACCCTTAATCAAGTCTAATCTAAAGGTACTAGATAGCCCCAATCATAATCTTAAGCCTTCTACCTTGGACACGTTTCCCGAGGCAGAATAAATTTCTATCATTTGCTAGTGCCTTGATCGTGGATCTTTTATTAAAACTTATAATCACTTGTATTATCACATTGGATCAAATTTACATCTT
Organism: Larix kaempferi; assembly: GCA_027924585.1. Lineage (NCBI taxonomy): Eukaryota > Viridiplantae > Streptophyta > Pinopsida > Pinales > Pinaceae > Larix > Larix kaempferi. The sequence continues at coordinate 8,763,809 of BSBM01000445.1, forward strand.
TTAAGCCTCTTGATCCAACCTTTAACTCACCTTGTGACTTCATCCATAGATCTAGGGTTCATCATACCTTACACCTTACGTACTTCATCTGATTTGATCTGGTGTTCTGGTTAGATCTCTCCTATCGGGAGTTGATCTTGGTCTCCCCCATTGTTATCTAGGGCTTAGATAACACAAAGCGAAGAGTGCCTTGATTGGCATGACAACCAATCCATCTGGGGGATCGAGGCCCTCTTGTGTCACCTCTTTGGTTGCCCGTCCCCTCTGCCTTCCTGTATAGGATCATCCATTGGGGCAACTACGAGTTGTGTGATAACAGTATCATCAACATGATTTCCAGAAGCTGACGATACGGGCCGTTCCGAATCTTGTGACCATAATTCTAAGACCGTGGGAATACCAAAGAAATCCTTCAGAAAATGAGGCCCCTCGCAAAGCCTGCAAGGGAACTTAGGTTTACGAAGATTCGAAACAGATACATCAATACTCCCAGCATGATGATCAGTGGCTGGCGGGTTTCCAACATGATGGTCAGAGGTTGGAGCTTTGACCTTCTTTTTAGTGTTCTTCTTCTTATTCTTCCTTTTCTTCTTCTTCTTATCCACCTACTTACTAACTTCACATTTTTCAGCAAGCGAAGAGGAAGAAAGGGAAGCAGACTCAACATTTGACAAAGAAGGCGAAGGATCAACATGAGGTTGATGTTCTTGTCGGGGAGGACTGTGATCCGAAACAATTGGTGTACTTGGGATAACCGGATTGGAGAACAACCATACTGGTAATCCTATAGTCAATCCAAGAAGGCTCAACATGGCCATGAAGGGAGGACCAACACTTCCACATGGGGGAGAAACAAAAGACATACCCTGAAAAGGGGTCTCTTGGTTGGTAGTCCCGAAAGCATTTTGCATATCTAAACTCTGTAAGAACCTCTAAATTACCACACAAATCAAACACTAATCAAATCTAAAAGCAACAAGCAGTCTATGGAAGGGATGGATAAATAAGTCGAATTCTCACAGGATTATCAAATTGTCACAACTCGCAATATATCGTAGGGTCCAACAGTTATACTCGGCCCAATATTTCAAAGCACTAACCAGGGTGGATTGGGACCATACCCCTAACCGTATAACCCGACTACCTAACAGCACATGCGTAGTAATCTCCCCGAGTGTTGTTCTCGGTTTATTGCAACAATAAGATGGCCAATAGTTTACTCAAATAGTTCCAGGATGCTAAAGGGTTCTCCTGATATATGCAAGGTACGTGGGAGCTCAAATCCGTAGTAGTGTTGTCTAATGCAAAACCGTATGAAAGGGGCCTTCCTATATACCGTCGAGTACGTGAAAGAACTGTTATCACACCATAGTAGCTGGGCTACTATTCTTGCTGAGCAGATATCTGCACATTTCAGAGCTTTGCTTTTACAGAGATCAACTATGATGAGCTTGTTATTTGAGATCACTTATGGATTAGAGCAGTATATGTATCAGACTTTTATTAGACCTTGTTCCAAGGCTGATCCTTGAGAGCTTAGATTTGATGACCGATGCGACCCTTTGTTCCATACAATTTCAGTTCAGTGCCCAATGATATTATTGCAACAGTGTTTCAGATGTTTATTGATGATTATTATGATATGATGTGACCTATGGACTTCTGATTATTGGCTTTGGATTATTATCTTGTTGTTTTAGTCATCTTCATAGCATTGACTTGGTATATGATTCATGATGTGGCAGTACTATTTAAAATAAAATGAACTATCTTGGATGATGTTATAATTATAAAATGGATGTATTACTTGCACACTTAGGTTTTCTGACAATACTCATCGGTTTCATTACCCTCCTATGAGCATAGATATGGTCTTTCCTGACATCCTTGTCTGCTAGCTTAGGCACCACATTCATTTGACTCCATCCATCCATGACCTTCCTGATTTGGCTTTCACCTTTGACTTGCCTTCTTGACTTCTTGATACTGAGGACTTCCCCATTTCTACCTCCGTGTTGCACCGCATCCATGTTTGTTTTGTGTCTCTACTCCAGTGTTATCGGAACCGGACCGGAACCGGAAAAACCGGCCGGTCTGACCGGTTTACAGAGGTAACCGGTCCGGTCAGGGACAAAAACCGGTTGAACCGGAATTTTGTCTGAACCGGGTACTGAACCGGCCAGAACCGGCCGGAACCGGTCAAAACCGGCCGAACCGGCCGGAACCGGTCAAAACCGGCCGGTCCGTACAGTGGACCCATGAAACTGATTTTTATTTTTTTTAAACACAAAAAAAAGTTTTTTATGCTTCTATGATTAGTTTATTGTTATTCATTAGTACTATGGTTGCCATTTCGAGCCTCTTTGTTGATGTACTTTGGTTCAGAACCTCAGAGATGTATTGCACTGGGTGCTGTTTTGGTTATTTGCACCCATACTTGCTATATATATATGAGAAACTTTGCATATTCGTGTATTAATGGTTTGGATTCATATGTATGCACATGAATATATATGTTTTTTACAAAATATGAATATTTTATGTATTTTTTAGTCGACCGGTTTTTTTCCCGGTTTTTTCCCAGTTCCGGTCAGGTTTCCGGTCCGGTTCACATTTTGGGCTTCGCCGGTTCGATGACCGGTCCGGTTCTGATAACATTGCTCTACTCTGAGTTGGTGACAGTACTTGCCTTTGGTGAGTTGGATTGTATGCCTAAATCATTCTGGTCGGTTGTCCCGATGTTTGGCACTGTACAGAAGTCCCCCTAATCACTTGAGTTTTTGTTGGCTAAAACTGAAAGCTCATGTACTACTTGTATTGGAAATGTATTATGAAAGTCTATGAACTTAAAATTCTAGAATGTGTTTCTTAACACACGTGAATAAAGGCTATAGCAATGAACTACCAAAATACCCCTCGAAGGGTATAGAAAAGGTACAAAAAGCAATGGTTACTCAAAAGTTATATCTATTATTGCTGACCTTGTAAATGTGAATATGCCCCGGATGCAAGCTGCGATTAGTTGTGCTTCTTAGCACATGTGAAATCCCAGAGGGATCATATATGCCAAAAGGCCATGGAAATGAAATGAATGATCCTAATGAACCTGGATCAACTTGATGTAGACATGATGCCTAAGTTGAATAAGCACTCTCTAAACAACTTATGCATTTGTGAGGCACAACCCTTCCTTATGTTATTTTGTCCAACACAGAGTGTAGCTCCCCCTTTCCCCATCCAAAGTGTCACTTAATTGAGTTTGGTCAAGTCATCCCCTTTTGCCTAGCCTTGTCCTTAGCCTTCATCCTTAGCTAGCATTTAGGCCATGTCCAATGCGTGAGTCTGTCATTAAAGCTTTTGTGCAAGTAAAATATAAATAACATTGAAATATATATATGTCTTAACTGCCATGGAATGATGTTTATACTTTAAGTTAAGCTGTGAATGTGATTAAAGGAACATGTCTTAGTCTATTGTTATAATCTTGTCCTTGGTTATATTTTGACCTAGTCAAACATAGTTTGATCATGGTCATTCTTGGGATCCGTGATGAGATGGACCACTTGTGCTTATGGATGATGATTTGTGGTCCTACATACACCTACTGATGATTCCATATGATGGATATATGCTTCAGATGATGATTGATGCAGTTGGTCAGTTTTATTATTATTTCCAGTTCATCATATTTTACACTGTCTGGGTATGGTGGACCCTACAGTTGACTCCACAGGTCAACCCATGGTGTATGAGTACTCATTTCTAGTAGATTTGGGTCTCCTAGATCCATTGAGACACTTATATTCCAATTCCGGGCATTTCTGACGATGATAGATGCAGTTATCCACCTATTGACCAGTTTTAGGCATGCTGATCCAGCCTATCCAGCAGAGGCTTGGAGGCCAATCGTTGCCTAGGGCGCTGTGTAGGAAGCGGGTGGTTCAGCCACTTGTTTTTACCATTATGCCCCCCTTCCAGGCAGCCTAGTGCACTCAGTTTGATAGTGCAGGCACCCTGGGTGGCAGTTTGGGCAATTTCAAGGTTTTTTAGGAGGATTAAAAATGGAATAAAAGGGTCACTTAGGAATTTGATTTGGGCAATTGAGGCAAGGTTTTGGCACTTGGTCTTCTCAAAGGTCTTCCAGGATGAACCTCCCATCTTCTAGATCAATTGGCATCAGTCAGTGGGATCCACAGTGGCCACAGGAGGCCTTTTACTGCATGTCTCTCTCAGTTTTGGAGACTGGATTTTGATCATTTGTGTTATGTGGACATGTCATAGTCCTATTATTTTATATTATTGTGCCATGGGATGAGCTAGTGAAGGATTGATACGTCCTAGCCCCACCATGTGTGTCTTGAGTCATGTCCATGTCATGTTTGGTGGGCCCACGTATCTTAGCCCCCTTTGAGGCATGATGTCGCCCTCCATGAGTCTTTTCTAACTATGATGTCATCACTCACTTTAGTGATCCATGTGATATTATGTATTGGCTCATCTTAGTCGTTGATTAGATTGTTATATCTTTTGATCTCAACCACTTGTTGTATTGAAAAGTGGTTTTATGTTTTATGGTTTTGGTCTTTATTATCCTATATAAGGAGGAGACCCCCTATTGTAAAAGCGATCTAGAGATTTTTGGCTCTTGGCTATTGGAATAAAAATACTTTCTTGGGCATCTTGGATCTTGGAGTTGGAATACTTGTGGTGATTGTAAATGCTTCTTCCTCTGCACTGACAGACATCGGTGGCCATCTTGATTTTATCTTCAACTAACATTGTTTTGTAGGCAAAGAAGGCGATTTTGAGGAGTGCGAATAGGTGGGGAGGCCTACCCTTCAAGCTTCATGAGGACGTTTTGGGTGACAGGGAGTTGTTTTGTCTTTGTACCAACAATTCATGTTTCTCATCTCTTTGTTTGCATCTCATTCCATTCTTGATTGATTGATTGATCTTTGTGTCCTTGATTGACAAGAATAGGGAGGTCGATTTGGTTGAAGGAGGCAAAACATTGGCAAGAAGGGCTCATCAAAGTTTGGCATTTGATCTTTGTGGGAAGTAATCCTCATCTCAAGCCTCTTCCATCTTCATTTTCTAGGTATGTTCCATGAGGTATGATATTCTTCTATCCTATCCATCTACTTTCTTAGATATCAAAACCCTCATTGATTAAAACCCTCATTTTTCACTTTTTTCTAGATCTACTTGGATCTAGCTTGGCTTTGGGGAAAATATTGAAAACCCACCTCTATAGCATCCATGGAAATTCGGATCTATAGTTTGGTGTGGATTAGCATCCATTTGACACATTTTCCAAGGCACGTTAGCCTCCTTGAGGGAAGTCGCACTCCTTGAGGGAAGCTATTGGGGCTAGTTCGAAGAGTTGGGTAGGTGAGATCCCACTTGATTTGCATAGATCCAACTTGATAACCTACCCCTAGTGCTTCACCCCTTTGATTTTTGCCTAGTGGGCCTCATTCCTCATTTTGAGGGTTGTGCCCCACTTGGGTCATTGGGTGATGCATTTTGAATCTTAGATCTATGGAGATCTAGGTCATCTTTGGGCATGCCATCCTAAACCCACCTTGATAATTGCCTTAACTACCCCGATCTACATTTTGGCATAATTTGGACTCCATTTGCCCCTCCATCTAAAGGCACCAGTCTCCCTTGGGCAATTTGCAGTCCTTGGGTTAGTGGCCTTTTCCTAGATCCCATATGTGGGTGTTGACTATCTTTCCTTAGATCCATAGATCTACCTTGTCTCATCCACTTAGTGCCATATCACCCTTAACTTCACCTTATGGGTCCGATTTGGACCATTTCCATATTTTAAGGAAGTGGGCCCCACTTGTGTATTTTCATGGTACTAGATCTATCCATTAAGTGGCCTTATTCATTGATTGGTTGAAACACTTGTAACCTTTAAGCCTCTTCAACCATACTTAACTCTTGGGTCCACTTAATCTAATCAACTCATTGGTTTCTGTAACTCATCTTGTACACGTTTCCCTAGGAACCTTTGGGTTAGTCAATCTTCTTTGATTGGCTAGGGTCTCCCCCTTGGTCTTGACTTGTCTTGATCTAAAGTGAACAGTGCCTCGATTATCATGACTCCCAACTTGCATTGGGAACCGTGGCATCTTTTGGGTCACCTCTTTAGTTGTCTGTCTCCTCTACCATCCCGGATGGGATACCTTTAGGGACAACTACAAGTTGTGTGATAACAAGAACCTTTCGATATACCATAAAAGTACGTGAAAGGTCGTTCGATATACCAACGAGTACCTGAAAGAACCACGCAGACCCCGGAATGCAGTGTAGGCAAATAATGACAGCTCCTACACTTTAAGACGTCGGAATATGTCTCTAACCTATTATTGAAGTTGCTAAATATTTTAACTTAACTAGTGCTTGATTTTATGTTATGCGGTTAAGTGGATGCATGAAGTGTAGACTTATAAAGTAAACAAGATGCACCACTAATCTAAATGAAATGCAAATATTTCATTTTTCGATGAAGTCCTACTTAAAGAGAGAGTAAGAAGGTCTTTTCCCAAGTGGACAACACTACGCAAATGCCATTTTAACTTTTTCAAAAATGGTAAAAACAAGCCAACCCACACCAAAGCAAAAATTATTTGTAAGCCTTAATAATGCAAGCAAAATACTAGTTTCGACTAAAGGGGCCAAACATGGCTCTGAATCTCAAGAAGACCCAAAAATAAGAGACAAATCCTTTTGTTTTAGCAAATAATGAGAGTAGATCTTTAATGAAAAGAAGAAGGGATCTAATCATTGTTTCCAAACAAGAAATAAAATTCCTAACACCTAACTATGCAAAAGCTAAAAGTAGTTTTCCTTTCTTTTATAAAAATCAAATCTAAACCAAAACAAAACTAGCTAAAAGCATAACTCTTTTTGGAATTTTTATAAATATTTCAAATCTAAGAAAGAAAGCGAAAATAAAGTTATTTCCTTAAACTAAGATGGAAACAAAAGATTTTCTTCTCTTCAACTGTAGAAAGCAGAAAACATTATACTAACCCAGTCACAAACCAAGCAACAAGGCATTGAAAGGTCTGGGCAGAAAATCAAGCTATAAATCAACAAGTCGACGCGGGCTGCAGGTATACACCAGAGCGTCGGTGGGGGATCGATGCATTCTGCTAAGAAACAAAGAGCGGCGGCGACGCACTCAATCCGAAGGCAAAGCGCGTCAAGATGACAGTGATGCATTGTACATGAAGGTAAAGTGCGTCGGGCGACCCAGTAAATTGAAAAAAGAAATATTTTCAAGCCAAATCAACAGAATTCAGGGTGTGAGACCTAAAATGAATTATACAATGGCATATAGACAGTCAGATCTACCAATCAGATGTGATCTACCAAGTAAAAATTAAGCCAGATCTAATAAAAAATTAGGCAAGCAAGGAAATCTACAACTTAAATAATTCGATCCCCATAATGGTTGCCAATTTTGTTAATAGATAAATCCGTCGGTGCGGACACCAACTGATCTCCCTATTCCAAATGGTTCGGATCTAAAACAAATCAAAACAAGAATGAAAACCTTTCCCTAGTTCTATCAAATTACTTGAATACGAAGAGTCAAGTGCATACCTTATTTACGAAGGTTGTCCTCGCAGCTTGAAGCTTTCGCAGTCCGACTTATTGATGAAGAGATTACCTGCAAAAGACTCAAAAGGGCAAAGACAATAGACTACAAGATGACATGATACATCTAAGCAATTGACCAAGGAGAACTACTATAAATGTAATTACACATCATTTATGGGAAAGGAAGACATTGATGTATTAATGAAAATAGAGGAAAGAATTACAACCAATGAAGCCTTAGTGTTGAAGATCCTTTCCAATGGAACCTTGCCTCAATTTGCCAATCATGGAAGAATGGATTCCTAGCTCAATTTCCACAGCATTTGGCTATCCTCATTTCAACCCCCCTATCCCATGAAGAGGAGCTTCATTTATAGGCCAAAAGAGATGAGGAAGATAGGAGAGGATTAGGGAGAAGGAGGAGGTGGGATCCTACTAAGCTGGGAGGTGAGTAAGATCCACCCTATATGGAAGGGATAAGCCTCCACGAGGGTCTCCTTCGAGGGACTTATCTAAGCTTCTCTTTTCTCCCTCCATATAGGTATTGACACACCCTAGACACTAGCAACATGCGTCAATGACAAACTCTATAGTGGAGCAAGGTGCGTCTATCAGGAAAGACGCGCTCTACTATAAAGCAAGGTGTGTTGGTCTCTCTAAATAGAGTTTTTACAGGGAAAAAACCTCTTGACTCATCTTCCAAGGATTTTGGTCAAGTACTTCAAGTATTTAGGCAAGGATAAAGTGTACATGGTTCATAATCATGATGAGTACAAAATTTTCATGTAACAACCTCCAACCACATGGTTTCCTCCAGAGAATCATTTTCTTCTTTAGATCTCAAAGATGGTCCGATTATTCACATGGCAGACAACTCTCAGATCTCTGTTGAAGGGAAGGGCATAGTACATATGGAGCATGGGAAGTTCAAAAATGTTCTATTTGGGCCTTTTTTTGTCAACAAATTTGTTGTCTGTATATCATATGATTCACACAGGTTCACCGAAGAAAGTGGTCTTTGGTCCTGACACAATTGAGATTGCAGAGATCTCTACTGGGAAGATTATAGCGAAAGGGTTTGCAAACCATGCCTCCAAGGCATATCAATTCTCACATTTTTTGCCATACTCTCTAGTATCTACCTACCCCATCGGAATCTTATGAAGATCAAAGTGATCTCTCTTCTAATGAAGATGAGGATCAAGATCTTATGTTGAGAATAAAGTTCAAGGAGATTTAGATTCAGATCCAGATCCAACACATGCTCCCAATCCATGGCCAAGGCCAATATGGGCTCACAAAGTCCTTATAGCTACTGGGAACACAGTTGGGGATCCATCTTACCATAGAACCACCAAATCTCAGTATCATGCAAAACTTGCACAATGTCATGCGGATCCACTTCTCTCAGAGAGGTGCAACATGATGGTGGGGTTTGATCCACAATCTCTTGGAGAGACTTGCCATGGGGGATCTACAATCAAGCAACAATCTCAGTTGTCTGACAAAAGGTACTCAAAGGTTCATTATTTGGACCACAATGAGCCATTCGCTCCAGTAGCAAGAAGGGTTCCTGAAAGACTTGTTTTGGCAAATACAAATTCTACATAGTGGGAGGTACATTAGAGATCCAGATCCAGATCCAGATCTAGCACCTGCATTGCTATCCTACAGAGGAACAGCTTGCCAATATTTTTGCAAAGGCTTTCACTAAGGAAAGTTTTTTCCTTCTCTGCTTAGTATGAAGGTTCTTTGAGTTCCCTACTGTTGTTCTTTTGAGGGGGGTATTTTTCCCATGAGGTTTTTCCCATTTCCTTGATTCATGGACAGTTCTTTTTTTATCATTTATTTGATTGTCTGGATGACCTTTGGTCTTAGTAACTGTTAGTTTTTCAGAATTTACTTCAATCTGATCTAGGATCTTAACTAAGAGAACAACATGTACAGCATATCAATCATGGACATAATAATGCAAGCACACAAGAGACAATAGACACACAGAGTTTCACTGCGGAAAACCATAAAGGTGAAAAACCCCACAACTTCCTCAGAGATAGATAGAGCAATGATACAACCCAAGCATAAGAGATAGTCTTCTCCTAGCAGCAGCTTCTCCTCCTCCACAAGTGCGCCACTCTCCAATGAGAGTATGAGTGAGAAAGTGAATGATCAAATAGAGTGCCTCCCGCACTCTATTTATACATGACTTGACTTGCCTAATAACCTTTACTAGGTCGGCCTCAACTTAACCACATCGCATAATGCTGACAGGGCCGACCCCCCAATAGGGTGGTCTAATAACCCTTTAACCCACATGACTTATACAGGGCCGACCCCATCAAGGTGGTCTAATAACCCATCAAGTATAAGTTACGACACTTACAATATAAATGACGACACTTCTGTATAGAGGAATAAAAACATCTCTATATCCCCAATAGGGTGGTCTAATAACCCTTTAACCCACATGACTTATACAGGGCCGACCCCATCAAGGTGGTCTAATAACCCATCAAGTATAAGTTACGACACTTACAATATAAATGACGACACTTCTGTATAGAGGAATAAAAACATCTCTATAGGAATACAAACACTTTCGTATAGAGGAATAATAACATCTCTATAGAAATTCATATATGAAATACATTATGAAGTTATAAATACATCAACAGTAACCAGGGCCCAGGATGCAAAAGAATGGATTAAAGGGGGGTGTTAGGATATTTCAATACTCCATCCTTGTCCTACCTAGCATTATTTATTTTTCATAGTTGTTGATGATGTCATTTTCTCCCTAGTGGTGTGTAGATGTCATCCAGGATCCATTTACCACCTTCCGAGCCCTGCATGCATCATGTAGGACCACTTCAGTCAGTTCCCTATTTTATAGGAACCTACTGAGTGTTCCAGTGTAGTCCACCTGAGTTAGCTGACTCTTGTGGGGGGTTAGAGCTCTCGATGCCACTGATTGTGGCCTCATGCGCCCTTTTCTAACTGGCATGCATGACAAACTCACTATTGTGCCCTCCTTAGTCAGTTAACTGATTATGTCTTCAGTTAGCTGAGTTTAGGTTCAGTTCAGTTGAGATTGAGCCTTCCGGAGCACTCCAATGGTGATAATCCCTATGCTAGACCAACTGAGGTTCGAATTCTCCTGTGTGATTTGAATTCTCTCCATTGTATCATCATTGTTTATTATACTAATTATTGGAACATGTGACAATATTCTGCTCCTATCTAAGTTCTGCTGCATAATTATTCTTCTGCTCTTTTTTACCGCAGTTTTCACTCTTATTCAACTTTTATGCTCATTCTTTGTTTGTGAGGTATCCTCAGCTCTTAGATCTGTTGTGACATAGAATTTCACACAAATAGTCAAAAGGAAAGGGACAACTTGGGGTTTGAGGAAAGATTTTCACCCTTCTTTAGCACATGTGGGCCTAGAGAGGCTTCTAAAGATTCCAACCAACTCTAAAAAGGTAGGCTAGGGTCCAATTAAGTCAAACAAAGGTCTGAACCAAGGCTAAGTGAGGGAAAGAAGGCCACACATGTGAGAGAAGAAGGGACGACTCGCATGTGTGGGATTTAGGAGGGATGCTTTTCCCATTAGAAGAGGGTGTTTGGGGTTTTAAGGGTCTAGATGGGTCTAGGAGGGTTTAAGGGTTACGATAGACATAAAATTTAGGGCAGCGCTAGCCTAGGACGTTAGTTTAGGAAGGTGCATTGGATGCATGAGATTTGCATGAAAATGTGTTAGGGTCTCACATTAGGAGGAGGAACTTTAAGTGATAAAGTTAATGACAAATTAGGGCACTTAACTTAAAGTTAAACTTAGGGAGATCGTGTCCCAACCTTTTAACTTGTTTTCAACCACTAGGATATTAGAATTATCATGTAACCATGTGCAAGAGGGACTTCTAAGACTCTAGACTCTAACTTGACATTACATAAGTGTCTATGGTGAACATATACATGAGATGTTTGCATTAGATTAACCAATAGGGCTCAAGTGCTCTAATGTATAGCAAATTGCACCTAGGAAATGTCCCCAGCTTGGAGGATTTCGAGTGGAAAAACCTTGGATTATTTACGATCGTAAAGATGTAAATAATCCTCAGTTAAAAAACACTCAAGAGATACTCTGTTTGTGCAACCGTCATAGTGGGAGTTGAGTATGTGTTATAACTAACCCTTTACATATACAAGAGACCTCTCAGTTACATCATTACATTACATTACAACCATGGATCACTTATTACAATGATACAATTTACATGATTGATTTAAACAAGCCATACATTGAGCTTCACCTGGATCACCAGCATCGTTACCCCTCGATAAGTCCTCATACAATCTGAGGCATAACAATACGTAAGCCATCTTTTTTGTGGGATGAGTTATGACCATGTTGCACTGGCCTTTAGAGAAAAGTCTCCACTCAAAGGTATAAGCTAGCCGTACAGAAGTTCCTTATGGTGCAGAGACTGTCCACTGTGTGGAAAATGCAACTTGATCACAATCTCACAGTAGATGAAATAGGCATGCATTGCATGCTAACTACCCTAACTATCTCTTTCTTCTTTGTGCTTGTGATTCAAGTCTTTAGAACCAATCCACAAGAGATGTCTTCAAGTATTATATTTTTGTCCTTTATCTGATCCATACAATATTTCAGCAGTCCATTTTAATACAAGGAATTCCATAATTATTGACTTGAAATAGCTGTAATCAGAGTAAGAGAGAAAACAAGGACCTAGAAAAAAATTTGAACATTCAGAAATTTCCATTGTATGAAAGGTGTGAAAAGATAAATTAGATTCTTATACAGAGGAAACGCCAACCACTATGAATGGAAAGGATGCATGTAGACTACAGCAAAACAGAAAAACATATGCAGCCTTACCATCAATTTCTACCAGTTCATCCCCTGTATGTATGCCAGCTCGTGCACCAGGACTGCCATTTACTGATGACAACACAATCTGTGTTTTACATAATACAATGAGGACATAAATATAACCTGAGACGTGAAAAAATAAACTTTCAATTTATTAATCCCAAAATAAAGAAACTCCTATCTAGTACAATTTTGTATTCTCCAAATTACGCCAAGTACAATAAAATACATGCCTGGTACTTTAAAACTAAGTTAATGCAACGAAAACAAAATGATTTCTCATCTGTAAGTTACATCAGTCGAGCCTGCAGGTTCTTGTATAAAGTCATTTCTTTTCAGTGAGGAGATGCAGCTGTAGGACAAGGAATATAAGGAATGTGTTCCTCTTGGCCATCTTTTAGGGTGTACAATCATAAGGATCTAATCTTGGACTCCTACATTAAATATTAAGAAGTGGACAGAACAACCAACCAAGCAGGAATTCAAGCTACAGCCATAAATTAGGTGTCTGTATTTGTTACAGTATGCAATGTGCATCCTTTTCCTTATGCTGATTGAAAGTTAGTTTATGATTGAATGAATGAAAGCCATATTTATATTATGTTTATAATGGTGATTTTGATTTCTGTTTATTATATTTAAATTTACATAGCTGTACCAAACCAAATTATGATATCCTTTCATCATTTATAATAATCAATAGACTTTTTCAGGCTTGAGCTTGTGGATAAATTCAACTATACCCAGTTCCACAACTAGGGACTTTCCCTGGTGATGCAGCCGGTCATGTATGGGCCTCAAGTTGGGAACCTGATGCAAGTTCTTCTTGTGGATACACTGCACATGCTACAGAGTACAGACTTACAGACAACCTGTTGAATTCTAAATACGTAGTATGAACAGGGAAAGGAAACACAGAGGCAATGACATACAATCACAGAATATTAGACAATCAAACCATTGGTGTACTCATCTTAACACAAAGGTCTTGTTAACACTTGAAAACGTCCAGTAACAAGGTAACTAGGAATTGGATCACTGCCACCACAATCCAGTTCCTCTACACTTATGCAAATGCGTGTTAACCAGAGGAGGGGTGTCCTCGATGATCTGAGATTTACAAATATAAAGTGCAGCCTCCACACCAATCTCAGATCTGCAAAAAAACAGCTTGTTGGAATTATATCACTGCATGTAAATAAACAGACAGCAAATACACATAAAATAGCCTTTAAACCTTGTTTTCCATGCAAATCTGCAATCTGTACCTTGAAATCTGCAAGAAAACCTTGCATATTTACCAAGTGTTACTGCTGCAAAGCGTAAATAAAATGATGTTTATCTTTTTAAATGGACAGGTGCTCGATTCCCTAGGGTTACGGGGTTAAAGAAGAAGGAAATGGCACATGTAGATACTAAATTTAAGTTATACAACTTAAAAAAGGCTAGAATAAGTAAACAAAACATATCCAAAATAATATATTGGCCGCCGAAAGTATTTCACCTTTATAACCAAAGGTGGAAATACAGTTTCCAGAGATCTAAGAAACTGAAGGGGATCAGATCCTTCCCACCGCTTTACCTCTATATAGAACCACATTGCAATCAAAACGTCTCCATGGAAGCAACCTCCACTCTCTCACCAAGGATGCACCCACTCACTCTCTAACTGAGTTATTGAACATAATGATGGAAGTGTAAGAAAAATTTAGCTGAACATAGTGATGGAAGTGTAAGAAGAATCAAGCAAAATAGAGATCAATCTCTCATCATCAAACTCTCCACTTCTTGTAGATGACAATGGGTGTGTACAACAGATAGTTACCATGAATAGAACAAATGAAAGAGATGAAAACAGCACAAAGAGGATGCCCTCATGCAATCAAGAATAGAACTGCGTAAGAGAGAGTGTAACAGTCCAATCAACAGCCTCCAAGACTAGTGCATTGCCCCATAGGCTGGGTGTCAAAGCATGAGTGTGAGAGCCTCTCCAAGTGAAACACACCTCCTCTGAGTATTCTTTGAACATGCATGAGATCAAAGTCAAGACAGATCCTCTTTCAACCAAGGTGTACCCTTTCCAATGATAGACAAGGATAAAACAAAGCCAAGAATAGAATACAAGCACCTTCCTTCACAAGTGCATCCTACTCACAAGAGAATACCTCCAAAATATCACTAGAAGCCTCCTTTTGCATGCAGACTAGTCCTTAGAGATAAGAAGACAAGGTTCAAAATAGAATGCATGAAAACTCCACCTTAAGTGCGTGTTCACTAGAGCACATCAACCTTAGAACATGTTGAAGTAATCACTAGAAACATCCTAGAAGCCTCTTCAAATAGAGCACTTCTCTTCTGGGTTAAAAATAGTATGTGTTACCCCTCATATTGTATGAGGATCAAACATGTGATCTTCATCACATCACTTATGATTTTTTTCACAACGATCAAGCTTGCAGTTCTTCATGGATAAACAATTGGATGGGAAGGGGGTACACTTTTGTTCTTGACTAAGAGATGGTGCTTCTTCATGGTTGAGTGGTGGCCATGGTGATTGGCTAGGAGGTTTGGTGTGATATGTTCTCATGTCTTCATGGTGATTATTGGCAAAGTATTATGTGCCTTGTTACCTCAAAAACTAGCACTCTTCGACGATCAGAGGTAAGTGGACCCAGATGACATACGTGGACCCAAGTAAGATGTGTGGACCCAGTGGACCCAATGCTATGATCAACAACTCTTCAAGGAGGTACAACCAATGTCACCTCAATGTAACTCCCTTCCTCTTTAGACACTGCTCCTTAGGCCACAATAGGCTCCCTAAAATGATGGTAAGGATAGACCTGTAAGAAACACAATATAAATTACTTCTATCCCTACAAGACCTTCCCATTGTTAGTAGACCAATGCCCGATGATATATGTCTACAATAAACCCTTTTTAACTTGGAAGGTTAGGAGCAATAATGAGTATGTAGCTTGCTAATGCTATTTTTTGCAGTAAAAACTAGGAATTGCACAAAATTTACCTTCGCGAACCCTACCCCGAGGGCCTTTGATCCCCCGTAGGACACACTTGATCAGGCAACTTTAAGGATGCTTTTGGGGCTGATTTCTACTACAGGTCTGTGTTTTTCTGCAATCAAGATGAAGCAGAAATATTCTTGACCTCAAATCCCCCCAAGGTCACCCCGGGTGACCTAGGAATTGAGCAAATCTGCCTCAAACCCCCAGGGTTTGATTTCTTTGTCAAAATGAGCTTGCAATAACACTTCCAACAGATCTGAAACTAATCTCTCCATGCTTGAGCCCTCCTTGGTTTTCTTGTCTTCCAGATAGTTGATACCCTATTTTCCGAGCTTGTGTGCTTTGCTACTGTTAGATCTATCTCCAAGTTGTGCTAGGAAGCCCTAACTCATTCAAATCCACTACTTGGGAGCATTTTCCCTATTTTAAGTACACGTTTCCCGAGGCAGTTGAATTTGATCATTTACCCTAGCACCTAAATCCTAGATCCATCTTTAATCTCTAAGTCATTGTGTCTAACACATCTAAGGTTGAATCTCATCTATCTTAAGCCTCCATAGTGACTTTGTCTTCCATATCTAGGGTTCTTCACCCCTCACCTTACATACCCTATTGAGTAGTTTGATCTGGTGATTGGGTTGGATCTCTCCTGTCGAGAGTAGATCAGGGTCTCCCCCTTTTCTATCTGGGGCTTGGATAGCAAGAAGCGAAGAGTGCCTCGATTGGAGTGACAACCGATCCATCTTGGGGATCGAGGCCCTCTTAGATCATCTCTTTAGTTGCTTATCTCATCTACCATCCTGGATAGGATCATCATTAGGGGCAACTACAAGTTGTGTGATAACAGTACCGAAAGGGAAAAGAGATTCTCGACTGTTAATAAATCTACCTTTTTACATCTCTTTTGTACAATCTTAACATAATTAGGCTATGTATTCCTGAAGTAAACTGAGAGGGTTTAACTACGGTACGTGAAAAGAGATTCTTAGCCTCTTAATAATAATTTCCATTCACTTTGTTAAAATGAACTAAGGCTTAGCCTCCCCGTATGCTTTGGATATCTGAGGTTCATCCAACCAGTTGATCACATCAAAAAAAGAGTTATGTGACTAGATTAATAGGGAAATCCAAAGTAGTTTATTTCAAAGAAATCGAGAGGTTGTGTTGAACAGATCATAGAGTCAGGGGGCTGCTTTAAGTAGGTCATGCCTCGCCCCATTGGACACTTGATACTATTGCCATAAGCGACCAGTTCAGAGAACTAAACTACCCAGTTAGTGCAGCTGCGACCCATTCTCAGAGAGGATGGTACCCTAGTCAATTAACTAGGATTCCTGGTCAAGTTAACCAGGAAGAGTAAAGGGTAAGACCCTAGAAGGTACCCTAGGGCCCCCAGCTGTCTCCTGGGGTTCTTGGTCGGGGACCAAGCAGGTTGATGCCATGGCAAAGTCCCTAGCATGTGGATAGGGCCCCTATTTGTCTCTAGGGTATTCTGATCTGGGACCAGACAGTTTCTTGGTCACGAGAACCAAGCAGGTCCTGCAAGTTGAGACAAAGACCTCCTAGTCTGGGACCAGGCAGATTCTTCGTCACGAGGACCAAGTAGTTCCTGCAGCGACATACCTGGTCAGTTAACCAAGTGGATCTTGGTCAGTGGACCAAGATGATGATGTGTGAAGTCCTCTTCTCCTAGGTCTTCGAGATGGTTGAGTTAGATGGTCTTCTCAAGGGACTAGCCACCCCTTGATGGAGCCACTAGCATTTGACCTCAAGAGCATTCTAGAGGACCACATGATCACATAATCCAATGTGGACCCTTCCTTATACAATGATAATGAACTTTCAAGTTATATGGAACATTTGTACATTTGAGAGAGAGATGATTGGTTGTACCTTCTCCACCTTGGTTGATTTACTTTTGGTCCTTACACCTTGTTGATTATTGGTCGTGTGGTACCTTGTCTTTGACTTGTGCTTAATAGGGTCATTTACCCACCTTGAGTTATTTTTTGATTTGTACCACCTTTGATGTTTTGGTCTTATGGGTACTATGGTTGTTTGTCCACGTTTGAGGTACACCCTTTAGTCCTAGGGGTTATGGCCCATGGGTCAAGCTACCCACTCTTATTTGTATGGTTTTGACTTGTACCATATTGATTGGTCATAGTACCCTCACCTATTTAATTGTATGACCCTAGTACCCACCTAAGACACTCTACATTATTTTATGTTATGAAATGTGACTTTATTGTTTTGACCATACTATGTTGGTACCAACCTAAGTCAATTATATTTTATATTTATATATCTTGTGACTTTTATTTTTTCCTAACTAAATGGTACCCTCCTAATTATATGGAACCCTAACATATTTAAAAGATTATTTAATGATCTTTCTAGAAGATTTATTATCCTATTTACAGAGATCCCTGTTTCTCATTTTGATATATTCATAACGTCACATTTCAGCTCTTCTCTTTCCTTCTGCTTGACGTCAGGTGTTAAGGGTTTATCCGCTGATGCTTGATCAAATGCTTTGAGGCCACCTACCTACTGAAGTCCACATTTCATCTCAGATCTGATCTAGGGCTGATCTTGCTGCTGCTACCTTCAATCTGATTGCTGAAGCTTGACCGAAGTTTGATTTCACCTTGAAGAAACTCGGTCTTCTGTTCATGTATTGCTTGAGGTCTGATCTGTGCATTTTGACCCAGCCGTGAGTCCTTGAAGTATAGTTCTGCCACCTGTGAACTTCAGAAGACCTTTCTAATACTCGTGAGGATTGTTAGGGTCTCATTGGAGTCTGATCTGCTTGATTAAAATCCAATTGAAGTCTGTTTTGTTTGACTGGGGTTCTACTGAGGTCTGATCCGCTGATTGTGGTTTGCTTAGGGTTCGATCTACCTGTTTTGGTGACTCTTCTTCCTTATTGGAATCCGATCTGTCTGATTGAGGATTTGTTACAGCCCGATCTGACTTTGTGTTACTTCAGCCGTGAGCCTTGAGCACTATCCTACTTACTGTTAGGGTGACGCAGACTGTTGTTTCCTTGTTGACTAAACCGTAACCCTATTGAGGGCCTTTTTCTGCCTACTGTGAGCTTTACTGTGGAGGTCGTGAGCCTTGAGGACAGTTCTAGTGCTCAACTGTGGAGACCATGAGCTTCTTTGGTCTTGACCTGCCTGTTGACAGTTCATTTGTGAAGGCCACAGGTTGTATGGACAGTTTGGACTGAGCTTTGGGTTATTTGTTGATGTTGAGTCCTGCCCTTGCCCAGATCTGTGTACTGAGACTTTTATTGTGGTCAAACTTATGTGCTGAGATTGATTTATGATCAGATCCACTGTGTTGTGACCTTGTTGGGTTAAATCTATGTGTTGAGTTTTGTTTGGGACTACCACTGTGTTCCTAACTGTCATTGACTATTTGGTTATACCTCATCCCAATCATCTCTCTCTCTCTCTCTCTGGTTTGTACTAACCCTCTAGTAGGGTCATCTGGTTCCTAGTGTTTGACTAGCCTCTGAGAGGCACAGTCCTTTTTCTGAAAGTAAAATTTTCTAAGTATAAAACAGGAAGGGTTCCACGCTCCAGGTAAGTACCCTAAACTTGTTTTCTTTACTTATGTTACTGTTGATTAACACTGTGTTAGTTATACTACTGTTAGTGATTACATGTTACTGAAGATTACTTTAACACGGTGACCCAATTGGTAGTGTTAAAGTTGAAAAGTTGAAAGACATGAAAATTATGTTTTGTTTCAGTACTTGTTTATTACTTGTAATTTTGCATTAAAGTACATTGATTTTCTATTTTACTGCATCAAACCCTAACCCTACCAAAATTTAACAATATCAACATACTCATTGCCAATGAGAGGAATGTTGACGGAAGGATCATTCTCTTGATCCTTCTATTCTTCCTCTTCTTTTGGTTCTAGGACTAAAGCGTCTTCCTCTTCATCATTTTGTCTAGTCTCTAATTTCTCTATTCACCTCACTCATAGAGTTCTTTATTCGCATTTGTTATTCCACCCCTGCACAACATTTATGGAATCGCAATCCATATCACGCAACAAGTCCTAGGATTTGTCATCTCAAAAGTCTATTCGAGATCTCTCCCTACTCTGATACCATGGGCCTCAAATTAGGAACTTGATGGAAGTTGCTCTTGTGGATACATAGTCCATGCTATAGACTTACAAACAACCTATCTTCCATGGGATTATAACTATACACAAAGAAAGGAAACACAAGACAGTCACATACAATAGCAGAATATCAGACAATTAAACAATAGGTCTACTCATCTTATTACCGAGGTCTAAAATACAAATGCATGTATGTGTCTAAGTGCTTCTCTCTTGCTCTGCAACTTCTCCACTATCTTAATGATCCTTCCTTCAACTAGATAAATTCCACAAACTTGACATTCTCATTGTTTATGCTTTCAACAACCTAACTGATCCAACTTCCATTTCTTCGTCTTCTTCAACAACAGGATTCCCACATCAGCACTATCCATTTACCTTCTTGGCCTTTACTCTTCTCATTTGTCTTTGCTATTGCAAGTCGACATATTCCCTATCAATGTCTTCATCTCTTCTATCATCAGCTGCTATCTTCTCATCAACATCTTCCAAATCATCATTGGTGCATGTTATGTCATCATTGTTTTCGTTTTTAACTTGTCATTGATTTCTCACTCATCATCTAACAATGCACTGTCGACAAACCCTTCAACACTTATTGACATTGCTTTGCAAAGTCACCGATGTCAACATACTCATTGCCAATGAGAGGCATGTCAACGGAAGATGTGTCAACGACTCAATTGTCAATCATCCTACTGTCAGTCACTCCTCTATCGATGAGAAGTACGCTGATGACCTTCTTGTCGATGTCCATGTTGTCAATACTCTTCTTGTCAACTGCTACCCCGTTGATGCTCTTCTTGTCAACCATTGTCCGCTAACCAGAACTAGAAAATAATGCTCCTGCATCAACCAGTGTAGTTAGATTCTATCATAACTAAGAGTGAAACTAGTGCCCCTTATGGATGCAGCCAACATAAATAATCTTCATGGATACATGAAATATTTGCAGCATTTTTCAAATCCTCTCACTCTCTTGAGCAATCAACTTTGCTTAGTTATTAGGAAATGGAGGAACCACTCAATAAAAGATGAAGATGTTTTTTTTGTAGTTCATTTTCATGTCCCTTCATTACAAGACACAGAGAGAGCAGCTCACATACTTGATATGATACATGCAATCACAAAAATTGATTTAAAATACAATAGGAAGGCAGTTGAGCAATGCAACACACACTGCTAGAAAAGCAATCAAGCAATAAATTCAATAAAGAAAGTTGAAAGTTAATCCTGGTAAGTTTAAAAAGCACTAACCAAGCGGCCTGAATGAGGTTCAGTGCCAATGAAGAGACCAACACCTTGCAAATTACCATCACTGCCTATTCTGAAACTCTGATACTCCTGCAAAAATAATATGTATTTTAAACATCTCAGAAACTAAGAACTCTTTATGAAGAGCATAATAACTCATAGCCAGTACTTATTCAAAAAATCAGTATCAAAAATGTGAATTAAAATCAGTGATGACAAGAAGTAAAACCATGCATTGAAAATGCACTTTCTAATATGTTTATTGGGGCCAATTCACTGATAATGCAAAAGGGCACCAAATATCATGAAACAAGGTACATTTTGGTACAAAGTAATGTGCAAATTAAACCATAAACATATCAATTACTATAACACAAAACTTACAGTAACTAACAAGAGCCACAAGAGAGACATTCCCAAATTATGTTTTCACAAAAAGCAAATGCTACAAATTTGCTTTCATTGATACATATAACACCTGATACAAAAGGAGAAGGGAACTTCATAAAATCAAGCAGTTATCAACGTGGGACATCTTCTAAAGTACAAATACAAGAATTCCATCCAGTAGAAACACCAAATATTAAGGTGGTAATACATAATAACTCTTAGCCTCTTTTTTGCCTTTATTTTTAGAATTTACTACTTATACAGAAAATAAATATGTATACAAATATAGTTACTGTTATCACATATATAGTAGCCGAGCTACCATACATTATTTTTCTGATTCCAGTACACTATTCAGCCAGATCCCCTGCATTTAGATGCTGAGATGAGCATCTACTATGGATCATTATCAGATTTTGGACAGCAGTTTTATTCCCCATGCCATGACTGAGTTTCAGGACACTCGGAGAGATGACCAATGTAGCTATTTAGCCATTTATACAGAGCAGTCAGTAGTGCCCAGAGTTACAGTAGCAGTTTCAGAGGATAGATATTCGCTCAGATGATGAGCATTCAGGTATATGCCTCAGCATGTATATTATGGTGTTGTGGTTATATTGCTTTTATTTCCATTCTCTTAGCATGTCTTAGCATTTAGTGTCATGATCTAGTGATCATATAGATATGTGGATCTGGTTGCACTATATATATATCATATTTGTCCCTACTCAGACTTAGAAGTTATTGGCCTATACTCATTGGTTTTACCCTCCTTAGGGAGAATAGAGGTGATCATTCCCGCCATACTTTGGCTTGCTAGTGTCGGTTTCATTATTCACTGTCTTCATCCATCCATGACTTACATAGTTTGTTCATTACCTTGACTTACTACTTGACTAGTGGCATGGAGGACCTTTTCCCCGCTGTAGCCTCTATATTGGATGAGCTTCCCTGTTTATTGTGTCTCGGCTCTGAGTTGGTGACAAAACTTACCTTTGGTGAGTTGGATTTCCTTGAGAAATCCCCCTAGTCACTAAAGATGCTGTTGGCTAACCCTGAAACTTTTAGTGCTGCCATTAATGCAAAGTATGGAAATGAAATGTTGTATCTTGTATGAAAAGTCCATTCATGCAATGTGTTTCTCAACACACATTAATGAAAGGCAAGCCAAATGAAAATGACTATGAAATATCAAATGTTATATCTATTGTGAAATGTAAATACCTAGGTAAACAAGTTGTCTATGACAAACCTAGAAGTGCTCAGGTAAACAAGTGCCTTAAAAACACACCTGCAGCAAGAAGCCTAAATAAATGTAAATCTATGCAATGTGTTTATAAACACACATAGATCAAAGGCAATGGAAACTATAGGCCTAAAAAGCAATGGAACTTAAATGCTATATCAAAAAGATTGCTGGCCTCATTTGTATTATGGATTGTGTGCATCTGTGTAAGGTGAATAAACACTCTTTGAACAACTTATCCATTTGTGAGACACCGCCATTCCCTATGTTGTTGCTTGTCCACTATATGCTATGGTGTGTATTCCCTATTCCATTTCCAAAGTGTTAGTGTTAAGTCAGTAAGTCATCCTTTGACCTAGCCAATTGTTTCTTAGCCTTCACCCTTCACTAGCAAATTGATCACAACTATGAAGTGAGTATGACCTTGAAAGTCTTGTCTGAGTAATAAATAATAATTATGACTTATCATATTTGGATTTAGATCACCAGTAATGATTACTTATTGTTATAATTTCTAATTGAATACATTGTAAAGCATGTTTTAACCTTGGACACCTTGTAGCAGCTTGATGACAGTTTGAGTTATATTTTGGTCATGTTGACTTGGTCAAACCTCAGTTTGACCAAAACTCAACCATAGGACATGAGGTGGCAGACCTCAGATGTTATAGATAGATGATATATGGTCTGGTACAGGTCACCATGGTGGGCTTATGCAGTGGTTTCAGGCTTATCATGATGATTTGTGCTTTTCAGCACTTTTACAGATTATTATTATTTGGTCTGCTGGATATGATGAATATTTATTTTGGACCATGCAAAGGTTTATATGGTGTATGAGTACACATCTTAGATGGATTTCGACCTTCTGAGTCGAATGAGACAGTCTGTTTTCAATTCCGGGTAGTTACAGTGATGATTGAGCCTCAGTTGGCTATCCTAGCGCAGTTTTGGTCAATCGGAGGCCCTGTCAAAGCAGTGATGAGATTTACTTGGTTCACCTAGGGCGTTGTGCATGGAGGGGGTGGTCCAGCCCCTTGTTATTACCATATTACCCCCCTCCTAGACTCATTGGTGAGCTTACCTTGACAGCGCAGACACTCCAGGAGGCAGTTTGGGCAGTTTCACGTTTCCCAAGGCAGTTTAGAAATGGTAAAAATGGCTATAGAGGAATTCGATTTGGGCTACTGAGGCAAGCTTATGGCATGGGATGATCAGTGATGATGAGTGGGATGTCTTCCACACCTTCTCCAGCAATTTCAGCTTCATCGGGACCCACATCCATCACTTCTGGCACTTTTTGATGATTTATGGAACCTCCTAAGGCTCACGACTTTCCCAGAGAGGCACGATTTGGTGTCTAGATCATTTATTCTTGGATATTGTGCCATGGGGATTGACCAAGGGTGTTAGAAATTACCCCTTGGACACACCATGAGCTATTTTATATGTTTTATCATCATGATTTGCTGGGATCCCCTCTTCTAGGGTGAGTTTGTCCACATATTGTATTATTTTATTAGTAATCCATGTATTCTATTGTTGAGCTCATCTCAACCATTGATTAGATCTTTTGATCTTTTAATCTTAGCCACTCATTTAAAAAGTGGTTAGATTGTGGACTCTCTCCTTCCTATTTAAAGGAGAGAGCTTCTCATTGTAAAGGGGACTCTTGGCTCTGGATTATTGGAATAGAGAATTATTATTGCATCTATCTGTTGTGTTGTGGTGAATGATTTTGGAGTTCGTCCGTTGATTCTTCCTTTGCACTGGGTTCTTGGAGATTTTGTCATGCTATATTTTCGTACCACATTTTTGCATCTACAAGTGGAGGCCGATTTGGTTTGAGGAGGACGTATTGGTAGGGGAGGACCCTCCCTACTTCTTCTTTGGATCTCTTTGTTGGTAACAGGGAGTATTACTGTCCCAGGACCTTCTATTTCATGTTATCATTGCATTTTACTTGTATTTCCTCCATACTTGATCTCACTAATTGAATCGCTTTCCTTGGTTTGAAAGGTAGAGGAGGTTGCACTTGTGGGCTAGGGCATCATTTTGGCAAGCAAATTCATCAATTTCTCATTTGATATCTGTGGGAGTCTTCCTCAACAACAAGGCATCTCATCTCATCACTCAGGTATGATCTCAATGTAATTTCTCTTTCCATGATCTATCCATTTGTCTAAATGCTTCAAACCCTTACTATTTCAAAACCATCATTTTACAATTTTCTAGATCTAGCTTGATCCACTTGGCGTTTGGGTATAAAATTTAAAACCCACCTCTATAGCATCCATGGCAATTCGGATGTATAGTTTGGTGAGGATTGACCTTCATTTGACCCACTTTCCAAGGCAAAGAAGCTTCTCCAAGGGAGGTCGCACTTCCTGGGAGGGGTGAGTTTGCTAGGATCTAGCACCTGGGTAGGTGAGATTCCACTTGATCTGTAATCTACACATTCAATAACGTACCCCTAGTGTGTCACTTCAGTGATTTTGACCTTGTGGGCCCCATTCCTCATTTTGAGGGTTGTGCCCCACTTGGGTCACTTTGTGGCGTACTTCAATCTCAGATCTACTGAGATCCAGCCATTGGATGACCTTAATCTTTTAGATCCACCTATCTCAATACCTCAACATTCCAGATCTGTAATTTGGTGGACATCTGACTCCATTTGGCCCATTTCCCAAGGCACTGATCTTTCTCCAAGCCCATTCGACTTTCCTGGATTGTTGGGTTAGCTTGTGGGTTGATCCTTGTTTTGGTTGCTTGCACCCCTTGACATTGTCATATCACTCAATCAAGCTCATCTCTGGTACTAGTTAGCCCTAATTCAATCCTTAACTACCCTGCATTGGACACGGTTCCCAAGGCAGCGGATTCTCTCATAATTGACTAGTACCCTAATCCTAGATCTTATTTCAAACATCATAAGTCACTCTTCCACCCATATTGGACCAAAGCTACACTGTTTAAACCCCTTGATCCAAACTATTATTCATCTTTTGACTTCTTCCATAGATCTAGGGTTCACCATACACCTTACGTACTTCAACTATACTTGACTTGATCTGGTGTTTTGGTTTGATCTCTCCTATCGGGAGTAGATCTGGGTCTCCCCCTTTGTTGTCTTGGGCTAGATAACATAAAGTGAAGATTGCCTCGATTGGCGTGACAACCATCCATTGGGAGTCGAGGCCATCTTGGTTGCACCTCTTTGGTTGCCCATCCCTTCTGCCATCCATCTTGGATTCATCTCTAGGGGCACCTACAAGTTTGGTGATAACATTTTGGCGCCATTGCCGGGGAGGGCAGAAGCCTACCTTGGTTCAACATATTATTTGTCACTCACTCTCTCCTGCATTTTAAACGACATACATCTTGGTAGAAGAATTTAAAGACTACTTGGCGACTCCGAATCGTGACTCCGCTGAGGAGCGAGCTCATTTACATCCTTATAATACTAGAAGTAAAACAAACTTAAATCAAGTTGAAGGAACCCCACTTACCTATCACAAAAGAGATCCTAAAGCCCAATCTTCGAATTTCTTTTGGAAACTTGTTAACTCAGATTCTCCAAACCGCATCTCAGGGTCTCCTTTGTTTAATTCGGTTCCTCCCTCATCTCCTAATTCGAACTTGAACATAAATCCAAATCCAATGGCCGGAACAAACTCTAGAAACCAGAATGTTCCTCCACCACAAAATCCTAGGATCTTCGGAAGAAAGGCTAAGCCATCTCCTTTAGACTTTTCCCAAATCCAAGGTGCACCCCATGACATGCCTGAAAAGTATTTTGAAAAGGTTCCCAGATTTGATGGGGTGTCCTCTACCTCCATTGAAGATCATATTGATAAAGTATGGGAACACATGGAAGCATATGGAGCATCTGAGGAAGATGTTTTCATGAGGGATCTCCTGGCATCTTTAGAAGGAGATGTTAGGAAGTGGTTTGACAGGTTACCCGCCTCATCCATTGATGGGTATGATAACTTCGTAAATAAGCTTAATAATGAGTGGTCCCGTAAGTTAGATGGGAAATTTCTCTTGCGTCAACTGTTTGACATTAAGAAAAGAGAAAATGAAACAACCCATGAGTTTAACGTAAGATTTGATAAGACTGTGGCTGCTATTCCTGAAGAGATTAAACCAAAAGATCAAGCGATTGTTATTCATTACTTGAATGCATTCTACGAATGGCTTGGTTATCACTTGAAGGATAAAAACCCAAATGACTTAAAAACCACCCAATTCAATGCAAAGATGGCTGAGCAAAATGCAGCATCTATGGGGAAACAAAACTTTTTCGATCAATTTACCCCATCCACTTCCAGATCTGACCCTATTATCCGAAAGCCCAAGGAAACTGTGAGTGAGCCTAAGGAATCAAAGGACGCGTTAGAAACAATGCAACAAATGATGAGACAACTAACTGTTTTGACTAAAAGTGTTGCAAGTTTAAATGATCCTGAAAGACATAGGAACCCTTATGGCCCTAAACCTTATTCGAACAATAACAGAAGGCCTGAGGGTGATAGAGATAGGCGACGACCTGAGTATCCATAAAACTCTGAGAAAAAGAATGTCAATTGGTGTGATGAAACAGAAGAAGAACCATCTGACACCATTAGCCCTGATGACCAACCAGATAACATCAATTTTATTAATGACTTATCCTATGATGAAAATTTTGGAAGAATCCTTCTAGAGGATGAGCCATGGGAGCAAGAAGAAGAAATAATCGAAGAACCTAGCTCCTCATGTTGTGCCATAGATCTCCCAGAACCAATGGAACAACCAAAGTATAAAATCTACAAATGAGGAAATAATTCCCAGCCTCTTTCCTTGACAAGCATAAGAAGATTAATGAAGATAAATGGGAAGAGGAAAATCTTGATGTGAATGATTATGATCTAAAAATTGATATGAAGAAAGAGTTAAGCAAGATAATGTGTAATGTACCTGTTACTAAGTTAATGAAGGTGCCCTCTATTAGAAGCCAAGTAGAGGAGTTCTTTGATGGCATTGGCCAAGAGAAAGCTCCTGAGACTGTCTTAGAATCCTGTCATATCCAGAACCTTAGTGGAATGCAACTTAGCGAAATAGAGAAGGATCCACCAATAAACATCCATTCAGCAATTTATGAGAGAAAGAACAGTGGTCACCCTCCCTTTTACCTTACCTTACACATTCAGAACATGCTCATTCACAATTGTATGTTGGATTCCGGAGCAGCTATGAATGTCATCGCTTTACAAGTCATGAAGGAAATGGGAATTGAAGTGACTAGACCTTATGGAAATGTCTGTGGTATAGACTCCCGACGAGTGCAGTCTTATGGTTTGATAAAAAATCTTAGAGCTGATCTTTTTGAATGTTCAGACATTTCTACTATGATGGATGTAGTAGTGATCGACTTGCCCCCAGCATATGGAATGCTTTTATCTAGGAAGTGGGCGGCTGGCTTAGGTGGATACCTTATGATGGATTTGTCATATATTCGTGTTCCTAACTCTGATGAAGCTTTGATTAGGGTGAACAGAGAACCTTGTTATAGAGAGCATTTAGAATCATTTGATGAAGGGCTAAAAAACACATATGGGGATGAATTGTTGAATAACGCAAAAACCAACTTTGTTGAAGAAGAAAATGAACTTTGGGAAGATAATGAAATGTTCATGGTAATGGAAGATTATGATTCCTCTTGGGAAGAGGAGCAGATAGCTGAACTTGCTAGAAGGATAAATTTGGATTTGCTTAGAAATGAGTTTTCAGAAGAAATTGATGAATTGAGAAGAAGTGAGAATCAACCTCAGGATCAAGAACAGAATAATGAAATAAATCAAGAACAAATTATTGAAAATCAAACGCCTGAAGAGTAAGCTAATGAAAATCCTATGGTTGAAGTTGATGAATTTGATGACATTAGGAGGGGAGAAAGAATTCCTTTTACTATTAGGGAATGGTTTGCCTTAACTGATCATAATAGAGAAAGGGAAAGCCAAGGGCTTGCACCTATTTAACCATGGGAAAACCGTCCTGCAGCATCTACTATGGTTGAGACCAATGAGGAATCTGAGGCCTCCCACTATTCTGATGTAGATGATTCTTTGTCCCACTTATCTTTAGAAGATGATAATTTAATTCGGGTTCATGATAATTCTTTAAGTTGGGAAGAGGATGCCTTAATTAATGATGCACCTGAAGGAGACTTTAACTTAAACAATCTTGCTATTTTTCAAACTCCTTCAAATTCTCAAAATAATGCTTTATTTGCATATCCTCATATCCCTGATTTTCTTCTACCACCTGTGTCATCTAGTCATCTCACTCATGATCCTTCTCACATTCCTAGTTCTTCTACATTTCATTATGAGTCAATTTCTACTGGGTTGGAAAACATGGTCATTCCAGTTCCTTCAAGGGAAGGCTCTAGTCATAATACTGTCATATCCCATGAGCCACCTCCCTTAGAAGAACATAGAGATTTCTGGACTGTAGGTGAAATTGTTAAAAATGTTGTCTCCTCATGAGGAAGAGTCAAATGAAGTAGTCCAAGAGACGAAAAGAGAAATTAGAGAAGTCGTTGTTGGTAGGATTGCTATTTCATTAGATGGTGGTTCACCCAAAGTTGATGCAGTTCCTTCTAGGAGGAGTTCAAGGATTGTCACACCTCAACCGCGGAACCCTGCTGAAATCCACCCTATGCCCATTCGCAACATTGGAGTTATTCCTGAGTCGGTCAATAGAAACAGGTTTCCTACAGGAAGTCAAGTCATCATTCCCAACCATTTATTGCATATTAGATCAGGACAGGCTGATGACTTGTGAGTTGGACCTTTCACAGTAGAGCAATGCATTGATGGCATGTGCTTCCTGACCACTGGTAGTGGACGACGTATTTTATATCCTGTAAATCAGAGGGACTTAAGAGATCATATCGCTGATCCCACATGGTTGGGATTTCTCCGCTTGCCTTGCCTGGTAGAAGAGAGTAGGTAGAAACTGAATAAGCCTGCTTGGGCAGTAGTTATCTGTTTCAGCCACTGAGTCTGGCGCCTTTTGTATGTTCTTTCCTAAGCTCCTTTTGAAGCTCTTAGTTTAAACTGAGGACCTGCCATTTTCTTTTCCTGCACAATAAAATATCAAACTTATTAAAGTTGTGTTACTAGATTTAAATTTATTTTCTGCATTTATATTTCATGCATTTAAATTTCTGACATAGAATAGATTTTATTTTAGTTGGATTTTATATTTTTCCCATACATGCCGCATGAGGTATTTTGATGTTTGTGAATGCAGATACAGGTGCATAATATAAAATAAAAAAAAAGAGCTGAAAGCAAAATGGTAGAGTGCTGGATCGAGGATTTGAGTAGCAGAGTTCGAGGACTAGAGATTCTGAGGTTCTCAAGCGCTCTTTTCAACAGAGCACTTGTCCCAGCCGGAGCCAAATGTTATCACATATATAGTAGCCGGGCTACCATACATCATTTATCTTATTCCAGTACACTATTCAGCCAGTTCCCTTGCATTTAGATGCCGAGATGAGCATCTACTATGGATCATTATCAGATTTTGGAAAGCAGTTTTATTCCCCATGCCATGACTAAGTTTCAGGACACTCAGAGAGATGACCGATGTAGCTATTTAGCCATTTATACAGAGCAGTCAGTAGTGTCCAGAGTTATAGCAGCAATTTCAAAGGACGGATGTTGGCTCAGATGATGAGCATTCAGGTATATGACTCAGCAAGTATATTACGGTGTTGTGGTTATATTGCTTTTATTTCCATTCTCTTAGCATGTCTTAGCATTTAGTGTCATGATCTAGCGATCATATAGATATGTGGATCTGGTTGCACTATATATATATCATATTTGTCTCTACTCAGACTTAGAAGTTCTTGGCCTATACTCATTGGTTTTACCCTCCTCAGGGAGAATAGAGGTGATCATTGCCGCCATACTTTGGCTTGCTGGTGTCGATTTCATTATTCACTGTCTTCATCCATCCATGGATTACCTAGTTTGTTCATTACCTTGACTTACTACTTGACTAGTGGCATGGAGGACCTTTTCCCTGCTGTAGCCTCTATATTGGATGAGCTTCCCTGTTTATTGTGTCTCGACTCTGAGTTGATGACAAAACTTACCTTTGGTGAGCTGGATTTCCTTGAGAAATCCCCCTAGTCACTAAAGATGTTGTTGGCTAAACCTGAAACTTTTAGTGCTGCCATTAATGCAAAGTATGGAAATGAAATGTTGTATCTTGTATGAAAAGCCCATTCATGCAATGTGTTTCTCAACACACATGAATGAAAGGCAAGCCAAATGAAAATGGCTATGAAATATCAAATGTTATATCTATTGTGAAATGTAAATACCTAGGTAAACAAGATGTCTATGACACACCTAGAAGTGCTCAGGTAAACAAGTGCCTTAAAAACACAACTGTAGCAAGAAGCCTAAATAAATGTAAATCTATGCAATGTGTTTATAAACACACATAGATCAAAGGCAATGGAAACTATAGGCCTAAAAAGCAATGGAACTTAAATGCTATATCAAAAAGATTGTTGGCTTCATTTGTATTATGGATTGTGCGCATCTGTGTAAGGTGAATAAACACTCTTTGAACAACTTAATCATTTGTGAGACACCGCCATTCCCTGTGTTGTTGCTTGTCCACTATATGCTATGGTATGTATTCCCTTTTCCATTTCCAAAGTGTCAGAGTGTTAAGTCAGTAAGTCATCCTTTGACCTAGCCAATTGTTTCTTAGCCTTCACCCTTCACTAGCAAATTGATCACAACTATGAAGTGAGTATGACCTTGAAAGTCTTGTCTGGGTAATAAATAACAAGTATGACTTATTTTATTTGGATTTAGATCGCCAGTAATGATTACTTCTTGTTATAATTGCTAATTGAATAGATTGTAAAGCATGTTTTAACCTTGGACACCTTGCAGCAGCTTGATGACAGTTTGAGTCATGTTTTGGTCATGTTGACTTGGTCAAACCTCAGTTTGACCGAAATTCAACCACAGGAATGAGGTGGCAGACCTCAAATGTTATAGATAGATAATATATGATCTGGTACAGGTCGCCATGGTGGGCTTATGCAGTGGTTTCAGGCTTATGATGATGATTTGTGCTTTTCAGCACTTTTACAGATTATTATTATTTGGTCTGCCGGATATGATGAGTATTTATTTTGGACCATGGTGTATGAGTACACATCTTAGATGGATTTGGACCTTTTGAGTCCATGGAGACAGTCTGTTTTCAATTCCGGGTAGTTACAGTGATGATTGAGCCTCAGTTAGCTATCCTAGTGCAGTTTTGGTCTGTCGGAGGCCCTGTCAGAGCAGTGATGAGATTTACTTGGTTCACCTAGGGCGTTGTGCATGGAGGGGGTGGTCCAGCCACTTGTTATTACCATATTACCCCCCTCCCAGACTCATTGGTGAGCTCACCTTGACAGTGCAGGCACTCCAGGAGGCAGTTTGGGTAGTTTCACGTTTCCCGACGTAGTTTAGAAATGGTAAAAATGGCTACAAAGGAATTCGATTTGGGCTACTGAGGCAAGGTTATCGCATGGGATGATCAATGATGATGAGTGGGATGTCTTCCACACCTTCTCCAACAGTTTTAGCTTCATCATGACCCACATCCATCACTTATGGCACTTTTTGATGATTTCTGGAGCCTCCTAAGGCTCACGACTTTCCCAGAGAGGCACAATTTGGTGTCTAGATCATTTATTCTTGGATATTGTGCCATGGGGATTGACCAAGGGTGTTAGAAATTACCCCTTGGACCCACCATGAGCTATTTTATATGTTTTATCATCATGATTTGCTGGGATCCCCTCTTCTAGGGTGAGTTTGTCCACATATTGTATTATTTTAATAGTGATCCATATATTGTATTGTTGAGCTCATCTCAACCATTGATTAGATCTTTCGATCTTTTAATCTTAGCCACTCATTCAAAAAGTGGTTAAATTGTGGACTCTCTCCTTCCTATTTAAAGGAGAGAGCTTCTCATTGTAAAGGGGACTCTTGGCTCTGGATTATTGGAATAGAGAATTATTATTGCATCTATCTGTTGTGTTGTGGTGAATGCTTTTGGAGTTCGTTCGTTGATTCTTCCTTTGCACTGGGTTCTTGGATATTTTGTCTTGCTATATTTTCGTACCACGTTTTTGCATCTACAGGTGGAGGCCGATTTGGTTTCAAAAGGACGTATTGGTAGGGGAGGACCCTCCCTACTTCTTTTGATCTCTTCGTTGGTAACAGGGAGTATTACTGTCCCAGGACCTTCTATTTCATGTTATCATTGCATTTTACTTGTATTTCCTCCATACTTGATCTCACTGATTGAATCGCTTTCCTTGGTTTGACAGGTAGAGGAGGTCGCACTTGTGGGCTAGGGCATCATTTTGGCAAGCAAATTCAACAATTTCTCATTTGATCTCTACGGGAGTCTTCCTCAACAACAAGGCATCTCATCTCATCACTCAGGTATGATCTCAAGGTAATTTCTCTTTCCATGATCTATCCATTTGTCTAAACGCTTCAAACCCTTACTATTTCACTACCATCATTTTACAATTTTCCAAATCTAGCTTGATCCACTTGGCGTTTGGATATAAAATTTAAAACCCACCTCTATAACATCCACGGCAATTCGGATCTATAGTTTGGTGAGGATTGGCCTTCATTTGACCCACTTCCCAAGGCAAAGAAGCTTCTCCAAGGGAGGTCGCACTTCTTGGGAGGGGTGAGTTTGCTAGGATCTAGCACCTGGGTAGGTGAGATTCCACTTGATCTGTAATCTACACATTCAATAACCTACCCCTAGTGTGTCACTTCAGTGATTTTGACCTTGTGGACCCTATTCCTCATTTTGAGGGTTGTGCCCCACTTGGGTCACTTTGTGGCATACTTCAATCTCAGATCTACTGAGATCCAGCCATTGGATGACCTTAATCTTTTAGATCTACCTACCTCAATACCTCAACATTCCAGATCTGTAATTTGGTGGACATCTGACTCCATTTGGCCCATTTCCCAAGGCCCTGATCTTTCTCCAAACCCATTCAACTTTCCTGGATTGTTAGGTTAGCTTGTGGGTTGATCCTTGTTTTGGTTGCTTGAACCCCTTGACATTGTCATATCACTCAATCAAGCTCATCTCTGGTACTGGTTAGCCCCAATTCAGTCCTTAACTACCCTGGATTGGACACGGTTCCCAAGGCAATGGATTCTCTCATAATTGACTAGTACCCTAATCCTAGATCTTATTTCAAACATCATAAGTCACTCTTCCACCCATATTGGACCAAAGCTACACTGTTTAAACCCCTTGATCCAAACTATTATTCATCTTCTAACTTCTTCCATAGATCTAGGGTTCACCATACACCTTACGTACTTCAACTATACTTGACTTGATCTGGTGTTTTGGTTTGATCTCTCCTATCGAGAGTAGATCTGGGTCTCCCCCTTTGTTGTCTTGGGCTAGATAACATAAAGTGAAGATTGCCTCGATTGACGTGACAACCATCTATTGGGAGTCGAGGCCATCTTGGTTGCACCTCTTTGGTTGCCCATCCCTTCTGCCATCCATCTTGGATTCATCTCAATGAGCACCTACAATTTTGGTGATAACAGTTACCTTACTGCACAACATACTAGTTTGTTATAAATCACAAATATTCTTGCCACTAAAGTATTGATATCAAATGCCCGCAGGGGGTGTAGACCGACTGTCTGAGAAGTGAAATGATATGGCAATCAACCCCATCTCAGCGAGTACGAGACATGCCCCAGTTGCTAATTCCCCTAGTATAAAAAAAAGTATTTACATCAAGTTAATAGAATTCAGGAAAGGCATTAGATGTCTATATAGTACAGAGTTTTGTTTGTGGGAAAATAAATGGGGAAATTTGTAATAAAATGGCCTACCATGTCACATGATAATATTCATGAAATATATATTGTTGAGCAAGAAGCAAGCGTGTTATGTATTTGTAAGAATATAGATCTTGAGATAACTGTCATGTCTTAGATGATCCTAAAACTAGCCCTGCCATAAAATGGAGACATATTCATGAAAGACAGGTTGCAAATTGCAAAGATTGTATATGGAATTTCAGTTATGCAGTGGAAAAGGTTAATTTTCTTTATGGATCTATGTTTTGAGAATTATTGGTGGTTGGGATATTTGCTTCTTTTATAATATATTTATATAAAATTATTATTGATGCTATCTATCTCAATGTTCTCAGACTCAGACTCGGAAAAGACTCGGCTAGACTGTCACTTGGCAAGACTTGGCGACTCGGCAAAGTCACAACGAATAGAAAAAAAACTCAAAATATGGTAAATTTTGTGCCTAAAAAATTGTTGATGTATTTGTAACTTCGGAAGATATTCTTCTATGTATTACACTTGTACCTTATTATATTCATGATGGAGATATTTTATTCCTCCAGTCATAAGTGTCGTCATTTGTATTTGCAAGTTTCGCAACTTATATTTGATGGGTTATTAAACCACGAGTGTGGGGTCGGCCCTGTTTGAGTTAAGTGGTTGGGTTATTAGACTTCACTAGGAGGTCGGCCCAGTTAAGTTATTGGCAGGACAAAACAGTGTATAAATAGAGAGGTTGTGTCTCTCATTTGATTCATTCACTCACTCTCAAGCTCGCATAGCTAAGAGAGAAAGTGGCACACAAGTGGAGGAGGAGGAGTATCTGCTAGAGACATCTCTTTGGGTTTGATCATTGTGATCTTGGTTTGTGGCTTATCTTATCTCTGAGGAAGTTGCGGGGTTTTTCACCTTCTTGGTTTTCCCCGAAGAAACTCTGTGCCTCTTGTGTGCTTGCTATTGTGTCTATGATTGATATGCTATAGATATGTTGTACATGTTATTCTCTTAGTGATCCTGAATGATAATGGAATGAAATTATCGAAAAATTAACATGGTATCAAAGCTGACCTAAGAAGAAGACACTATGCAACTGCGGAAGCTAGGGCTTCTTAATTTTTGGGTTTCTCTCCACAGATCATTAAAGGTAGGAGGCTAGATTGACTCTCCTAGCAAGGGCGCATCTTTCTGTAGAGAAAGAATTCAATTCTGAGCATTTTCAATTTTGACCTAATCTCTCCTGCGGGAAATTAGGGTTTCGGAGAAAGTTGGAATTTTTTAAATCTGAGACCACAGCTGGAAGCTCCTCTAAAAAATCGAAGTTTAGAGCTTTGGATCGAACTTTTTGGTTAGGTGAAGCTCTGGGAAAATCAAACCCTAGTTCAGGGTCATGTCTAGTGAATCTGAAAGTTTCAAAGGCAATTTTGAGGGGTCAAATTTTGTAGTTTTCAAATTTGGGGTATACCAGCTTGACCAGCTCAACAAAGCGCATCTTTCTATCCTTTCAAAAGTTTGAAATTCACATTTTGAATTTTTAGGGTTTCTTTGACAAACCCTAATCCAGCTCCAGATCCAATTTTCAGCAAAACAAGTGGTAAGACCTAAAAACTTTCTATTTCCATTTGAAATACTCTTTAAGATGTCTCACCACACCAAGCTTGAGGATAAGCTTGAAGGGGCTGATAATTTCCGAGCCTGGAAGTATAGGATTGGGTTAATCCTAGAAGAGAATGAGTAGGACACTTACATAAGTGAAGAGGTTCCAGTTCCATAGGGAGAAGAGGCTAAGGCCTTACACAAGAAGAACTTGGTCAAAGCCAAGAGAATCATTGTTGATTCTATTGAGGACCATCTCATACCCATGTCTCTTCCCTAAAGACACCTAAGGAGATGTTTGACTCTTTGACTAAGTTGTTTGAAGGAAAGAACATAAATCGGAAGATGACTCTGCGGAACCAATTGAAAGGGGTAAAGATCCAGAATGGAGAAACCATTCAATCCTATTTTTCTAAGGTCTCTCAAATTAAGGAACAACTTGAAGCTGTGGATGAAGTAGTGGAGAATGGAGAAATTGTCATGACCACATTAAATGGCCTACCTAGGTCATGGGACTCCTTCATCTAAGGAATCTGTGCAAGAAAGAAGTTGATCTCCTTTAGTAGACTATGGGAGGAATGTTCACAAGAAGAAGCTAGGCTTGTGGCCCGAGAAGAAAAGATGGGAAGTGAAGATCAAGCTCTCACAGCTCACACCAAGAAAAGCAAGTTCAAGAGGGAGCCATCTCACCACAAGAAATCTTCTCATTCCTATCACAAAGAGAAGAAAGATATGAGATGCTTCAATTGCAATGAGAAAGGACACTTTGCCTCAGAATGTCCCAAGAAAAGAAAAGAAGTTAACAACAACTTCAAGAAGAAGAACATCAAGAAGAGGCATCATGCTCATGCTGCTGAGGATGATGAACCTCCCAAGAATAAGAATAGGGCAGAAAGTGAAGACTCTTCAAGTGAGGAAGAATATGTGCTGATCTCTGCACTCACAAGTACTATCTCACATGGATGTGATGATTGGCTTATTGATAGTGGGGCTTCCAAACACATGACAGGATTTAAAGAATCCTTTGTATACCTATTTGAACATGAGTCACCCCATAAGGTGAAACTTGGGGATGACTATCAATATCCCATAAAAAGAAGTGGTGAAGCCTCCTATATGCTAAACTATGGGAAGTCTTTAAAAATGAAAGATGTTCTATATGTACCTGGACTCAAGAAGAATCTTCTCTCCATATCATCTCTGGATGCAAAGAGAATGAAAGTTGCATTTATAGATGGCCAAGTACTCATGTGGCCAAAAGGTAAGACATTAGATGATGCAGTGGTGATTGGAGAACAAGAGGGAGGATTGTACAAATTGAAGGGACAGCCTGAACATGCCATGGTACATGAGTCCATGAAGCCAAGTGAACTTTGGCATAGAAGGCTTGCTCATGTGCACTATAGAGCACTTCCAATAGCAAGCAAAGTAGTAGAGGGTCTTCCTGAAATCCAATCAAAGCATGAAGGTATTGCAAAGGGTGTGCAAAAGGAAAGAACACTAAGAAGGCATTTCCAAGCAGTGAAAGCAAAGCAAAAGGAATTTTGGAGATTATCCACTCTCATGTATGCGGACCAATGTCATCCAGTTCTTTGAGTGGGTATGTATACTATGTTTCCTTCATTGATGATTTCTCTAGGAATACTTGGGTTTATTTCTTGAAGAACAAAGACGAAGTGTTTGATAAGTTCAAGGAATTCAAAGCCTTGATAGAAAATCAAACTGATAAGAAGATCAAGACCTTCAGATCCGACAATGGCGGAGAATTCACTTCAGGAGACTTCAAGAAGTTATGCAGTGATTCAGGGATTAAGAGGGAGTTGACTACTCCTTACAATCCACAACAGAATGGAGTTGCAGAAAGGAAGAATAGAACTATCATGGAAGCAGCACGGGCAATGCTGCATGATCAGGATCTACCTATGCACCTATGGGCAGAAGCAGCTAGGACAGCTCTATATGTGCAAAACAGAACACCCCACAAGATACTTGACAACAAAACACCTGAAGAAGTTTTCTCTGGTAAGAAACCATAAGTTAGCCATCTCAGAATATTTGGCTGTCCAGTATATACTCACATTCCAAAGGAAAAGAGGACAAAGCTAGATCCTTTAGGAAAGAAGGGCATCTTTGTGGGTTACAGTGAAAGCTCGAAGGCTTACAGAATCTACTTTCCACGGTTCAAGAAGATTGACATCAGCAGGGATGTGACATTTGACGAAAACTCAGCATACATCAAATCAAGGAAGACACCTGCTGAAGACAATGAAGAACCAAGGGTAACCAGAATTCAAGACACCACTATGAATGAAGCAATTCCAAACGAAGATCGTGAAATTGAAGATCCACAAGAACCTGTAGATCCACCCCGTGAGAAGAACTCTCACAAGAGGAAACCTACATGGGCTAGAGAGCTCATCCAAGATGCAGAAAGGTATGGTATTCCACAAGAGGAACACAGAGAAAGGAAAAGGACAAGGTCACACACCAGCTATGTTGCCTTGCTCTGTGATATTATGAACAAAGAACCTTCCAGTTATGAAGAAGCAGCAGAAAATAAAGAATGGAAGGATGCCGTGGTCGAGGAATACCAGTCGATCATGAAGAATGATGTTTGGGATGTAGTCCAAAGACCAGATGGGAAGTCTATTGTGACTTCCAAGTGGATCTATAAGATCAAGCATGATGCAAATGGTAGCATAGAGAAATACAAGGCGAGGTTTGTAGCTCGTGGCTTCTCCTAGAAAGAGGGAATAGATTATGAAGAGACTTTTGCTCCTGTAGCCAGATACACTTCCATCAGAACAGTACTTGCTCTGGCTGCAGTGATGAAATGGAAGATACACCAGATGGATGTCAAGACAACTTTCTTCAATGGTGTAGTCGAAGAGGAAGTGTATGTGGAGCAGCCACTCGGTTTTGAGACACATGACAGGGAGTCATGTGTGCAGTTTGAAGAAATCCTTGTATGGCTTGAAGCAAGCTCCTAGGACTTGGTATGGTAGGATAGACAGTTTCCTATCCAGTTTGGGCTTTACCAAGAGTAAAGCGGATTCCAACCTTTACTACAAGGTTGAGGAAGGAAATCCTATGATCCTACTATTGTATGTGAATGACCTATTTGTGACAGGTGAGGATGGATTGATTGCCGACACAAAGAGGAAGCTTTGCTGCCAAGTTCGAGATGAAGGACTTGGGGATGATGCACTACTTTCTAGGCATGGAGGTGTGGCAGAGTGCAGATGGAATCTTCCTTGGACAAGGGAAATATGCAGTAGAGATCCTGAAGCGGTTCGGGATGATGGACTGCAAGGCCATGGCCACATCTATGGCATCGAACCTGAAGCTTCTGTGTGATGCTTCATCTAGGCCGGTTGATGTCACTGTGTATCGTCAGATGATTGGGTCCTTGATGTACCTGATGAACACGAGACCAGATATTTGCTTTGCGGTGAACACATTGAGTCAGTTCCTAACGAATCTCGGAGGTGTTCACCTAGTTGCTGTAAAGCATATTCTGAAGTACCTGAAGGGTACAGTTGATTATGGGCTCAAGTATGATGCGAATCAAAAGTATGTAACTGGGGTTATTAGGCTGAGTTAGACAAGTAGGCCCCATAAGTAATTAGGCAGGTCAGGACTCGATCATTCCTGTCTTGACACCTAGATCTCAGTAGATCTGAGATTGAAATGTATCACAAAGTGACCCAAGTGGGGCTCAACCCTCAAAATGAGGAATGGGGCCCACAAGGTGAAAATCACTAAAGTGACACACTAGAGGTAGGTTATTGACTGTGGAGATGAAGGATCAAGTGGAATCTCACCTACCCAAGTGCTAGATCTTAGCAAACTCACCCAACTAGGAAGTGCGTCCTCCCTTGAAGAGGCTAATTTGCCTTGGGAAATGGGTCAAATGAAGGCCAATCCACACCAAACTATAGATCCGAATTGTCGTGGATGCTATAGAGGTGGGTTTTAAATTTTATACCCAAAAGCCAAGTAGATCTTGCTAGATCTGAAAAATGTAAAATGGGGGTTTTAACTTATGAGGGTTTTAAGCTTTTAGACAAATGGATAGATCATGGAATGAAAAATTACCTTGAGATCATACCTAGGTGATGAATGAAGATGCCTTGTTGTTGAGGAAGACTCCTGCAAAGATCAAATGAGAAATTGTTGATTTTGCTTGCCAAAATGATGCCCTGGCCCACAAGTGTGACCTCCTCTTCCTGTCAACCAAGGAAAGTAATTTCAATCAGTTGAGCAACAATGGAGGAAATACAAGTGAAAAGCGAATGATAACATGAAATAGAAGGTCCTAGGACAGTAATACTCCCTGTTACCGACGAAGAAACCCAAAGAAGAAGCAGGGAGAGTCTTCCCCTACCAATGCGTCCTCCTTGAACCAATTCAGCCTCCACCTGTAGATGACAAAAATGTGGTCCAAAAGATAGCAAGACAATATCTCCAAAAACACAGTGCAAAGGAAGAATCAACGAACAAACTCCAAAAGCATTCACCACAACACAAGAGATAGATGCAATAGTATTTTTCTATTCCAATAATCCAGAGCCAAAATTCCCCTTTACAATGAGGAGCTCTCTCCTTTAAATAGGAAGGAGAGGCACCAAAACCCTAACCACTTTTTGAGTGAGTTGCTAAGATTAAAAGATCAAAAGATCTAATCAATGGTTGAGATGAGCTCAACAATAAAGTACATGGATCAATAATAAAATATAACAATATGTGGACAAACTCACCCTAGGAGAGGGGATCCCACCAAATCATAATGATAAAATATAAGATCTAGCTCATAGTGGGTCCAAAGGGTAATTTTTAACACCCTTGGTCAATCCCCATAGCACAATTTACATAAAATAATCATCTCAGTACCAAATCGTTCCTCTCTGGACAAATCGTGAGCTTAGGAGGCTCTAGAAATCATCATAAAGTGCCATAAGTGATGGGTATGGGTCCTGTTATCACATATATAGTAGCCGGGCTACCATACATTATTTTTCAGATTCCAGAGCACATTTCAGCCAGTTCCTTTACTTTGAGATGATGAGATGAGCAGCTATCTATGGATCACTATCAGATTTTGGACAGCATATGTATTCCCTATGCCATGATTGAGTCTCAGGACACTCAAAGAGATGACCGATGTAGCCATTATACCATTGGTACAGAGCAGTCAGTAGTGCCCAGAGTTACAGCAGCAGTTTCAGAGGACAGATGATGGTACAGGTTGATGAGCATTCAGGTATATGACTCAGCAGGTATATCATTGTGTTATGGTTATATTGCTTTTATACTTATTCTTATAGCATGTCTTAGCACTTAGTGTCATGATCTGGCGATCATATAGATATGTGGACCTGGTTGATCTTATTATATATATATTATTGTCCCTACTCAGACTTAGAAGTTCACTATTCATACTCATTGGTATTACCCTCCTTAGGGAGAATAGAGGTGATCATTCCACCATACCTTGGCTTGCTAGTGTCGGCTCCATCATTCATTGTCTTCATCCATCCATTACCTACCTTTTAGTTTATCACCCTGACTTACTACTTGACTAGTGACATGGAGGATCTTTTCCCCACTGCAGCCTCTGTATTGGATGAGTTTCCCTGTTTATTGTGTCTCGGCTTTGAGTTGGTGACAAAACTTGCCTATGGCGAGTTGGAGTTCCTTGTGAATTCCCCCTAGTCACTAAAGTTCTGTTGGCTAAACCTGAAACTTTTAGTGCTACCATCAATACAAAATCTGGAAAATGAAATGCTATATCTTGTATGAAAAGCCCATTCATGCAATGTGTTTCTAAACACACATGAATGAAAGGCATGCCAAATGAAAATGGCCATAAAAATAAAATGTTATATCTTGTGAAAAATAAATACCTAGGTAAACAAGCTGTCCATGACACACCTAGAAGTGCTCAGGTAAACAAGTGCCTTAAAAACACACCTGCAGCAGAAAGCCTAAAAGAAAAAATGTAAATCTATGCAATGTGTTTGTAAACACACATAGATCAAGGCTATGGAAACTTCAGGCCCAAAAAGCAATGGAACTTAAATGCTATATCTAAACAATTGCTGGCCTTATTTGTATTATGGATTGTGCGCATCTGTGAAGGTGAATAAACCCTCTTTAAACAACTCATCCATTTGTGAGACACCGCCATTCCCTGTGTTATTGCTCATTCAGTACATACTATGGTGTATTCCCTTTCCCTTGCCAAAGTGTCACAAAGTCAAGACAGCTAAGTCATCCCTTAGCCTAGCCAGTTAATTTAAGCCTTCACCCTTCACTAGCAAATTGATCACAACTATGAAGTGAGTATGATCCTGAAAGTCTAGTCTGAGTAATAATAATAATTAACGACACTATATATTTGGATTTAGATCGCCAGTCATGATTACTCTGTGTTATAATTGTTATTTGAATAAGTTGTAGAGCATATATTAACCTTGACACTTTGCAGCAGCTATTGATGATGATCTGAGTTATATTTGGTCTTGGTTAGACCTAGTTTGACCATGGAAGACCATGGGACATGAGATGTTGGACCTTATGATGATATGGATAGATGATATATGGTCTATGTATACATACATGATGACTCTATGCAGCAGCTACAGGGTTATGATGATGATTCTGGGGTTACAGCAGTGTTTGTATACGTACAGCGCATTATTATTAGCCTTGTTCCGGTATATTGGATATTTATTTTGATCATGCAGAGACTCATATGGTGTATGAGTACACATCTTGGATAGATTTGGACCTTCTGAGTCCAATGGGACAGTTTGTTTTCAGTTCTGGGCACTTACAGTGATGATTGAGCCTCAGTAGGCTGTCCCAGTGCAGTTTTGGTCTGTTGGAGGCCCTGTCGGAGC
This sequence comes from Larix kaempferi, assembly GCA_027924585.1. Classification (NCBI taxonomy): domain Eukaryota; kingdom Viridiplantae; phylum Streptophyta; class Pinopsida; order Pinales; family Pinaceae; genus Larix; species Larix kaempferi. Next base: position 8,806,834 of record BSBM01000445.1, read on the forward strand.
AGATGTGATTTTTATCCGGTTGACCTAGGGCGCTGATGATGGAGGGGGTGGTCCAGCCACTTGTTTTTACCATATTACCCCCCTCTCGGACACATTGGTGCCCTCACCTTGACAGCGCCAGCACTCCAGGAGGCTGTTTGGGGCATTTTCACGCTTCCCGAGGCATTTCAGGATTGGTAGAAATGGCTATTGAGGAAATCGATTTGGGCTACTGAGGCAAACTTATGGCATGGGATGATCAGTGATGATAGATCGGGACCTTCCACACCTTCTCCAGCAGTTTCAGCTTCATCGGGGCCCGCATCCATCACTTATGGCACTTTCTGTGGATTTTTGAGGTCTTTTGAGGACCACGACTTCACTATGGAGGCACGATTTGGTACTTTCATGATTAGTTATTGGTTATTGTGCTATGGGGATTGACCAAGGAGGGATAAAATTACCCCTTGGACCCACCATAAGCCTCTTATGATATTTTGTCATCATGACTTGGTGGGATTCCCCTCTTATAGGGCGATTTTGTCCACTTATATTATATTTTATTAGTGATCCATGTATTTCATTGTTGAGCTCATCTCAACCATTGATTAGACATTTGTATCTTTTAATCTTAGCCACTCATTCAAAAAGTGGTTAGGGTTTTGGTGCCTCTCCTTCCTATTTAAAGGAGAGAGCCTCTCATTGTAAAGCTCACCTTTGGAGCTCTGGAATATTGGAATAGAAGATTTTTTGTGGAGCATATCTCTCTTGCATTGTGGATTCTCTTGCATATTGAATATACAGTATCTCTTCTATGTATCATTATGGATTTTGGTGCTTTTGCTAACCTTTTGACAGGAAAGTCGAATTGGAGAGAGGAGGGCGACTTCATGAGGGTTATTGTTGGAGGGATCCACATATTCTCTCTTGGGTTGATCTTGTGACAGGGAGTATCATTATTGTATCTTCGTGACATAGTTGATGCTTTCTATTACATCTTTCTACCATTTTCATAATCATCTTGCTTGACTTGTTTCTTTGATCTTGTCTTGTAGGAGGAGGACGATTTGGCTATCTTGGAGAAGGGCGATTTGGTTGGAGCACTTGGATCTCACTCTTGAATATACACATAGGAGAATGCTATCAACTTGCAAGGTGGCCATAAGCAATTGAGGTAAGATCTACAAGGTATGTGCCTCTTTCATCCATTCTATCTTCATTGGTCATAAAACCCTAATTAAATCAAAACCCCAATTTTGGTATTTTTTAGATCTACTTAGATCTAGCCTTGTAATTGAAAAGATATTAAAAACCCACCTCTATAGGATCCACCCCTAGTTGGATCTATAGTTTGGTGGTGATTGGCTAAAAATTTACACACTTTTCAATGCAAAAAGCCTTCTTGAACCTAAATCGATTTTCCTGAGAGAAGCTTGTTGGGTTAGATCTAGCACATGGGTAGGTGAGATCCCACTTGATTTGACATCTAGACACTTGATAACCTATACCCATGTCTTTACTTTGGTGAAAACTACCTTGTGGACATCTCTCCATGTTTTAAGGGGTTGAAACCCCCTTTTGACCTTCTTGGCATCTTAAAACTTAGATCTACTAAGATCTAGCCCTTGGATTCACTTGAAACTTTGAACATGCATAGATCGGGGTACTAGCATCCCGGATCTACATTTTGGTGGCCATTGGACTTGATTTGGTCCACCAGAAACCACTTTTGGACCTTCCTTGAGCAAATCGCACCCCCTTGATTTTTTGAGTTGGTCCACTTCTAGGAAGTGGGTGTTGGAGATTTTCGTGGATTTGGAATGCCCATGCCTTGAAACCTAGGTCTATACTGTCCTTTCGTTAAGATCTGCCTTGGGGATTGCATTCCTTGTTTTAAGGGATTGTGGTCCACTTTTGGTCATCACTTAAAAACCTAGATCTAATAAGATCCAACCATTGGATCTCATTCAACCCACTTTACTTGGCTTCTAGGTGTCCCAATCTACAATTTGACATACTTTTTTGACCCCATTAGCCCACTTAACAAGGCACTAGTCCATCACCAAGCAAGTCGCACTCCTTGGGATTGGTGTCAAATCCTAGATCTAGTACATGGGTATCCTTAAAATCAACTTGAACTCATAGATCTAGCCTACATCTAACCTATAGTATCTACCTCACACCTAACTTCACCTTGTGGGCCTACCTAGAATCATTTCACACTTCCCAAGAAAACTATACTTTCCCACTTGTGTAAACACAAGGTACTATACTTCGTCATCATACCCCATCATGTGGCCTAAACCATACATAGGTTGAAACATTAATAATCTTTTACAACTCCCTCAACCATGCCTTAACCCTTAGGTCCACTTAGCCTTGCATTGGTTTCCGTAACTCATTCCTTATCTACCCTTAGAAACCCTTGTTTGGATCCAATCAACTGTGATTGGGGTATAGGGTCTCCCCCTTGGTCTAGTTACACCTCGACCTAAAGTGAAGAGTGCCTCGGTTGACGTGACTCCCACCTGCATTGGGAACCGTGGCATCTCTTGGGTCACCTCTTTAGTTGCCTAGCTCCTCTACCGTCCCGGATGGGATACCACTAGGGGCAACTACAAGTTGTGTGATAACAGGTCCCACTAGAAGCTGAAACTGCTGGAGAAGGTGTGGAAGACATCCCACTCATCATCACAAATCATCCCATGCCAAAACTTTGCCTCAGTAGCCCAAATCGAATTCTTCTGTAGCCATTTTTACCATTTCTGGACTGCCTTAGGAAGTGTGAAACTGCCCAAATTGCCTCCTAGAGTGTAAGGTCACCAGTGTGTCTGGGAGGGGGATAATATGGTAATAACAAGTGGTTGGACCACCCCCTCAATGCACAACGCCCTAGGTGAACTCATCAACTCTCTGCTCTGCTCTACTCTGACAGGGCCTCTGATAGACCAAAACTGCACTAGGATAGCCGACTGAGGCTAAATCATCACTGTAACTGTCCGGAATTGAAAACAGACTATCTCATTGGACTCGGAGAGTCCAAATCCATCTAATATGTGTACTCATACACCATATGGATCTCTGCAACATCATATAATAAATCCAATGTGCCCGGACAAATAAAATAATAATGATCTGTAAATGATCAAATAATGCTGAAAACCACAAATCATCATCATAAACCTGTATCTACTGCATGGAACCATCATGTACCTGTATGTAGACCATATATCATCTATTTGTATCATCACAAGGTCTAACCACCTCATGTCCAAGGGTTGACCTTGGTCAAACTTGGTTTGACCAAGTCAACATGACCAAAATATAACTCAGGCTATCATCAAAAGCTGCTGTAAGTGTTAGAGGTTAATGCATGCTCTACAATTCATTCAAGTAACAATTATAACATAGAGTAATCATTTCACTAGCGATCTAAATCCAATATATAAAGGTTTTCAATAATAATTATGACTCAGACCAGACTTTCAGGACTATACTCACTTCATAGTTGTGACCCATTTGCTAGTGAAGGGTGAAGGCTTTGTATTGCAAAGGCTAGGCTAAGGGGGATGACTTACTGACTTAACACTGTGACACTTTGGAAATGGACAAGGGAATACACACCATAGTATATACTGAATGAGCAATAACACAGGGAATGGCGGTGTCTCACAAATGGATAAGTTGTTCAAAGAGTGTTTATTCACCTTGACAGATGCGCACAATCCATAATACAAATGAGGCCAGCAATCTTTTTAATATAGAGTTTAAGTTCCATTGCTTTTTGGGCCTTCAGTTTCCATAGCCTTTGATCCATGTGTGTTTATAAACACATTGCATAGATTTACATTTTATTAGGCTCCTTGCTGCAGGTGTGTTTTTAAGGCACTTGTTTACCTAAGCACTTCTAGGTGTGTCTTTGGACAACTTGTTTACCTAGGTATTACATTTCACAATAGATATAACATTTGATATTTCTTAGCCATTTTCATTTGGCTTGCTTTTCATTTAAGATACAACATTTTATTTCCATACTTTGTATTCATGGCAGCACTAAAAGTTTCAGGTTTAGCCAACAACATCTTTAGTGACTAAGGGGACTTCAACCAGTGCCAAACATCGAGACAACCGACAGGAATGATTTAGGCCTACAATCCAACTCACCAAAGGTAAGTTTTGTCACCAACTAAGAGCCGAGACACAATAAACAGGGAACGTACTAGATTAATCTCACTTGTATGAAACGCGAGGCTCCCTTGAGTCCTCTTTTGACTCCATTCTCCCTTCTGGTACTGACACTGTTCTTTCCCCAAGGACTGATCCTCCCTTCCTTCCCACCACTCAATCAAAATACCTTTTCTGTTACAATTGTTTCTCTAAGGCAACCTCTTCAGTTCACCTTGCCCTCCGTTGCACCTTCCTTAGTGATCCTACCTTAGGGAAACCCCCCTTAAGTTGGAGAAGAGCCAACCTGAAGCGAGGAAGAGAGGAGTGTGCTGACATTGGCTTCTCTCTTGAGAGTTGTCATCGCGCTGGTGTGCTCATTTTTGGGCTTCAGCACCAGCATGTCAGTTTTGGGTGACAACAGAGTCTTCCTAGGTAAGTCGGCCCAATTAAGTTTGTTGGGGTCGACTAGTTAGTGAAAAGTCAAGTGGAAGATAAAGTATAAATAGGAGTGATGTGCTCCTCATTTGAACAAACACAATCACTTGTGTAATTCGCATAGGAGAGAGAGAGAGATATCTGCAAGGAGAAGGAGCACTTGTTTGGGGTTTTGTCTTTGTACTTTTGATCATCTATACTGAGGAAGTTTTTGTTGGGTTTTCTTCCCCTAGAGGATTTCCCAGGATAAATCTATGTCTATCTTGTGATTGTGTTTCTTTCAGTGATCCTGTATATGCTATTGTTGTGAAATTGAATTGAATACTGATGTTATCTATCTTAGCATATTGAATTTTAACATATACTGAGTTTTGGTCATATTTTGACCATATGTTGACTTTTGATTTGGTCAAACCTTGGTTTGACTTGGACAACGGGTCAAGTCAGCAGCGGGATCCCACTACAGGTTATTAGTGTTCATAGCATTACCATTGGAGGCCAATTGGACCCCTCCAAGTATTAGTTGTTGAAGAAAAGGCTTAATTCATCATTTTTATAAAGGCTGCGGAAAATAATTAAGCCTATTTTTATTAAAATATTTGGAGTTTGCTTCATAGAGATCATGGTAGAATGGTTGGGGGCATTTGAGTAGTGGATCCTAGTGTTTTTGAGGTCGCTTGATCCATCCGTGCATTCAGATTTCCATTCCAGGCAAGGAAAGATCCAAATTTGGGCAAATTGACTACCTATTATGGTTTCCAGTGAAATAATTAAAAATTAAAAGATGACCAAGGTTTAAGATGTATGACTTGGGACTAATGAATGGAAAAAGGTGACTTAGGTTATATTATGATGACACCCTAGAGACTATTGGCCACTTTTCCTAGCATTTTATTATGTTATCACTTCGCATGCTTCATTTACCCCATGGGGGTCGTGTTTCTCCTAGGGAGGGTGACTTTCTCACTTGGTGATTTGTATCTTGAGCTGGATGCTAATGTAAAAGTGGATTACTGTTCCCTAGAAGCGAATTGAGTCCCCTAGGATGTTATCATGTATTTCATGTATTGTATCTTGGGCATAGGAGTTAATTCGCCCCCTTCCCTTAGATTAGACATTTCCATCTTGTAAAAAAAAAATGAGATTTAATAACATTACATTTGCATAGCTAAACAAGTGGGGCAATTTTGCCCAAGTGTGCCCTCCTAAGGGAAATAACAAGGTGTGCAAGTGAAATAACATAAGTGGGGTCACTAAGGGGGTGCCTCTAGGCCGTTTTGCCCCCCTTGGTCCCATTACAATAGATACATACATCAAATACATCAAAACATAGGACCTGGGATGTCCAAGTGCACCCCCATTGAGCCAAATGCGCCCCCTCTAGGAGTTGGGCCAAATGTGGACCCCATCTAAAGTGATGAGCTCATATACTAAGGTCCAAAAACATAATAAAGTCACCCCATGCCATTAGCTTCCCAAACATTAGCCACTTTTAATAATTTTGCTTGGTCTATGGTTATTTATCATTATTTAATTGTGTTGGTATATATGGCTAAAGTTGTAATCTACTGAAATCGGCCATTTCCCTTGCCCAAAACCCCGAACCAACTATACCAATGAGATCTGAGACCTCAAATCTACTAATATTGATCACAAGAACCAAAGGAATCAATTAAATATGCATTGTATAGCCCAATCCATCCTCAACACATTAAAACAGAGCCCTAATAACCAATAATAATTAAAAATCTCCCAAATCAAAGCATATTATGGCCAACTGAAGCATGGATTCATGTAAGGGACCCCAATGGATGTCAAAAAACCAAAATCGCAACTCCGGATCCAAGTTGCCTAGGACCCTATATTTGGCTTGGTCAAACAGGGTTGACCAAGTCAAACTGGTCAAAATAGTGGCAAGAGCTGACACTGCAAGTCCTTGCATGCACCATAAGATGAAATAGGCTTCCTTACTTATATTAGTATACTAACTACAACAATAAGTGACAAGTCATAGTGATCAACATAAGACATTGCATAAAACAGACCTAAGTTAGGGTGGCCACATCACCTTTTCATGAAGCCTCCAAGGTATGCACATTTATAGACTTGGTCAGATTGGTAGCCATGGATGAGGTGGATACAACAAGGCTTAAAGATAGTAGGGAATGACTAAGACTTTGATAATGTGACCCTTTGAATAAGCATGGGAAACAAGGGACCACAGTGACATATGCACACAAGAGAACACTAGGGGAGGGAGGTGCCTCACAAATGGAATAAAGTGCTTGGGAAACCACCACTACCCTCTAACATGCAACCTGCAACTCACATCCAAGCCTGCCTCAGGCTCCGTGAGGATCTTTTCAAAATCCCTGTGTCAAGTACACAAGTGACTGTAATGTGGTGAGGTTCTAAGGGACACTTAGAATTAGTTGTCCCTTGCTCCATCTCACATCCATGCCCCTTTTTGGGACTGTGTGAGGAATAACCATTACATTTAATTCCCATGTGGCCAAGTAGTCATTTTGATTTAGCATTTGTTCCTCATCTGCTTCGCCCCTCAAGCACACACATAGCGGTTGGGAGACTTATCTGTGGTCAAGTGTGTTTTAGGCGGCAACACCTCCATTCTTTTCATGTCCCCCATTGCTTTGGGTTTGATTTCCATAGTTTAAGTTTGACTTTTTACCATCTTTATTTTTTTTAGTTCCGTGACCAGCGAGGGTGGGGGACTTTGTGGCAAACTTGAAGCAAGAATAAATTGAATATTATGGGTAACCAATGGTTGGACCATGTATCCCTATACATAATCTTTCCAACGCATCAAGCAGTTTGTGATTCTGGTGAAATATGAGGGAGTTATCAACTCTTTCATCATGGGACATAGTTTTAGCATGGCAATCTAAGGAGGCCTAATCTTTGGCTAAATAAAGATTATAGTTGCAAAACATTTCGAGGTTTCACTTGGTATCAATGGTTATAATGTCATGCCCCGGATGCGGGTGATACAGATGGATACAAGAGGGCCCCAACGGGTGTGAGTGACTCTACGGGACACGTCACCAGGACTAACCACATCACAGCACCCATCCCAAGTGGCAATGTTGAGGTTAGCAGTGAGCCTCACCCAAATGGAGGTGCCAAAGCTAGACAGAGGGGACAACATGACTTCGAAGCGACGTCGAGTCGTTGGGAGCATTAAACTCCTCGACCTTTGACGTCGCCTCACTTTGCCTGTCCTGCACTTGCCTCATGGTGCCCAGGCGTGTGAAACCCTACCAGCCAGCTACCTGGCTTCAGTGACCTTCCCTCAAACTTTTGCCTTGGCTCCTTGCCCTACTCATTCGTATTTTCATCGCTCGGCTCCTGGCTTCTCTTCTTCTTGTGCCAGTGTCCCCCAAGCTCTGGTTCGAAAGGCTCTGTAACTCCCTCACCATGGGCAGGCCGAAAGGCTCCAAGAGTGGAAAGACAAAGGACACTCCTGATACCGACCAGAGCAAGAAAGGCTACAAGCCTGAAATCTCCATCTCTATCTGTCTTCTGATAGACAATTGGGAAGCTCACCTCATTGCTGATACTCTCTGTCACAGGGACCAGGAGCAGCCATGGGACACCTACTAGCTTGCAAAAAATATGTTAGGAGATTTAATGGAGGATATGCTGTCAAATTGGGCCTCTACCAGGCACACCACTCAGTCTCTGAGTGCCTCCCTACTCAATATGGCATCTATTCTGAGCAACTTGGAGAGCGCATTCGCCTGGGACTCCTACGCTCCCGCTCGGCACCTTCGTTGTGACCTTCGCCCCAGTAGCAGCGTACCTGGTTCTTCGGCCATGCCCACTGTGGCCAGAAACTAATCCAATTTGGCTATGTCGCATGGCCTTGGCACTACTCAAGGATTTGGTAACTTGGCCACCTCTCTTGGCTTGGGCACTTTGGCCAACACACTGAGCTCCAGGGCCACTACACTTGGCAATCTGGCCACCTCTCCTGCAAAGGCCACTCCACCTAGCATTCTCACACCTTCTCTTGGCAAGGCCACTCCACCTGGCATTCGGGCTTCTACTCCTGGCAGCGCTCGAAACATAACAGCTGGTTTCAATTTGGTCTAGACTCGTGGTAGCTCGTAGAAAGACAAGGAACCTGCTCGCGTGTCGTTTCCCATCCCCTCCACTCTGGGGCCGATTCTGGCAAAGTGCACACGCAATGAACCTGACAGCGGCATCTCTGCAATGAGGAAGACGTCTCCTTTGCCCATCAAGCTTCTTGTGCGTGACACCCGGACTTCAGCAAAGAACTCCCTACCTCCTGTGAAAAGCACCCTGCCACCTGCTCGGATTGAGGAGGACGACACCTACTACAGTTGCCCCATCCTGGAAAAGATTCCTTCTGATGCCGAAGCTCCCTCTGCAGCTGGTTAACAAGGTTTTTTTGTGGTTCAATTTTAGTTTACTATCTTTTGTTAAGTATCAGACTGTTAGCTCATCCACAGCCTTCATGGCTTTGAACTCGCACCCTGGTCTCAAGGTTTTTTTTATCTTTTTGGGTCTGTATGGCCTTGGCAATGTTGTTTTTCAAGGTTGGCAACTGATAAGACCACCTCAATGTGTAATTTCCTCTGTATTTTTACTTCTTTTAGCTTAATAGAATTTGCAACAATTACAACAACAACAAAAAATGGTTATAATGTCATGAAACTCATCTAAGGAAGAAAATTATCAGTTATCAAAAGAAAGGGGAGCAAAAGGAAGACTAAGAGATGGAATTCCCCTTGGAGGCTTAATTAGCTTATATAAGTAAGGTGGGGCACACCAATGAGGGGATATGAGCAAAAAGGCCACCCCAATCAGGTGAGAGGGAGTGTAATCATGATTCCCCTACACTTATCAATCTTTTGGAATTCCCTTATATGACTACTTGGACCGCTCCTTCTCCCATTGGCTCATATTTGGATTAATTAACCGTTTAATCATGCAATAACCTAGTTTAACCTTAATTGACCCTAAACGCCCTCCAAGTGGAAGATTTCTTCATGACATGATAGGTTTGCAGGTCTGCATTTGTAGGTGGCTAATGATGCTCTGTCATAACTCGTATTGGATGTGGAAGAGATGGAAGAGCTGTCCATTAGACCACACTATGGAATATGAAGAGTTTGTCCTCCATCCCATGGGTATGGATGAAGAAAACTCATCTCTTTCAACACATGAAGCCTGTTACCAGGCAAATTAGCAGGGCTAATTCCCAGTAAACAAAATTAAGAATAGTGACCCAATGTTACCTCGGTCACCGTTCTAACTTCTTCGGAAGTCGAAACCTCCAAGGAGAAGTATCCTTACGGAATCCTGTAGAACACTAAGACAACCACAAAATGTATTCTCTATGCAATCCTGTAGTTAGACCAGTGCCTAATGGAGTCAATAACGTTTATGACCAATGCCAGTAAGTGCAGAATTAACAATAATATCATCAGTAGCCTACTTAGATCATTCAATGAGATGTATAGGCGAGCATGCATGTATTACGATAACCAATACTGGATCAAAAGACTGTATTGTGAATAAACTTCAACCACTAACCCAACATGTATTAGGTTGTAATTGCCAAAATCATTCACTATGCAACTTAATGTAATGGTAATACCTTTTAGTAGCAAGAGAAAATAACCATTTCATGTATGAATAAAAATGTATTAACTATTTCATTCATCAACTATATACACTAATTAGACATGCAAAGAAATATCATTAGCAAGTAAAGCATGTAACTCTTTGTGATTTGCAATTCTATCAGCATAAGCAAATAATTCAGATGATGTATGTGCTATCACCCATTCAGACGTCGGCAGTCAGTTGAATTATTATTCAATAACTAGGACTAAATAAGATAATGCAAACATAGTATGAGGAGCAGTATCCAATATTAGAGTTCACATCAGCAGTAGTAGTTAGATGTTTATAAGAGATCATGTGACAGGACTTATCATGCAAGTATGCACCTCATTAACCAATAGTATACACACCAAATGTCTGATTGCCAAGTGTTCCTATATCAGATATGCCAAAGGGTTGCAAGCAAGTAATATATCAGCCAAATATAACCTCATCCAATCACCGTATTATGTATTAATTCTGCTTGGTCTTTTCCAGATCTATTTACACAAATGAAGGGTACCGGAAGGAACTTGGATTAGTGCCTAAATCAGTCCAGCAAGAATACCATAACCACAACTTCCAACATTGATTTTCCTATATTAATAAGCATCAGAAATGAATTAACAGCAGTAGTATTATAACAACCAAATATGCTTTAACCCAAATATTAGTTTTCAGATCTGTCAATAGCATACAGTAAGCAGAAATTAAACAAAAAATCAGACCTAGTAATTCAATGTAAAACCACTCCAAACTAACTTAGAAAAGATAATATCACTAACATGATAAATACAAAAGATACAAAACTCAGAAATTAGGGTTTTGGGGGGATTTTTTGGGGGATTTTTTTGAGAATTTTAAATTTTTTGGGCTTCCTACAATTTCGCCCTAGGGTTTTTAAGGAAAAATAGGGCAGGCCGAAATTATAGGAAGAAGGGCCGAAATTTTAGGGAGGCCAAAAAAAATTCAATCTTTTTATTTTTAGATTTTTTGGAATTTTGAGATTTTAAAAAATTTAGGGCTTCCTACAATTTCGCCCTAGGGTTTCTAGGGGCAAATAAAACAGGCCGAATTTATAGGAGGAAGGGCCGAAATTTTAGGGAGGCCAAAAATGCAAAAAAAAAAAAAAATAGATTTTTAGGGTTTTTATCATAAAATTGCAGACCTAATTCTAACCCTAATTCTACCATGAAAATGCAAAATTTTAACCCTAAATAATAATTACAAATGTACAAAACTCAGATTTGAGGTTAAAAAGTAGTTGAACAACCTAGGGCATCAATAGAAAGCTGGCTACCAAACCCTAGGGCATCAATAGAAAGCTGGCTACCAAACCCTAGGGCATCAATGAGAGGAGGTACTCTCCTTGAGATGGTACTTGGCAAGCTTGTCAACTAGGGCTAACCTCAATAATCTCTAAGATTCATTGAGGAAACCTAGTCTTAGCAAGACTTGAAGACCTAAAGCTCAAGCTTGAATGCTAGGCTGACCAATGACAAAAATGAATTGCAAATCAAGACAAAATGAAGCAACAATGGCTTCCATTCAACTCTAACAAGCATCACTTTCATACATTTGACATAGAGACATCAAACAAAAAGGTATAGAAACCTCCAAGTGCATGTGTTAAGCAAACAACTCTAGCTTCACCTTAGCAATGGCATGAACAAAAGAAAAACTTCCAAGAAATGCTTCAAACTTGCAAAATATCTTTCACTAAGGAGAGCCTTCCTTCAAAGAGCCCTAGTTAGGGCAAATAGCAGATATAATGATCTTATCCCAAAAGTTGAAGTCTAAAAATGAAGTGAGGAGATCTTATTTATATGATCTCATACTCACTTTACACAAAATAAGGTCAATTTAATATTTAAAAATGTCAACTTAAAATTAGAATAAAAATAATCTAAAAATGGCCTATTGTAGGCTACCTAAGGTATTTTACCCCCTAGGTGCTAAAATATGTTAAACAAGGCCAAATTTGACGAAACGAAAGGCCAGACTGTACAGTGGGGGGTCGTCATGCTCCAACTAACCTCAACAGTGATGAAAACCCTCAACGCCCCCCCCCCCTTAGCAAACAAACAGTCTACCAAGAGGGTAACGTCATCCTCTGAAGGAGAGCCCAGAGGGAGGGCGTTGCTGAACTCGAGGACCAGGAGGGTGCTGGATGTGCTCCGGAATATAAGAGTGAGTTTCAATGCTGGAACAACTGCCGCTAGAGTGCTGAAATAGAGTTGGGGTCATGTGACCCAGTGACCCACACCTGGAAGACCCGGACACCAACATCAGGGTTTCAAACCCTTTCATGAGGCAGTCAGTGATGCCATTAAGCCATAGTACTTCCCGAAGAGAAACCAGAGGGTCTGGCCATGCCCCTACCTCAAAATGAGCTAGCTAAACACTACTCCTGGTCAGAAAAAAGACACCCTCTCCCTGAGGCACCTCTACAGGTGCGTTGGTGCTAGTACCATCGTAACAAGGCCATATTTCAAATTTGATGAGGACTGGAGGTATGAGAAGAAACTTAACCATTTCTAACCGAGTTTGGGTGAGGGAGCCAAAGTCATTAATGGAGGAAGAAGGCAAAGCTTCATTTCATGTCCATTCCAAGCATAGCTTTTGGAGTTTTAATGGGTGCATGATGGGTTTTTTGCAAGCTATCTGTTAGTGGTATTATTTGCAAGTATTAATGGAGATTTAAGGAGAAATATTAAACTTACAGACTCAGCCCTACCATTTCATCTCCTTTCTTCTTTTGGCATTTTCCTCTTTTGGAAAATTGTCATTTCTTCCTCTATTCGTATTCAAAAGTGGGAAAAAACAAGGGGAGGCTATTATTTAAGGAGAAATATTAAACTTACAGACCTACCATTCATCTCCTTTCTTCTTTTGGCATTTTCCTCTTTTGGAAAATTGTCATTTCTTCCTCTATTCGTATTCAAAAGTGGGAAAAAACAAGGGGAGGCTCTAGTAAAAAATTTCAAGAATTCATACACACTCTTATTCTCCATTATTTTACAAATTCAAGCTTCTGTAGCCATCCCCATCATTTTATTTTGAGAAAACCCCTTTGAGACCTTCTCGAAATAGCAATTTTGCCATTTTCGGGAGTTTTATCCATCATCTTTGAGCCAAAATTTATGTAGAGTCTTGGGACCTGTAAAAGCTCATGGTAAAATTTTCATCCCAAGTTGAGCATCATTTCCCTTGTATTGCAATTCTTTCCATTTATAGTAATAGGCTATTTTGGGAAAGTCATGAGATTTTGAGATCTTTGGAATTTTCAAAGGATAACTGTATTATTGAACATTTATGAGTATCTTTAAATTGTTAGATTCACCAAATTGAATTTCCTTAATTGTCAATTTTGAATAATCTTGCTAAATTAAGCCAATTGGGGGATAATTGCTAATTTGGTCACAAATATTAAAATTAAGGTTGTTGGATCATAGAGAGGCATAGGGAATACCTCATATTAGTAAATCCATGATCAATCAATTTTAAAATACATCCTCCTAATTTTTAGGAATTCTATTAATTTTTCACTAAATAATTCCTAGAAAATAGGATTAAGCTTGAAAATCAATGTTGAAGCCAAAGCTCTGCTCTTAAGCCTTAATAAGGTTTGTAAACTCAATTTTACAATTTATGGATCTCTAATTACTTTTCTATAATTTTTCAAAGTTTAATTGAAAACTAAATAATTTACACTAGAGTTTGGAAAATGAATTAGAGAAAAAAAACATAGCAGAGATAAAATGCCAAATTTACAGAGTTGATTCTAATCAAGATGAGCAACCTTAGATAAAATTTACAAACCCCAAAATGGATTTTAATGCCTCATTGTGACAATTAAGGAATTTGCCAAAATTAGCAAGTGCAAGAAAGTTGAGGGAAAATTCAAAGGGAAACTCACGTCGGAATGATAGTTAATGAATTCCAATTTAATGTTGATCATAATGATTTTCAATTGAAGTCAATCTCATATCAAAATTTCTCAATGGGCGTAAAGATATAATATGTAACAATTGGTAAGCTAGTTTATGTGCCACATTCTACGGCAAAAGTGACTAAAGGACAAACTGGTGGAATACCAAATGTCACCCAAGGGGGAATTATATCATTTTTGTAATAAATTTATTCAAATAAGTCCAAAAGTCTCAAGTGAATATGGAAGGCCAAGGGTCACCTAGACTGGGCCTATATATTGTAATCTCATTTGATGAGAAGGGGCATTTTGCTCTTGAATTTTCCATGTACTATTGCTGAATTGTGGAGGAGGAGAAGCCTTAGAATTTTGGTTGTAGCTTGCACTGCTCATTTTGTAAGAGGTATTTCTGTGAATGAATAGAGAAGCTGTTGGACTCAATTTTTGCACAAGGTTATGGATATGGTGTGGATGAATGTTGTGGAACTATTTCCTCTTTGTCTCTCGCTTATATGCAGTAAGATTGTTCTTGATTTCTGGTGGATTATTCCTATATTTGTCGTTTTCTGTTGTATATGTGCTCCTGTGTTATTTGCTTTCTACGAGTTGTGGATGCAAAATAGCATGGTACTGTGATTATTCTAATGTTCATGTATTATTCTGTAGTTGTTATACATGTCTAATTTATAGCTATCTGTTTTCAGAATATGTAAATCAATGCTATTTCACCGCTTGTGCTTTTAATCTTGCTCCTAGCTAGGATAGGTTAGTATAGAGTAGGACTGCATCTTAGATTATTTCATATTGCATTTCATCCCCTTAAATTAAAACCCTAATTGGTGGACAAGGACGCAACTGGTGAAACCCAAATAAGTAATGGTTGTTGGGCCAGAATTCGGATGGGTTCCCTATTCCAAATGGTTCAAGGTCTAATTGGAACTTTTTATCAAGGAGAACCCCTATTGTTGGCCCTTGGTCATTTCGACCCATCAACAAGTGGTTGAGCACTGCTTGGGAAATTAACTTAACAATACACATTTCACATTTCAAATAAATTGATCTTTTCCCTTAGCTCTCCTCAAATCTTAGATCTAATCAACCTATAGGGATGCCTCCCTTGGCCTTGAGAGTTGGCCTAAATGAGGGAAGTTAAGCAATGAGGTGACAAGGTGTTTTTCTTTCGAAGTTGTACTAGACAGCACTAGTGGATTGAGACTTTTCCACTTAGGTGCTAAATCAAGTTGTAACACAAGATACTTGTGAAAAAATGATGTGACAAAAATCACAATGTGGTAAAGTGTTGTAACACCATCCAAGATTAAAACCTTACTAAACATATTAGTGAACAAATCTACAAACGGCCTTAAGTCGACAGGAAGCACAAGAAACTCAAGCCACAAAGGATAATGGGGTTCACCTCTATTATCCAAGTTAAAGTTAGAATTCCAAGATTGCAAATAAGCCAAGGAAATACAAGATCACCCCACAACATTCTAGATTTTGTCTCCCTTCTGCACACTCCTTGTTACTAGCCATGAAAAAATTGAAATCCCCTTTGCCAACATATGTATTGGAGTGAGAGGTGGGGATCTTAATCTTGTCAATTGTCAAGGGTAGAGAAGAAGGTTAATTCCAGGAAGGTACCACACCATTTTCAATCAACAACTTCCCATCAATCCTAATAGAGTTCAGTTGAGCTTCAACAACTTCGATTTCACTTGGGTTTTCTTTGTATTGCATTTTGGGGGACAACCACAACCATAGCAGCTTCATTTTGACTCCATTAACCCCAAAATTTAAGGCACTGATCTCTATCCAATTAGCCCCATGTGGGTTTTCATCCAAATCACTTCGCATGCCTTGTTTGCTTGCTACTATGTGTTAAGTGTGTCACCAGCTATTTTGTACAATAGCTGAATTTCTTGTGAGCCGTCAGTGTCATGAACATGTTCAATGTTCATCATCAGTGTTCAAAAGTTCAGAAGTCATTTTCAGGGCAATTTTGCCCCATTTGTAATAACTGCATGTTCATACCCCCATGGGGAATTTGTACAAAGTTGGTCTAAACGGGGTCCTTTTATAAAAGACTCGGCTATCCTTAGGTTTAGCCATTTGGGGGATACTCTAGAGTGTTTTTTCCTTAGGAATTATGCACTACTCATCAGTGGCGTATAATCCCTGAGTTTTTCACTCAAACCTCCAAAGCTGGAGTATTTTCCATGGTGGTCAAAACCTAAGGTGGTTATTAGAGTCTTGTGTCTAAGATTTTTTACGTGTTAGCCATCTCGATTAAGTCGTATGAACATGCACTAGGTCCCCTAGGAGTTTCATTTGATTCCGACAAAAGTAATTTTTTCCGTAATTTAAACCATTTTTTAATGGTTTAATTAAAAAATTTCAAGTTGTGATAAAAACCTCATCCGGAGGCGGAATTGGGCGTGGGGAGGCTCGTTTTGACGCTCAGAGCGTCCTTTTTACCCTAGCGCCAACTTTTCTAAGGTTTCAGGCGATTACATCGCCTCTAGGAGCAGTTTTTCATTATTTTGGCATTTAGTGGCCATAAAATGACAAAAGCACATAAAGACAAAAAATCAAATAAGTCAAAAAATGATGAAATTAAAATTGGAAAAGGTTGAATATTGTTAATATGGGGTGTACGACCATATTAAAAGAATAAAAGCACATGCTTAAACCAAAGTTTGATTAATTTTCGAATTGGTTAAATGGGGATGACGTGAGCATGGGTTTGGCCGTACGGCTAGCTCTCACGATTTGTTGATTTGGCAATTGGTAAGTGGATGGTTGAGATCACATTAAAGACAAGGTGGGCACATCTCAAGTTCTCACACCAACAAAATCGAGTTTGTCTCCTCTTCTAGCTCACGTGTCTCCTCTTCAAGCTCACGCATCCCTACATGAGCTCACGTCAATCCTTAATGGAGGCTCTCCATTGGCTTGGTGGAGCTTCCAAGGAAGGATGGGGGCGCCTTGCCAAGGTGGAGGCCACCTCCCCATCCACATTTACTCCAACTCGTTGTTACCTATTATGTTTCACTCCAAGCTTTCGTTGTAATTGGAATTCGAACTCATGTCTATGCCATTCGGCTCTCCTTGAAGCCATTTCAATTTAGGCTTTGTGCTCTTGTAGTTTGTATAAAGAGAGGTGCCTTTCACTCTCTTAGGATGGATAATTTCGGGCAAGCTTACTCTGCCATTTTTGTAACAGTGATTCTATCTTTTGCTATTGGAAATAAAGTGACTTTGGAGATCCATATGGTGTGTTCATTCTTTTTATGAGAAGTGCTTCATCTATATCAAGGTGATCTTGTTCTTTATTATCACTTATATTTCATTATTTTGATCAAATTACTAGCTTAGAAGTCTTTATTAAGTCCATAGGGTGGGCATTTGTAGTTCAATTTGTCCATCTATGCTGGGTTTTATGTGATCTAGAAGTAGTAAACTGTAGTTGGAAATACTGATACTCTTCTAATCCCATTTTATTTTGCATACTGGATTTGATCAAAATGTGTTTGTAAGTTGTTTATTTGTAGATCTCCCAGGGTTGAAAAGAAGTTTGAACTCGGTTGCTTCTCTTGTCTCTTCACAAGACCATTTCTCTAACATTGTGTGCATTTCAGGACCTCCTAAAGTCGATTTCAAGCTTCAAAAATTGGGCATGAAAGACTAGTTTGAAGATCCATCTTCAAAGTTATTTAAAACTTGCTACTGGTTACCAGTGAGAGACCTTTGATCTCCATTGGCTTTCTCCCTGCATTTGCATTTCCCATCCATTTGCATTCGCTGCCCAAAACTCAGTTTGTTCATCTCCTCTCCATCTCTCTTTTCGCTGCCCAAAACACAGTCCCTCCTTTCTCCTTATGCTGCACTAGAACTTAGTCCCAAAACCTTGCTCTCGCTGCCCTAAAAGTGTCATCTCAGTCCTCCTTCTGTTGACTGTTGTACCTTGCATTCTGCTGCTCCTTCACTTTGACCAGCTTCCTCCATTCACTCATTCATTGCATGCCTCATTCCATTCACTAAAAAAAACTCCTAAAAACACTTTAAAAAACCAGAGTTGTATTTTGTTTATCATAGTTTCATTTTGTTTTAAGAGTAGTTTCATTTTGTTATAGTTAGATCTAGTTTCTTTAAAAGTTTAAGGATAGTTTATTTTTGCCTAGATTAGATCTTGTTTTCATTATTTTAGTGTAGATGAGCTTGCTGGTTTAGAGTTAGTCTTTTGATAGTTTGAGTTTAGTTTCAAGCTATTTGCATTTTAGACTTCATTTTTACAAACTTAGATTTAAAGTAGTTTAATTTATTTCTGATTTGCTAATGTCTAATGGGTGCATGAGTTGAGTTTTCTTATGTGTAGGTATTGAAGAGAAAAGAGGATAAGATCCACTTTGAAGGAGTGAAGAAGAGGAGGACTTCAAATCCAAATAAAGAATTGTAAAACCAAAGAAGATCCAAACACTTTGAGATTTGAACCAAGAAGACAAATTTTAATCACTCTCCTTTTTGTAAAAGCCATTAAGGCTTCTTCCATTTCATCTTTTCTAAAGTTCTTCTCAAGTGGTTGAAAATCCAAAATATTGTACTTGATTAATAAAATTCATAAGTGGGGTTTTTAATCCCCCACACCCAACTTCCCCCATTTGGGGAAGTCTAGTAGTGTTCTTTGAGTGGTTTGTTCTCTAGCTTAGATTTGTTTCACCTAGTTTAGTTTCATTTTTTGCTTAGAACACTAATTGCTAGATTAGTTCTTTTTTGCTATTTAGTATATTAATTGTTAGATCATTGTTTCATTATTTATTGAGCTATGATTTGGTTTTTTTATTTACAATCTGCTAATCTTTAAAAAGAACCAAGACTCTTGAACTTGTCATAAGACAAGTCAAGAGCACTCTCTATCGGAGAGCATAAGTATTGCATTTCTACTGCATCTTAGAATATAGATTAGTCAAAGTTTCTTGAACTTCTGTCAAAAGACAAGTCAAGAGCACTCTCTGTCAAAGAGGTTCACCTGTGTGCTCTAATTAAAATCCGCAACTCATTACTCCCCATAATAAAATTCGAATTTATCTCGTTGTTTCCTTGTCGGAGTATGCTCTGACTAACCTAAAAATTGGATTACTCAGAAACGGCATTGGATTGTTAATCTTACAAGATTCAACATAATAAAACTTTCAACCCCATAACCAACGCACTAGTGTTATTTCGATAAATACTCAGGTAGTGGGCAAATTCCAAGTGTGGGTGCCGGGCTACCCAATCTGGACACTCGCTGGTTAAATTCTCTAAACACCTAGCTTGTGATTCCAGACAGGTCTGTCGTGTCTTCGAACGGAGCCACTGAAAGTATTTCCGGTTAGGTTTCCTAGACACCTAAAACAAGATTACATAAAATTTACAATAAAATAAACCAAGAACAATTGCAAAACGATCTCACAAACATTACCACTTTGAACTCTTGTATCAAGCAACCCAAGCACTTAAGACTATCTTTGACTCCATAAGGCACTGGTCCTTGTCATCAATTTTCATTTGATTTTTATCTATCTGGAGCATTTATATTATCATGGTTGTCTTGCTTTAATTTTATCAAGTGGTTGTTTCCTCAATCTTGTGATCTTGCATTTATCTTGTGATTATTTTATTTCATCACTATAAAGTTGTAATCATTCAAAAACTCCTAAAAAACACCCATCCGCATCACTCAACTCCAAAAAACACTTAAAACATAAGAGCCATAGAAAAACTCTTTGTTAGGGACAACCCCCCTTGGCTTCGTTAGGAGTTTGCCTAAACGGAGGAGCTGGGATTCAGGTGACAGTACCTGGCTCATTGCTTGCCCCCAAAGCCACACCTTCCCCACTTGTAGCGAGGGAACAGCTTTCGAAAGATTTCTGTTGCTGGTGTGCATCCCGACGGACAACAAAGTGATTTGATCTTGAGTGTGTAGTAAGCCATTTGAATGCTAGGGTTCAATATTAAAATAAATCCATCTCTTCATCCTCATTCTATTCCAAAGTTCGATCACTTTCTTCAAGGAAGAGACTTGGAATCATTACAACCCTAACACTATCTTCCACAGACTCTAAGTTAAACCTACTATTAAGCCCAGAGCAGCTGGGAATCGACCCCCCCCCCGCTCAAATCGATCCCAAATCGCGCTCCAGACGGAATCGATGAGGGATCGATTTTGGAAGCGCAATTCCTCATCGATTCCGTCCGAAATCGATTTTGCAATTCGCGAATTGAGGAAAAAAAAACGATCCCTACCTTTCTGTAATTCGACTGGGAATCGTCGCTCCCAGGTCGATCCCAGGTCGATCCCGAATCGAATCCGAATCGAACCCAACCAAAAAATTGATTCCGAGAGCGATTCCGCGGACGGGCGGATTTTTGAAATTTTTTTTTTATTTTTGGAATTTTTTTTAGGGTTTTTTTTGTGGGATAGGTCACTTTGGGCCAATAAAAGGTGAATGAGTCCATTTGGACTCATTCCATTACTCATTTGCTTGATTGGGAAGAGTTTGAGCTTGGAGTGAGTTTGCTAGTTGTTTGAGAGCTTTGAGCATTGAGTGGGAGATTGAAGGGGAGAGCTTGCAAGGGAGATTGAAGCTTCCATAGAGACATTCAACCACCATTGAAGAGCTAAAAGGTAGGCTCTATAAACTCATCTTTGTTTGTTTTTGCAATTTTTTTTCACTATGTTAAAAAATGGAAAACTTGCAATGTTCTCTTCTCCTACTCTTTCCAATATCTTCTTCTCCATCATTCTATTGCAAGGAACAAGTGACTCTCATCTTGAATCAAGAAACATGATGGGTATGTGGTTTTGGTTTTTCATTCCACTTCTTCTCATTATGATGGTGTTGGGAAGTAGATGTGGTGGTGGTAGTGATGAGGGGGAAGAGGTAGAGAGTGATGCATACCAAGGAGAAGAGGAGGAAGGGGAAGAGGGTGATGATGATGAGGATGAGGGTGAGGGTGATGTAGGGCAAAAACAAAAAGACACAACACCTTTGTGGAAGTATGTGACAAGGCAAGGGGGAGGGAAAGGGGGTGGAACCACAAAGTTTGGATGCCCCCATTGTGGGAAAACATACACAGGTTCATATACCCAGGTGAGAAAGCATTTGTGTGGGGTTATGCCATGCGATGTAGGTAAGTCTCATGGAGTCAAAACTTGTGACAAAGTGGGAGCTAAAGAGAGAAGCAAATACAAGATGGAAGAAGAGGCCGCTCAAAACAAGTCCAAGAGATCGAGGGTTGATTCTGAATCCCCACAGAGAATGTTTGGTAGTGGAGCTGTTGCTGGATCATCATCAACTCGATCGGGAGCCTCATCTCCCCGTGGAGTCTCGCCTATACGAAGAACATTATCCGATTTCCTTGACCAAGGTTGTTGAGATGATGTGGATTCAAAAGTTTATAGGTTTCTCTATGCATGTGGTGTGCCATTCAATGTTCTTCGCTCACCCTATTGGCATGAAATGGTACAAGCCATCAATGGTGGCCCTCAAGGATACAGAAGCCCTGGGTATGACAAAGCTAGAACCGTGGGACTTGACAGGGAAAGAGCCAAAATCAATAGTGCTCTTGGAAAGTTCACAAATGATTGGTCCAACTATGGGGTATCCATTGTATCTGATGGGTGGACAAATGTTAAACGCAAGCCGTTGATAAATATTCTTGGCGTTTCTGCTAGCGGTGCGGTCTTCCTTTCAGCCCATGACTACTCAGATCGCTACAAGACCGCTATTAATATTGCACAACCTTTACTTAAAACCATTCAGGAGATTGGGCCATACAATGTCATTCAAGTCATCACTGATAATGCTACTAATTGTAAGGCAGCAGGAGCAATCATTATGGATAAGTATCCCAACATATTTTGGTCAGGGTGTTTGGTTCACACATTGAACCTTTTGATGCGTGATATTGTTGAGATGAAGGACAATAATTACCGATGGATTGGTGCCTTGTACAAGAAAGATAAGAAAATGATCAAATTTATTACCAATCATAGCATGGCCCACCACATTTTTCGCAATCACTCTAAGTTGGAGCTATTGAAGATTGCAAAGACTAGATTTGCTAGCTACTACCTCACCTTCAGGAGGCTTTTGAAGGTAAGAGAGACATTGGCTAGTATGGTATCAAGTGATCCATGGCAGGAATTGAAAGACAGAGTTGCAAGTGCATCAGATAGAAGTGACTTTCAGAAGGTGGAGGACACCGTTCTTGAAGGTCATTTTTGGTCACAGGTTAGGTATGTTCTGCAATTCACCAAGCCAGTTTATAACATGATTCATTTTGCAGATACAAATCAGCCGGTGATTGGGGAGGTATATGAGCAGATGGATAGCATGCTTGGTCAAATCAAAGACATTGTTGAGGAAAGAGATGCAGTCTTGTATGACCATATTCATAAACTTGTGCTCAAAAAGTGGGATAATCTAAATGTTCCACTCCATGCCCTTGCATATGTCCTCACCTCAAAATACTATTCTCCAATTTGGTTGGCCCAACCTGCACCTGGGGGTCGAGTCAGGAAAAAACCCCACACAGATCCAGAGGTTGCTGCTGGGTATATGCTTGCATTAGAAAAGTTGGTCCCTGATGAGGAAGAGTGTGCTCAAGTACGGAGTGAATTGAGCATATACATAAGTGAGCATGGACGCTTTGGTTCCCTGTTAGAAACCAAAGATCGAGACAGATTGGATCCTATCCATTGGTGGAACATGCATGGCTCTGGAGCCACATATTTGCATAAATTGGCGCTGAGGGTGCTATCACAGGTTGTTAATAGCTCTTCTGCAGAGAGGTGTTGGAGCACCTACAACTTCATCCACAGTGTAAAGAGAAACAGTCTGAATGTAGATCGCGCAAAAAGCTTGGTTTATGTGCACTACAACTTGAGGTTGTTGTCCCATTTGTGTGAGGCGGCCAAGAATGATAGAACATTTTAGACTTGGGACAACAATCCAAAGGAGGCTAATGTGGAGGATGGAGCCATAGCATTAGAGCGCTTGGAGGCTGAACTATTGGGTGATCATGATGATCCAATTCAGACTACCCATATAGAGATGCCATCCCCAAGCAGAAGCAGCTTTCCGGATGCAGGAGTTTTGCCTTTAGCTTCACAACGTCCAATTTCAGCCTGCGGGGGCCATTCATCTTCTACTCATGTTCCACGATCACTTCCACCAGCACCTATTCCACCTAGAACACGAGAAAAGAAATTGGAAGTTACTCGTGGCAAGCAGAAAGCTTAGTAGATTCATAGTACTTTGTAGTTTGTACTTTGTATTTCATTTTCATGTTTATTTTGGTGGTTGGCCTATTTTGTAAACATTATGGCCTAGTTTGATGGCGAATATTATATGTTGAAATTTGAAGGTTGATGTTGTTGATGATTGATGATTGATGATTTGATGATGATCATTTAATGACAATGTTATAAGTTATGGCTCCTAGAATCTAGAAGACGAGATGATTAATGTTATATCAATGTGTACTAAATGGTTATATGAATATCTAGATTCTATGTTTTGATGTTTTCTATAGCTAATTTGGCATAATACATGTTTTTTTTAATTTATATGCATCAAAATATATTAAAATATATATTACATAAAAAACGCTCCCAAAACGGAAGCTTTTGAAAATTTCGCTTTTCGCTCCCACTCCCCACTCCCAACAGCGTTGATTGAGCCTTTCCTAGAATTGGATTGCACTAATCACACATAGTTAATCACCTAACCAAACCACATAACTAAGCTCAATAGTCTTTCATTTAAGTCTAGGAAGCATTCCTTAGGGTACTCTTCATCCTCTAATTGTCATAATCTTCAACAAGTACCTGTTATCACATCCATAGTAGCCTAGCTACCATGATTGCAGATCAGTTTCCTGTATATTTTTGAGCCAGTCCTTTACACCTTTTTTATGAGATCATCCTATGATGAACAGCATTTTGATGATCACTCACATATATTCAGTGGATCCAAAGTTTGCATAGTTAAGTCTCATGCCAAGACTGAGCCCCATGACCCCAGATCGGTGACTGAGATAGCCATTCCTCTATCATCCAAAGCAGATTGTTTACAATGCCCATATTATATTCAGATGCAGTGCTTCAATATGATTCAGATAGTTTAGATCAGGGACTTAGGTACATGATCCAGCAGGTATATTTTGGTACATGTGAGATTGTTGATGTGTTCTTCCTTTTATCTAGGTAGTTTATGACTGGGTATATTATGATGGTTGTTGGCTACATCTTATTTGTTGTTTACTTGTTCTTTAGAATAGAAGTGGTTGGTTACTATTAACAGGTGGTTCTTGAATATACTTGTTGGTCATACCCTTACTCCATGAAGTATTGACTTGCCCATTCCCTTATTTTAGGGCTTTTGCTATCCATGGCACCATTAGTCATTCTCTACGTCCATCTGTTACCTTCCAGTTTTGGTTTCTTCCCGACTCACACCTTAGCTAGTGATCTTGAGGACTTCCCCCACCTACACCTCTATGTTGGATAGATTCCCAATTTGCATTATGTCTCTGCTCTGGAGTGTGTGAGTTTAGTCACAGTGGTTGTTCTCCTCTAGCCCTCAAAACCAAGTATTCCTACAAATAGTGTTGCTAAACACTAGGGCATCGGATCTTAAATGCTATATCTAAGGGATGCTTAGTCAGCAGAAACAGTGTTGCTAAACACTAACCATGCATATCTATATTAGCTAGTCAATGGCCAAGGGACACCCACTCACCCTTTGTATGGTGTAAGGTTGTTTGCCCCTACAGAGCAACAAGGTGGTCACTCCATTGCACCTATGGACGGTGGCGGGCAATGGAGGTCATACCGAGTCATTATTTGAGGCCCACTAGGCTATTCAGGGAAGCTGCTCTTAGACGCTGACTAGTGAAAATCTATAAAGCAAAATAAATGTGAAATCTTAAATGAAAAAGATGAAAAATAATAAATTGCTAAAAGGTTGCTTGTCTAGAGTATATTGGAAGCATTCTCATCACTCTACCCATTTGTGAGACACCATCATTCCTCGTGTTATCTTCTATCCAGTATATGTCTAGGTGATCTCCCTAGTTCCTTCATCCAAGAGATTGCAGTGTTGAGGTTGTTGAGTCCTTCCCCTAGCCTAGCCTTTGTTTTTCCACCTTCACCCATGGTTAGCAAATTGTTCAGGTCAGTAAACAAGTATACACTTGAAAATCCTATTTTTAGTAGCTAGTTACTTTGATCTAAGCTTATCTTATTCATATTATTTACATGCTTACGCCAGTTAAACATCACTCTATGCTTTGGTCTAGCTACTGATGTAATTAAAGGAGCATATCATAACCATTTGTACTTGCAGCAACAGTTATTCATGCTCTGGATCACTATTTTGATCATTCTTGACTTGGTCAACCCAGTTTGACCAAGTCAACCACAAAGTCCAGGATGAGTTTGGGCAGACAGTGTTCGAGATGCATTATTCATGGCCCATATGTGTCCATTAGATGGTTCCATGCCTCAGACAATAGTTTCAGATGATGGTTTGATGGATTTTTTTATGATTATTATTATTTACAAACCATTATTTTTATTATTCTGGGCATAGATGAGCTTACAAAGATATCCTTTGATGGTCACACAGTGTATGAATACTCATTCCTAGTAGATTTGAGCATTATGAGCTCATTGGTGCACTCAGTTGTTGGTTTCGGGCACTTACAGGTGATGATATTGTCAGATTGCCTCTTTTCTACATTTTTCCATGCAGAAATGGCCTATCCAGCACTTGCATTGAGCTAGCACGTTCTCCTAGGGCACTCCTAAGGGGATGGGGGGTCCAGCCAATCGTTTTTACCATATTACCCCATCTCCAGACATTTTGGTGCAGTCGTATTTGTGTTTGGGACACTTGGAAGTGAGTTACAGGCATTTTTGTACTTTCAGAGGTGGTTTTCCAACAGAGAAATGGCTCATTGAGGAAATCGATTTGGCTTAATGGGGCAAGGCAATGGCATGAGAATGGTCTGGGATACTTTGATGATGATGTCAACACCTTCTAGCACTTGTTTTGTCATCAGTATGGTCCACACGTCCCAGTGTTCGTCATTTTGGATATTTTATTGTGTCTTTGAGGGGGGCACGATTTGGTCTTATGGTCACTTTATGATATTATATGGCCATATTACTTGTTATTGTGCCATGGGGTCATGCTAGTGAAGGATATGATTACCTCCTAGCCCCACCATGTGTTTTATCATGTGTCTTAGTCACTTGTCATGTCGTACATCCCCCTTGGGCGATTTAGTGAGTGTGCCCCCCTCTATTTGTGAGTTGATCCATGTATTGTATTTCCGACTCATCTTAGCCATTGATTATTATTGTTATATCTTTTGATCTCCACCACTCATTTAAAAAGCGGTTAGGGTTTCGATCTCTCTCACTCCTATTTAAAGGAGACCCCCCTCATTGTAAAGGGGACTTTTGGCTCTTGGATTTTGGAATACAAAGAAATATCTTGGAGAATTCTTGTGATCTTGGGTTGAATGCTTGGCTATGGTGATTGAAACTACTTTTCCATTGCACTGAAGGATCTTGGTAGCTATCTTGCATATTTTTTCCACTATTTCGATTTGCAGGTGAAGGAGGCGATTTGGAGAGGGGCGCATTGGTTGGGGAGACCCACCCTACTACTTATGTCAAATCTTGGTTTACAAAGGGAGTGATTTTGTCTCTGTACCAATTATTCTCTATCTTTTACTTCTAGCTTGCATCTACCTCCACCTTTGTTTGCTAATTGAATTTTGTTCCTTGGTTTTGTAGAGAGAGGAGGATGCACTTTTGGATCTGGGAAGTTTGTTGGAGCAAGAGAAGTGACCAAGACTTCATTTGATCTTTGCAGGAGTAATCCTCGTCAAACCGACAATCATCTTCATCATCCAGGTACGCTACAAGTTACGCATTTGGCTCATTAGCTTACCCATCTATCATTTTTCTTCAAACCCTAACCTACAAAATCTTATAAAAATTCCCTAGCTCTTACAACTTGGAATTTGGATGAATGATTTATGGGTTTTCCACTTAAGGCCTAGCCCCAAGTGGGTCCTCAAGGGCATCACCCTTGGGAGACTCCATCTACCCTAACCCCTAGGCACTGATCTCTAACTATTGCGCCCTCTTTGATTTTTCCCTCTTTCTCGGTTGTTTGAGTCTCATGTTTGGCTTATGAGCTTGAACTCTGTCAAATCTATCATCGAGCCTTGCTAGGAAGCCCCTATCCTTTCAGATCTACTCCTTGGGACCATTTTCCATCTTTTTAAGTACACGTTTCCCAAGGTACCTAGATTTGATCATTTACCCTAGCATCTTTTACCCAGATTAATCCTTAATCTCAAGTTACTGCAATTGATCTAATTAACTCTTATATCGCATATCCCCTAAGCCTCTCCAGTAACTCGTTTCCTTAAATCTAGGGTTCATCACTTTTCATCATTGAATATCTTTATCTAATGTTTGATTTGGATCTCTCTCTCTAAGAGTAGATCAGGGTCTCCCCCTTTGTTATCCGGGGCTTGGATAGCAAAAGGTGAAGAGTGCCTCGATTGGCATGACAACCAATCCATCTTGGGAATCGAGGCCCTCTTGGGTCACCTCTTTAGTTTCCTAGCACCTTTGTTGTCCTGGATAGGATCACCTTTAAGGGCAACTACAAGTTGTGTGATAAAAGTACCCTATAGTCTAAAAGGGGTCTAGCTATTTTGCTTGACTTGGGACACTTCCCATGGCTAGTCTAGTTCACCTTGTGTGGATTAGGAAGCCTAAAGAGAGAAGAAACCTATCTAGTGTGACAACCAACATATTTTGGGGGATTGGATTCTTTAGGTATCATGTTCTTGGTGACTGTACTTCTCTGCCATCCTGGATAGGATCACACTTTAGAGGTCACTACAGAAATTGTGATAACAGATCCCATCAAATTGTTCTTTGACAGGGAGGGCCATTCCTCATTCTCAGTTGGTGGCACCATAGTCGAAGAAAACTTATCATTCAGAGAAATAGCCACATTGCAAGACCCCTCTAGATCTTGACAATCGAATGAAACAAACTCCAAGGGAGAACGTTCCTTTGATCGAGCTTGTCTAGCATATACTTGTCTATCATTTTCTGCTTCTGGAGAATGGCTTCTAAACGTAGGTCATCCCTTCGATCTAGTTCTAGCGTGGTTGGCCATGGGCACACCCCTTTGGGTGTCACGGCTCAATCCCCTGCAGAAATATCAAGCCCAAATGACCCTTTGTCTTAAGCGGACGTAGACTCACGCAGGTTCTCTTCAACTTGCTGAATCTTCAATGTTCTTTTTATTTTTAAATACGGTATTTCCCCATTTCCAAAATCATAGGGTGTCATGTTTCCATTTCATATCCGTTTGCATGTTTCATACAACTTAGGTATATATGCATATATTTTACTTACCAACCCTTATGATCACAGATGTTCAAAACTGATCTATAACAAAATGGTCAACCAATCATGTTTTGTTGCAACAAAATGAGTCATGGTCGACCATAGGGAGCATGAGAAATAACCAAGAAGCATAAGCTTCTAAGAAATGATTATTAGGTGCTCAAAGGTATTGTTATCACATATATAGTAGTCGGGTTACCACACATTATTTTTCAGATTCCAGAGCACTCTTCAGCGAGTTCCTTTACATTGAGATGATGAGATGAGCATCTATCTATGGATCACTATCAGATTTTGGACAGCGTATGTATTCCCCATGCCATGACTAAGTCTCAAGACACTCAGAGAGATGACCGATGTAGCCATTATACCATTTATGCAAAGCAGTCAATAATTGCCCAGAGTTACAGTAGCAGTTTCAGAGGATAGATGATGGTTCAGAGGATGAGCATTCAGGTATATGACTCAGCAGGTATATCATGGTGTTGTGGTTATATTGCTTTTATATTCATTCTTATGGCATGTCTTAGCATTTAGTGTCATGATCTGGCGATCATATAGATATGTGGACCTGGTTGATCTTATTATATATATTCGACTATCCTTACTTAGACTTAGAAGTTCACTAGTCATACTCATTGGTTTTACCCTCCCTAGGGAGAATAGAGGTGATCATTCCACCATACCTTGGCTTGCTAGTGTTGGCTCCATTATTCATTGTCTTCATCCATCCATTACCTACCTTTTAGTTTATCACCCTGACTTACTACTTGACTAGTGGCATGGAGGACCTTTTCCCCACTGTAGCCTCTGTATTGGATGAGCTTCCCTGTTTATTGTGTCTCGGCTCTGAGTTGGTGACAAAACTTACCTTTGGTGAGTTGGATTGTAGGCCTAAATCATTCTAGTCGGTTGTCCCAATGTTTGGCATTGGCTCGAACTCCCCCTAGTCACTTGAGATGTTGTTGGCTAAAACTGAAAGCTCATGTACTACTTATGG
This sequence comes from Larix kaempferi, assembly GCA_027924585.1. NCBI lineage: Eukaryota > Viridiplantae > Streptophyta > Pinopsida > Pinales > Pinaceae > Larix > Larix kaempferi. The sequence continues at coordinate 8,836,495 of BSBM01000445.1, forward strand.
AAACTTATAAATTCGCCCATGGAAACTAAAAAGGGCAAGAGCGATGAACTGCTAAAAAATACGCCTCGAAGAGTATAAAAGAAAGGTCCAAAAAGCAATGATTCTTAAAAGTTATATCTAAACAATTGTTGACCTTATATATGTATAAAAAACATGCCCTGGATGCAAGCTGCAACTAGTTGTGCTTATCAGCACACCTGAGATCCGAAGGGTTATGTAGGCCAAAAAGGCCATGAAATGAAATTGAATGATCCTAATGAACCTGGATCAACTTGATGTAGACATGATGCCTAAGTTGAATAAGCACTCTCTAAACAACTTATCCATTTGTGAGACACCGCCATTCCCTGTGTTGTTGCTCATTCAGTATATACTATGGTGTGTATTCCCTTTCCCATATCCAAAGTGTCACAATGTTAAGTCAGTCAGTCACCCTTTAGCCTAGCCATTTTATTTTAGCCTTCACCCTTCACTAGCAAATTGATCACAAATATGAAGTAAGTATGGTCCTGAAAGTCTAGTCTGAGTCATATAAATAATTAATGACACTATATATTTGGATTTAGATCACCAGTAATGATTACTTTGTGTTATAATTGCAATTTGAATGAGTTGTAGAGCATGCATTAACCTTTGACACTTTGTAGCAGCTTCTGATGGTAGTCTAAGTTATATTTGGTCAATATTGACCTGGTCAAACTTAGTTTGACCAAGGTCAATCACAAGACATGAGATTATTGGACCTTATGATGACACAAATAGATGATATATGGTCTATGTAAATGTACATGACAGTTCTATGCATCAGATACAGGTTTATGATGATGATTTACGGTTTTCAGCATTATTTGATCATTTACAAATTATTATTATTTCACCTATTCTGGTATATTGGATATATTATACGATCATGCAGAGATCTATATGGTGTATGAGTACACATCTTGGATAGTTTTGGACCTTCTGAGTCCAATGACATAGTCTATTTTCAGTTCCGGGCAGTTACAGTGATGATTTAGCCTCAGTAGGCTGTCCTAGTGCAGTTTTGGTCTGTCGGAGACCCTGTCAGAGCAGAGATGATTTTCATTTGGTTCACCTAGGGCGCTTATGATGAAGGGGGTGGTCCAGCCACTTGTTTTTACCATATTACCCCCCTTCCGGACACACTGGTGCCCTCACCTTGACAACGCAGGCACTCCAGGAAGCAGTTTGGGGCAGGTACACACTTCCCGAGGTAGTTTTGGATTGGTAGAAATGGCTACAGAGGAATTCGATTTGGGATACTGAGGCAATTTTTTGGAATGGGAGGATCAGTGATGATGAGTGGGATGTCTTCCGCACCTTCTCTAACAGTTTCAGCTTCATCGGGGCCCACATCCATCACTTATGGCACTTTCTGGTGATTTCTGAGGTCTTTTGAGGCCTACGATTTGTCCATAGAGACACGATTTGGTACTTTGATGACTATTTTATTATTATTGTGCTATGGGGATTGACCAAGGGTGGCTAAAATTACCCCTTGGACCCACCATAAGCTTATTGTTATATTTTGTCATCATGATTTGGTGGGATCCCCTCTCTTAGGGCGATTTTGTCCACTTATGGTTATATTTTATGGTTGATCCATGTATTTTATTGTTGAGCTCATCTCAACCATTGATTAGATCTTTTGATCTTTTAATCTTAGCCACTCATGTAAAAAGTGGTTAGGATTATGGTCTCTCTCCATCCTATTTAAGGAGAGAGCCTCTCATTGTAAAATCATCTAGAGATTTTTGGCTCTTGGTTCTTCGAATAAAATTTCTATCTTTTGGAGTACATGCTTGGGTTGGAGTGGATGTTGGTTGTTTTGATTGTAAATGCTTTTGTCCATTGCACTGGAGGATCTATTGTAGCTATCTTGCATATTTGCCATATCTTTTTACAGGTGGAGAAGACTTCTTCAACAAGTGCGAATTGGTGGGGAGGCTTGCCCTTCAAGCTTGGAGGAGGACGTTTTGGGTTAAACAGGGAGTGGTTTTGTCTTTGCACCAACTATTCTTTGCTTATCTCTTTCTTGCTTGTATCTACCTTCAACATGTTAAACTGATTGATGCTTTGCTCCTTGGTTTTGACAGGTTAGAGGGGCACATATGTGGCTTGGAAAAATCGATTTTGCAAGAGGGCTTCAAAAATTCTCCATTTGATCTTTGGCAAAAGTAATCCTCATCTCAACTAGCATTCATCTCTTCATCCAGGTATGCTCCAAAGGTATGATCTTCTTCTTCCTTGAATCATCCATAATTTCTAGATCATAAAAACCCTAATTAATCAAAACCCTCATTTTTGGTTTTTCTTAGATCTACTTAGATCTAGCCTTACTCTTGAAGAGACATTAAAGCCCACCTCTATAGCATCCACCCCTAGTTGGATCTATAGTTTGGTGGTGATTGGGTTAAAATTGACACACTTTTCAAGGCAATAAAGCCCTCTTGAACCAAATCGCACTTCCTTGGAGAGGCTTGTTTGGTTAGATCTAGCATATGGGTAGGTGAGATCCCACTTGATTTGCAATCTACATATTTGATAACCTACCCCTAGACTCTTACTTTGGTGATTTCTCCCTTGTGGGCATCATTCCACATTTTAAGGGATTAAAACCCCCTTTTGAACTACTTGGCACCTTAAAACTCAGATCTAGTAAGATCTAACCCTTGGATTGACTTGATTTTCTAAATCCACATAGATCATTGCCTAATCTACTTGGATCTACAATTTGGTGGCCATTGGACTTGATTTGACACACCTTATCCACCTTTTAGCCCTCCTTGAGCAAGGTCGCACTTCCTTGGGTGACTGAGTTTGCCCACTTCTAGGACCTGGGTAGTTGAGATTTCAGTGGATTTGGAACGGGCATGCCTTGAAACCTATATCTAGAGTATCATTTTGTGACGATCTTCCTTGGGGGTAGCATTCCTTGTTTTAAGGATTGTGGTCCACTTGGGTCACTTCATGAAATCCTAGATCTAGCAAGATCCAACCACTCTATCTCAATTAGCCCACTTGTCTTGACCTCTAGGTGTCCCGATCTACACTTTGACATATCTTTTGACTCCATTAACCCATCCAACAAGGCACTAGTCCTCCTTAAGCAAGTCGCACTCCTTGAGAATTGGGTCAAACCTTAGATCCAGTATGTGGGTATTCCTAGTTTCAACTTAGATCCATAGATCTACTCATTACTTATCCTCTAGTGCCAATTGCATCCCTTAATTTCACCTTGTGGGTCCACATTAAGCCATTCCACATATCCCAAGAAAGTGGGTCCCACTTGTGTAATACATGGTACTAGATCTTCTCATTATAACTAATCATGTGGCCTAAATCATACATTGGTTGAAACATTAATCATCTCTCAAACCACCTTCAACCATACTTCAATTTCTAGGTCCACTTTACCTTGCATTGGTTTCCGTAACTTACCATTTACTCATCCCTAGAAACCTTTGTCTGGGTCCAATCATCTTTGATTGGTTATAGGGTCTCCCCCTAGGTCTTGATTTATCTAGATCTAAAGTGAAGAGTGCCTCAGTTGACGTGACTCCCACCTTGCATTGGGAACCGTGGCATCTCTCGGGTCACCTCTTTAGTTGTCCATCCCCTCTACCATCCCGGATGGGATACCACTAGGGACAACTACAAGTTGTGTGATAACAGGTATGTTGTTCATTCAACCTTCAAAAGCATATAAAAATAGATTGTTAATATGAAGCTCTAACTAATCCTTCCTGTCATCAAGATTCTGCTGAACTCGCATAGACAAGGGAGCTCCTTGTAATCTATGGCATTATACTTTTCCCATTAATATTTCATAAGAATCTATGTTTCTTATTCAGAATAATATTCAGAATCTAAGTGAGTCACTAAAAGTTTCAACCTTTTGTCAGATAATGTAGATTCCCAGCTTCTTGAAGGTTTAAAGGGACATTACAAAAATTGAAAAAAAAGGCAATTGTATGCATGAAAAAGACCTGTGTTTCAGTTCTTCCAAAAACCTTTAAAGAGACACCTTCTAGAAAAGAACCAAAATAGTCTTTTGTTTTCAATCCAGCATAAGAAAGATAACCTCTTTGATTCTCATAACAGTCTGGAATCTGGTTGAAGCCATACCTTAGGACTAATAAGGCGAGTAAAAGGATCTCCTAGTGTTGCAATCATGCCACTAATCTTGTTGTAAGCAGCATCTTCTGTCTTCAATGGAAACATTTCAACAAGTGTTTGTTGCAACTTCAAGTCCCAATCTGCAATCAGAGCAGTAGCACATTGCATTCAAGTCTTGAAAACATAACCATGTAAAAATAAAACTAGCCAGGGAAGACTCATTAATCTAAGTATCACATTCCAACAGGCCTTCCTTGCCCATGCTGTAGATTCCTGAGTCAACTTACCTTATATAATTCTCAGAATTCACATTGGCAGATGAGAGAATTAGTGCACAATCACTGGATTATACCTAAAGCAATCCGCACCCAAAATTCAATTGAACCCAAGCATATATCCTTGCTGCCATTTAATTCTTCTTTATTCTGCACTCAGTCGTTGTCAGAAGGGAAGTAGAGGCCAAGAATCGGGAAGCAGCAATAAGCTCTCAACCTTTTCAAGGTAACAAGCAAAAGTCCAGAAGTTTTTTGGGTATATGTGAGATTTGTTATGTTCTTTCCAGTAAAACCTCCTAGGGGAATGAGAATTGTGGCATAGAGTTTGATATTGAAAACAACAAACCATCGCACTGAAAACTGGAACTAGCTTCAAAAAGAGGATATGAATTAATTTTACCTTGGTGATTATAGGTAGGGTCAACAAAGGTTTCCCGAATCACTCCCCATGCTTCCACTAGAGTTCTTTGAACTATATTAACCTGCATCACCAACATACAGCATAAACTACCACTTAACTACCCCTTCACCAATAAGCAAAAATATACAACAAGATTGCAACCAATTCAACAACACACAAAGATATTTCAAATTGTAGCCCCACCTCCTAATATAAATAATTCACAAGCTTACCTTCACTTCATTGATATACAACAACAAACAGCAAACTAACCTCCACTTGACAAATACAGAGTGAGCTACAATCTAAACCCCATTTCACTGATTCATAACTGTCTATCACAATTTACTTCTTTCTTATGGATGCGAACCAAGTCATGTATTACAACAAAAATATTGACTACACAAAGAGGGATCTCACAAAGCAGAACTTAGCCTTCACCCAAGAAAGGATGGCAAGCATCTTCAATTGGGCACCCATATCAGAAGAAAAACTGTACTTAATAACTAAAAGACGCTTAGCACAAATTTGAGTTGCTGTCACACAAAAAACTATGATAATCTAGTCTGCTAAAATCCTTCCTTGAAAACTCAAAAGGTCGCTTTACATGTCACTTTCCACAAATACTGGAGAGTAATGAGTCAAAGGGCAAACCAAAGTGACCACTTAACAAATAAATGACAATAATACTACAACCAACCCCATCTTCATGAATGTAAAATTGAAATTGTTATGAATCAACCTCCACTTTACCAAAAAACAGCTGTATAGTATTATTTAACCTTGACTACAAAATTACACATCATTAAAATTTAACCTCTAATGTAAAAATATACCACAAATACATGTCCACTTTACCAGCATGCCATGACGTGCTGCAGTTAAATTGATGTTTTTAACTATACAGTGGCATTACCTATGTAGCAAGAAACTCCTAAACTATCCACATAACAGTACCAAAAACTCATGGAAACTCCAAAACATCTTGAAAACATCTCAAAAAACCACAAGTGCCCATGAGGGGTGTGGAATCCATAGGAAGTCTAAAAAACCCTAATCTATTGAAAATGAAGACAAATTAACCTTGTACAACCAGTTGCATGGGGTTGCTATACCTCATTTTTGCCAGAGCAAATCAGAGCTAGACCAATTTTGTTGAGCAGGGAAGTGTTACAAAGCAGTGATGCCTTGAGATTTTTGGGCTTGGGTACTGGTTGCCACTTTTGTATATGTTGCCTATGATGGATCCCCGTGCTTCAGTTTTGTGTCAGATGCATGCCTAGAGGATGTTATGTATGGAATGTATGATTTATATTGACGGATTTACCAGTTGTAGATCATTAGAGAAAATTTGAGATCTAAAATGGGCCTCCCAAGGAAAATAATAAAATAATAGTTAAAATAATAAAATAATATTTATGAATTTTGGAGGAAAAGAGAAAAAAACTACATTTTTTCTATGGATTTTCAACATATCTCCCTATCATTTTACCCAAATTTCAAGCAGGAGAACTCGTTGGATGCGGAATTAAATTATGCATCGAACGAATACCCACACTGCATACTATTGAGGTACCCCACCCCATGAAAAATGAGAAATACATCAAAAAAACGTGTTCAGTACCCACATTGCATACTTTTGAGGTACCCCACCCCAAAAAATGTGTTAAGTACTTTTGAAGTACCCCACCCCAAAAAACATGTTAAGTACCAACACTGCATTGTTTTTTTGATGTATTTTTCGTTTTTCGTGGGGTGGGGTACCTCAAAAGTATGCAGTGTGGGTACTTGTTGGATACAGAATTTAAATCTGCATCCAACAAGTTAACACTTTTTTTTATGTATTTCTCGTTTTTGTGGGGTGGGGTACCTCAAAAGTATGCAATGCGGGTACTCGTTGGATGCGGGATTTTATTCTGCATCCAACAAGTGCTCCCGCTCGAAATTTGTGTAAAATGATGGGGAGATATGTTGAAAATACAAATTAAAAAAAATAGTTTTTTAATGTCAAATATGCCATGTCAACCATTATGGTTGACTCTTTTCTTAAAATTCTATTGGTTCTTGAATTCAATGGCTCTTTTTCTTATGTGAAGTGGTTGTGCCCTCCTGCAAAATCGTGTTGGCTAGTGTTGTTTGGTTTCAGTAACATTTTTCATTCTTTTGTCAAGCAAATAAACCTTGCCTCACTTTTGCCCTGTAATCACTCCCCTTGTCAGTTTATCCGATCCTGGGTGACAAGAAAGAGCAAAGGATTGTACTGGCTAGTTTAATTAAGCACTTTAACAACTTATTTGCAAATTGAGAAAATAAGGATTAGTCTGTGGAGCTAGAGAGGTAGAGGCTGAAGGGAGCCTCATGGCACTTTGTGTCCTCCTATTGAACACCTGGCTTTTCTTTGGAGCTGACTTGTGGAGCTAGAAGGAAACCTTGTTGTTCTCTTCTTGAGCACCCAACAGTTTCTCTCAATCGAAGGATAAGGGTTAGAGGCAGTCACATTAGATTAGATTTTTCTTTTCTCAAACACTAATCCCCTAAGCTAAAGTGAGACTTAAAATTTACTAACATTTACAGGACCATTGCAAAACTTTCAAGCATTAAATTAATTAATATAGAAACAAGATGTGGAAGTAACTACCTACCCAAGTAATCGTATGGCAAATTGTTGCAACTCGGGAGCATCAACACCATGAAGCCACCACCAATCAATCGGATCCTTCTTCTTGCGCCTATCAGCCAAAGAAGCATGTGAACCAAAGACACCTCGCCCACATGAAAATTGGGCAAACTAAAATCGTATCTCAGAAGCATCTTCTGTAGAACCGTTTGCAGTCATAAACCCTTTAACCACCTCTCTATCTTGGGAAGGAGGCCTCCTTCCTGTTGTGGAATCATACCATTTGGGATTAACTGCATAGGCTGCCATATGAAGTGGGCTGTTCAATTTATTCCATCGCCCATGTATAAATGATTGCAATTGTGGCCATAAAGTAAGATCTTTCTTGTTTGTGATGGATTGGATCCTCTCACATAGAGTCCATGTTCTCATAAATCTCACCTAAACATGGACCATCTGTGTCTGCATAGCGAAGCATATCACATATTGGCTCTACAAATTCCACAACAAATTTTACATCAGCCCAAAACCGATTATCCAATATCAACCGCTTCACCTCTATAGCTTCCTCTGAGGTAGATTGTCTCCATTGCTCCCACATATCACTGATAACTGTGGCAGCTAAAGCCCCTTTCATCTCCACAAGCCGCCTAAGAAAAATGTAGTAACTTGCAAATCTAGTGTCAGCCAACTTAAGAAGCTCCATTTTGGCATGCTTGCGGTAAATGGCTTGTGATTGGTGGTGGTTGCATATGAACATTTGAATTTTACGGCCATTCTCAATTAATAACCGAACCCATTCAAGTTTCCCAATGTCTTTCAATGCATTATTCAAAGAATGCAAAACGCATGGTGTCCAAAAGATATGCCTATGGTACATCAAGAAATCAAAAATTAAAAACAAAATTAGATTTTGCAGTGATTTATAAATTCTGAATAAGACTTAAGAACTAAAAATTAGAAAAAAAAATATACTTGTAATTAAAAATCAGACTTGGAAAGTTGGAAGTTGACACTAACCTATACTCCTTTTGAACCATCACCCCAGCTGCTTTGCAAACTGGAGTTGCATCAGTAACAACTTGAACAACATTGGTTGGCCCCACCTCCGCAATGGCATCACATAATTGGTCTTTCAAGAACACAACGTTCTTTTCTTGACCAGAACAATCAATGGCCCTTAGAAAATATGGACCAACTATGGAAGAGATAATGATGTTTATCAATGGATGATTCCAACAATCAGTCCAACCATCCATGATAATGGAGCACCCATCTACACTCCAAGATCCCTTCAATGGTGCCATTGCCTTCTCAAGATGATTTTTCTCCTTGTCCACCAACACTATTCGGAGCTTCTCATAACTAGGTGGCTTATACCCCATAGGTCCATAATTAATTGCATGAACCATTTGCTCAAAATATGGTGAGCGAGCTGCATTGAAAGCAAACCCACATGCAAGAAAAAATCTTGCTATGGCAAGATCAACACCCTTCCTGCCTTTGACATCAAACATGTCATAAAGGCCACCAAGTTTTGGTCTTTTGTATCCCTGTTTAGTGCTTTTTGATGATCTTGATGGCACATGCTCATCACCAAGCTGAACTTCTTCATCATCCGATGGCATTTCATCCTCATCGGTGTCATCCCCAATAGCATGAGCTGGAGGCCTTGAAATTTCCTTCCCTGCCTTACCCTCAGCCCTAAGTTGCTCCTTTTGTACAATAGGGTGTCTTAAGGGATCCTCCGGATCTCCAGTACAAGCTTCAACACCCATCCTTGGAATATTCATGAAATGGGCTTTCACTCTAGTATAGGTCCCTTTCCACTCAGCCTTGCAAAGTTTGCATTTTATTAAGGTTGTCCCCCTTGAAGACTTTTCTGGTTTTTTCTTCTCCACATGCTTCCACAGTGGATATTTTGGATTACCTGAAGACATTTTTTTATTTTTGAATTTTTCCTTTGGACCGTCTTCTTTTGACACCTCTAACGGCTATATAGTGACTATGATACACCACTCACAAATGAACTGAGCTGAAAATGCCTGAAATTGACAGTGGACAACTGGAAATTAGCATGAATTTTGAAATTGTCACTATTTTAAATTTTAATAATAACTGACAACAAATATAAATGGCCAATGGCAAATGCTTAAGGAATTCAAGTTTCACAGTAGAGAAGTATCCGGATTTTGTTAGTCGAGAGAAAAATTAACAGAGGAGAAAAAATAATTTAATAAATCAGAATCTATATTGGAGTCAAGGGAGATCAATCTGAAATTTTAAAATTAAATTTGGTTTTCTGTTATTGAGTTTAATTATTAATATTTTTTTAAGGCTAAATGGCAAGACTTCAAACTATAATGTTATTCGACTGCTAAAAATTCAACAAACTGTCAAAAACAGAGTTTTTGATTTAGCTTTTGTAAACAAAGGATGATCACGATTTTTTAATTTTTAATATTAGGCGTTAATGGAAGTTGTGACAACTTACAAGCTGTGAATTTTCCATTAATTCTGTAGACTGTAATTGTATAAAATAATTATAAGTCAGCAAATATAATTATAATTAATAAATTATTAATAAGAAAATGAAACAGAAAATTAAAATTTTGAATAACACTAACAGATATGTTGTTCTTCGTTCTGAGAATCTGAACTGAATCACTGATCAGTGATCTACTCGCGAGTGGCCTCAAGTCTCAACCCTCCAAACTCAACAGTGGCCTCCAAAAGTGACAGTGGCAACAACCTCCAAGCTTCACCGACGGATGGACACACAGCACTAGCAGACAGAAATAACTTAAAACGGCCAAACTTCACCAGCGGATTGAGCTATTTGTGAGCTTCATTTTAGGTTTATGGGAATGGGCCCCACCATCCACCTCACCCATACTCACCTATGAACCGAATTTAAATGCATTTCCAGGTCCGCGGGGTTAGTTTCATGGCCGGAAGTACCCGCGGAGTACCCAAACTCGTGGTACGCAGGCCGTTTTGAAGTACCGGTACCCTAAAATCAGTAACCAAGTACCCGATACTTGGGTTAAGTACCTGGTACTTACACAGTACTCCCAGAGGTACCCGTTCCCGTACCAGGTACGGCAGTATGGGTACCCAGTACTAGTACGGGTGCCCAACCCCCCGGTACGGTTACCTTGGCAACTTAGGCCAGTTGTGAAGCCATATGGCTTCGAAAGTTGTTATCAGGTCTATTCGATCTGGAATTGGATACCACAGTGATTCTATGTGATAATCAAAGTTGTGTGAAGATGACAGAGAATCTTATGTTCCATGATAAGTCGAAGCACATAGAAATATGGTACTTCTACATTCAAGATATGGTGTAGAAGGGAGCTGTAAAGCTCTAATATGTGAGCACAAATGAGCAAGTTGCAGATGTGTTGACTAAGCCTCTGTCTCGTGTGAAGTTTGAGCACTTCCGAGACAAGCTTAATATAGTCCATAAGGACTTCCCTCAAAAGGGGGAGTAGTGTTGATGTTACTATGATGGCAGAGTTGTAGGATTGATCATCCTCAGACAATGATCTCGTAATTCCGAAAGGAAGGATAGTCTTAAATGTTGATCCCTAGACTAAAATCCCGTAATTCTGAAAGGAAGGATTGTCTAAGATGTGAGTGTTGGACTGAATCCCTTAGTTCTGAAAGGAAGGATTGTCCATGATCCCATAGTTCCGAAAGGAAGGATCACCAGTGTTGTTGGACTGAATCCCTTAGTTCCAAAAGGAAGGATTGTCCATGATCCCATAGTTCCGAAACGAAGGATTGTCCATGATCCCATAGTTCCGAAAGGAAGGATCACCAGTGTCATTGGACTAAATCCCATAGTTCCGAAAGGAAGGATTGTCCATGATCCCATAGTTCTGAAAGGAAGGATCACCAGCATTGTTGGACTGAATCCCATAGTTCCAAAAGCAAGGATTGTCCATGATCCCATAGTTTCGAAAGGAAGGATCACCAGTGTTGTTGGACTAAATCCCGTAGTTCTGAAAGGAAGGATTGTCCATGATCCCATAGTTCCGAAAGGAAGGATCACCAGTGTTGTTGGACTGAATCCCGTAGTTCCAAAAGGAAGGATTGTCCATGATCCCGTAATTCCGAAAGGAAGGATCACCAGTGTTGTTGGTGTATCAAGTCTTATACTGACGTGCTACAGATGATGATGTTCCAGCTCCGTGTTGTAGATGATGATGTTCCAGCTTCGTGCTACAAATGATGATGTTCCAGCTTCATGCTATAGATGATGATGTTCCAGCTTCGTGCTACAGATGATGATGTTTCAGCTCCGTGTTGCAGATGTTGATGATGTTACAACAAACTGTTCCAATTGCTGATATTGATGTTGTTGAAGGACTTCCAATGATTTATAGATGCACCAACCAATGTTCCAGATGATGTTGTTGATGCCTCCTCCCTCCTTTCGATGATGTTGTGTAGAGCCACACCTATTGCTATTGTTGTTAGTAGAATACCCTTCTTGTTAAAGGGGAGTGTTGAAATAATGTAACTTCGAAGAATATTCTACTTGTATTATTCCTCCTTCGGGAGATGTCTTTAATATAAAAGGTCATGTAAAAGTCATGAGGTAAAACCTCCATTGTAAGTCAAGTCATTAGTACCCAAAAGAATGTAATATAAATATTATTTGAGTCTCCCTAGAGAGGTCGGCCCAATTAATTTAGTGAGGTCGACATAGTTAGGTTAAATGTCAAGTAAAAGGTAAAGTATAAATAGAGAGTGGTTCCTCTCATTTGTACCATTCACTCACTCAAGCATTGCATACTAGAGAGAAGAGGAAGATTGCGAAGGAGGAGGAGGATTGCTCTTGGCTCTAGAGTTTGGATTTTGTCTCTCTTCTTTATGAGACTTATTTCTTTGGGTGTTGTACTTTGGTAATCTATATCGAGGAAGTTCTTGCTGGGTTTTCTTCCCCTTGAGGGTTTCCTAGGATAAATTGTTGTGTACCTTTTGATTGTGTATCTTTCAGTGATCCTCTTTATGCTGCTATTGTGAAAATGTATTAAATGCTAATGAAATAGGAATCTAAGTTATTGCAGCATATAAATTTAACACCTTCATCATGGGTTGGTTATCTATTGTGGACACATTGCTCTTGAGGTTGATGGTTTATTTATTGATTGTTGGTCTCCTTCTTTCATGGACTCTATCTTCCACATGTGGATCAATGAGATGGCATTGGAGGTTGAGTTGGTGAATATGTGGACATCATTGCAGATATATTGATGTTTGACCCTTGGGATATTGAGCCATTTGAAGGTGACGTCCTAGCTTGAAGGACTTGTTGTCACCTAAGCTGTAGTTACCCCTATGGATGTATCCACTCATGGATGGCAATAGGGAAGGGCAACTCAAAGGTGCAACCACGATCACCTCGACCTCCAATGAATTGGTTGTCACGCCAGTCGAGGCAACCTTCACTTTATGTTGTCTAACCCAGACAACAAAGGGGGAGACCCGATCTACTCCCGACAGGAGAGATCAAAACCAAGACACCAAATCAAGTTAATTCTAAATGAAGTAAGGTGTATGGTTCATCCTAGACCTTAGGGTGAAGTCACAAGACAAGTGAGGGATTCAAAGAGTGTAGCTTTGGTTCATTGTTGATGTGAGAGTGACTTATGATATTTGAAATGAGATCTAGGATTAGGGTACTAGTTCAATGTTAGAAAATCCACTGCTTTGGGAACCGTGTCCAATGCAGGGTAGTTTAGGGAATAAATTGGGGCTAACTAGTACAAGTGACAAGCTTGATCATGATGTATGATGGCATCAAGGGTTTAGTTCACCACACAAAGGTCAAACCACAAGTTAATCCAACAATCTAGGAAAGTCGAATTGACTTGGAGAGAAACCAGTGCCTTGGGAATTGGGATAATGGAGTCAAAGTAGGGTTGACTTGTGGTTAAAGACTCCTATGGCATGAGACAAGTGGACAGTAAAAGTCTTGATGGATGAATAGGTTTAGATCTAGGTTTGACCAAAGTGGACCACAATCCCTTAAAATAAGGAATGCTATCCCCAAGGCAAGATTTGACAAGATGACACACTAGACCTAGGTTTTGAATTATTCCCGTTCCAAATCTCCAAAAATCTCAAGTACCCACGTCCTAGAAGTGAGTCAACTCACTTCTCCAAGGTGGTGTGACTTTACCCAAGGAGGCCTAAAAGTGGGGTAAGTGGGGTCAAGACAAGTCCGATGACATCCAAACTTTAGATCCGGGTAGGTTAGTCAAGTAGGAGTATGGATCTATAATTTCACGGCAAACCGACGGTTAGATCTTACTAGATCTGAGTTTAAATATACCAAGTGGTCCAAAATGGGGATTAAATCCCTTAAAATGTGGAATAGGGGTCACAAGGTAGAAATCAGAAAAGTGATGATCTGGGGGTAGGTTATTGGATGTGTAGATAACAAATCAAGTGGAATCTCAACTACCCACGTACTAGATCTAGGTCAACCCACCCAAACTAGGAAGTGCGCCCTTGCTTGGAGAAGGCTAAGTGCATTGGGAAGAGGATCAAATGGAGGCCAATCCTCACCAAACTATAGATCCGAGATGTCGTGGATGCTATAGAGGTGGGTTTTAAATATCTTACCCAAAGAGCCACTAGATCTTAGTAGATCTGAAAAAATGTAAAAATGGGGGTTTTGATTAATTAGGGTTTTAAATATTTTGGACAAGTGGATAGATCATGGAGATAGAACTTACCTTGAGATCATACCTGAGTGATGAAGAGAGATGCTTTGATGTTGAGGAAGATTCCCGCAGAGATCAAATGAGAGATTGTTGATTTTGCTTGCCAAGTTGATGCCCTAGCCCACAAGTGCGCCCTCCTCTACCTGTCAATCCAAGGAAAATCGATTTCAATCAGAGAGGTCAAGTATGGAGGAAATACAAGTAAAATGCAATGATAACATAGAATAGAAGGTCCTGGGACAGTAATACTCCCTGTTACCAACGAAGAGATCCAAAGAAGAAGTAGGGAGAGTCCTCCCCTACCAATACTTGCTCCTCAAAGCAAATCGGCCTCCACCTGTAGATGCAAAAATGTGGTACAAAAGATATGGCAAACAAGATCTCCAATAACTCAGTGCAAAGGAAGAACCAACGAACGAACACCAAAAACATTCACCACAACACTGGAGATAGATGCAATAATAATATTCTATTCCAATAATCCAGAGCCACAAGTCCCCTTACAATGAGAAGCTCTCTCCTTTAAATAGGAAGGAGAGGCACCAAAACTCTAACCACTTTTTGAATGAGTGGCTAAGATTAAAAGATACAAATGTCTAATCAATGGTTGAGATGAGCTCAACAATAAAATACATGGATCACTAATAAAATATTATATGAGTGGACAAAATCACCCTATATGAGGGGAATCCCACCAAATCATGATGACAAAATATAATAAGGGGCTTATGGTGGGTCCAAGGGGTAATTTTATCCCTCCTTGGTCAATCCCCATAGCACAATAATCATAAAATAATCCTCAATGTACCAAATCGTGCCTCCATGGTCAAATTGTAGGCCTCAAAAAGACCTCAGAAAGTGCCATAAGTGATGGATGCGGGCCCCGATGAAGCTGAAACTGCTGGAGGAGGTGTGGAGGACCCCGATCTATCATCACTGACCATCCCATGCCATAACCTAGCCTCAGTAGCCCAAATCGATTTCCTCAATAGCCATTTCTACCAATCCTGAAATGCCTCGGGAAGCGTGAAACTGCCCCAAACTGCCTCCTGGAGTGCCTGTGCTGTCAAGGTGAGGGCACCAGTGTGTCCGGGAGGGTAGTAATATGGTAAAAACAAGTGGCTGGACCACCCCCTCCATCAGCGCCTAGGTCAACCGGATAAAAATCACATCTGCTCTGATAGGGCCTCCGACAGACCAAAACTGCACTGGGATAGCCTACTGAGGCTCAATCATCACTGTAAGTGCCCGGAACTGAAAACAAACTGTCTCATCGGACTCAGAAAGTCCAAATCCATCCAAAATGTGTACTCATACACCATATGAGTCTCTGCATGATCAATATATATATCTAATATACCAGAACAGGGCAAATAATAATAATCTGTAAATGATCAAATACTGTTGTAAACCAAGAATCATCATCATAACCCTGTAGCTGCTGCATAGAATCATCATGTACATGTACATAGACTATATATCATCTATCCATATCATCATAAGGTCCAAACATATCATGTCCTAATGGGGCCGACTTCACCTCGGGGCAATAAATAATTTAAATTTAATCTTTTCATTTGTTTCTTTTGCACCCCAAGGCTTACATTGATTCTTTCATGTGTTTACATAATTGATTACATAAAATTCTTCTCCCTTAGGAGGTGTTATCACCTATTTTGTACAAATAGTTGGATTTTCTGGAGAGCTGCCATTTGACAAACATGATAAATGTTTGATTCCAGTGTATCAGATGATCCAGCGTGTTGTGGCTAGCCAGTTGTGGTTAGCCTGTTTTGTTTTTTGAGTCGACATGACCATGGCCCCATGGGGGTTTGTAATAAAGTGTGCTAGTAGGATCTGAGTGTCTCGGTTCCCCACGACTTGATTAAGCAACTAAGGTAATCCAGGGAGTTTTTTCCCTTGTCAATTATACTTTGCCTATAGCCGAGCTATAATCGATGAGGTTTTCTCCCGCTTCCTCCAAAGCTGGAATGCCCGATTTTGAAAATTTTAGCCATGGGGGGTTATTAGAGTCCAACTAATGTATATAAGCCTACTAGACACTATTAGAATAGGTTTTGGTCATGTCCCAAGTCTCTAGGACCCTCAGAAAAAATTTCGAAAAAATTTTACCAGGTCCGTCGAATTTGGGTTTTTATTTATTTTTTTAAATTTTAATAAATTTCTCTATAGTTTAAATAGAGAAATTTCAATTTGTAATATGTCAATCATCCGAGATCCGATTTCAGTGATTGAAGGCTCCAGACTTAAGCCAAAAATCATTCATGATCCCCGGACCAGCTAACCCTAAGTTTCAGACAATTATTTGGCCTCATAATTAATATTTTCTCAAAAAATCAAAAAATGAGAAATATTAATTAGAATATTCAAAAAATAATAAATTGGAGATAATTTAAATCTCTCCAAAAAAGGCCAAATTGAATAAAGTAAAAGTCAAAATGACATGGCAAAAATCATTTATGATGATTGGAATCTTCACCCACCTGATTCAGATCAGTTTCGGAGCACTGGGAGTGATCTACAGTTGAGAAATTCGCCCACCTTCATGCAAAGTCGTTTTTGTGATTTGGCAATTGATTAATGGGTTGTTGGATTATGAAATCAATGCATGTGGGGCTCCTTCCTCAAATTATGGACTCCAAACTCAAGTTTAAAGATGAGTTAAGACTCCAAGCTCGATTTGGTTGGTGTTGACATGGATTTGATTGGTTTTTGATGGAGTTTTTGGCTCTCTTCATCACCAATTCGAATTAGGGTTTTAGCATTGAGTTTTGTTATATAAGAGAGGCCATTTGGGCTTTCTCTTCATGGAATTTTGGTGCAAGAATACTCTGCCGAAATTATATTGTAATATTTGTTTAAGGTTTGGAATATAGAAGAGACTTTGGAGGTCCATGCTGGAGCTATTGGCATTGTGGTTTCATCTTGTACTTTGGTGACATTCTCTCACTCTATATTTCTTGTTGCAAATTATTATTCATTTTATGCCTTGTGAAGACTAACAATCTAGTACAATAGGCATATGATCTAGTTTGTTGGCTTGAGATTAGTGTTTTGCAGATATTTGTCCAGGGGTGGAGATTGGCTTGGAAGCAAGCTTGTTTTCATAAACCAAGAGTTTTTACCATTTAACACCTTCATCTTGCAGGGTTTTCAAGTAGCTCCTTATTTCGAAAAAAGAAACACTTCTAAGAGACTTGCCTCTTCCTCCATCAACAAAAGTTTTCTATCAATCTTGGTTACTTGGATCTATGAGTTCACCTCTTCCAACTCTCTAGTTTTCTCCATTGAGTCCTTTTTTCACTTGAGTTGCTAAGCCTTGTTCCTCTTGCCACCTTCATCAACTTTCGTTTGGACCTAGTTTTCCCTCTCTCCTCTCTCCATTCGTCCCTCCTCCTCAAAGCCATCCTCATCCATTCGTTTTTTGTCTCCAAAAAGCCTCCACTTCTCCCTCTCGTCCCTCTCCAAAAGAGCCCTAAAAAACAAAACAAAGATTAATCAATAGCATTTAGTTTTCATTTGTTTAGAGTTAGCTAGTTTCATTTTTGAAAAGTTAGTAGTTAGATCTCTTTTATAAATTAAAATCTCATGCATTGAAAGGTTAGTTTAGAAGCATTATAGATCTCATTTTATTAGTATAGCTTGCATAGTTTAAATTTCCAAGTTTCTTTGTTAAAGATAGAAAAAAATTCATAAAAATTTCTTAAATTTTTTACATCTTAGATCTCATTTCTAGCATATTTAGGGCACTTTTTGTTCGCTGGTCCGTTTTCCCCATCTTAACTTTTTTGAACCATTTTTCATGTCATTTTATGTTTTAGGTTTCATTTTGCAAATCTAGACTTAGTTTCAAAGTTGATTTTATTTTCTCTAACACTAAAGGGTGCCTTGAGTTTTTGTTTTTCTTGTAGGTACTTTTGAAGTGGAAAAAGGGCTTTAGAGAGTTTTGAAGCGAAGAGGTCCAAACAAGCAAAACTCAAGCAAAACATAAGGACGATCCAAAACATGACATTATCTTGTACTATCCTTTGTAATAGCTTATAGGAGTTAGCTTTGTTTTCCAAGTCTTATCATCTCAAAAGACCTTGCAAGGTTATAAACCCAAGGCATTTGTAATTGTTTAATAAAAATTCTAAGTGGAGGAGGCCTCCACTTTTCGGTCTTCTTCCCCATTTGGGGAAGGGTGTTGGGTCTTGTGGTTGGATTTAGCTTAGATTTACATTTTCATGCTCTTAGTTTAAAATTTGCTTCAAGTAAATCATCTTGTTTATATTCCATATTTACTTACCCCCATGCTCTCCCGAGTAGGGTCTTTGACCTGAAAGAGATTCTTGGGTAGTTTAGCTTCATTTCTTGCAATTATCTTGCTTCTCTTCCAAAGCCTTCAGCTGGAAGTTGTATCCTTGAGATTTCGTCTCAAGGACAGAACCACATAATTTGTGGTTACTCTTCCTTCCCCGTCAGTTTCCTTGGCAGAGCTTTCAGCTAGCTGGAAGTTCTCAAGTGCAGGCGGTTCTAGTGGTTGATCCTGTTTCAGGGATCAATCCCACCTAGTAGATAAAAGTGTGTGTGGTAGAACACTAGATTTATTTATCTTGCAAGCATTATTGTTAGTGGTAATTTATATCTTGTGATCAACACTATTGTTTAAATCTGTTTCAAGTTAAATATACTGCTATTACAACTTCTGCTTCTTTAAAATAAACCAAAGTCTCTTGAACTTGGCCATAATCCAAGTCAAGAGCACCCTCTGTCGGAGGGCATTTTAGTTTTTTGCATCATCCCTGCATTAGGCATTTTAAGTTTAGCAAGTCTCTTGAACTGTGGCCATAAGACTGAGTCAAGAGCGCTCTCTGTCGGAGAGTTGAACAAGGCTTTCTAATAATAAAAATTTTCCACTCACACACCCTTTAATTAATTTATCTTGGTTTCTGTCCTACACCCGTATGCTCTGCCAACCGGAAACGGTTGGGCTAGTACTCAGAAAGGTGGAAGACTTGATAATTTACAAGTGAAAATCTAATTAAAACTTTCACCCCATAACCAACCAATCCGGAGTTGATCGATAAGACAATTTCAGTGGGTAATCTCTTAGTGAGGGCGCCCGGTATTCCATGTTCAGCCTCTAGTTTGCTGGCTTGCATTGCGCGGCCTGGCTAGAGCACTGGGTGGCCCGACATGTCCTTGAACGGAGGCACTTGATATTGTCTTTTCTGGACTTTCTTTGAATATCCTTGGTTTTAGCCCTAATAATCAAGAACATCTGAAACACTTAAAATTTACCAAGAACAATTTCAAAACGATCTCACAAACATTTACTTTCGACTTATTTTATTTTAGCATCACAAGTTTTATTTTGACTCCATTTGGCACTGGTCCTTAAACATCTATACATCTTTGAAATCTGGACCATATGTCCTTGTCATTTGTTTAATATCTATCTTGTGGATGCTTTACTTCAGTTTCTAAGTCAAAGTATATTGTCATTTTCGATTTGCATCTTGTAAATTTTGCAACGTGGATTGCGTGTTTAATTTTGTTCTAGTCATCATTCAAAAAACTCCTAAACAACACCCATCCGCATCACAACACAAAAAACATTTAAACACACAAAGAGCCTTAGACAACTCTTTAATAGGGACTACCCCCCCTTGGCTTCGTTAGGAGTTTTGCCTAAACGGAGGAGTTGGGATTCAGGTGACAGTACCTGGCTCATTGCTTGCCCCCAAGGCCACACCTCTCCCCACTTTCCAGTGAGGGAGACAGCTTTCAAAAGGTTTCTGCTGCTGGTGTGCAGTTTGGCGGACAACAGGAGGTATAAACAAGTACAATGAAAGTACAATAAAATATAATGAATAATATCTTCCAAAGTTGTACAAAATCCAACACTCCCTCTCAACGAGGAAGGTATTCTTCGGTCTTCATCTGCATCACGATCATCTGGGTTTCATCTTGTACATCCATTCTGTCTCCATCATCTCTCTACATACTGAAAGTTGTCCACACAGTCTCTGTGCATCATCATCACCAATCCTTCGGTGAGTCCAGGAGAATCACCCAATCCTGGATCCAGGAGAATCACTCAATCCTGGATATCTGAGATTATCAGCTGTCCTAGATATCTGAGATTATCAGTTGTACCATCTCTGCTATACAATTTGCCACCTATCTGTCTCATCTACCAATGGGGTCCTCCCATACCTGGCTGAGATCTCAGACGAGCAAAAGGGCACGGCCATCTACTGACTGTCCTACTCTTCTGCCTATGGGATTTCTCCCATATCTGGCTGAGTATCTGGACTGTAGAGGCACCTGTGCAACCACACGGCCAACTGCTGACTGTCCTACTCATCTGCCTATGGGATTTATCCCATATCTGGCTGAGTAACTGGACTGCAGAGGCACCAGTGTGAACCCGACCAACTGCTGACTATCCTACTCATCTGCCTATGGGATTTCTCCCATATCTGGCTAAGTAACTAGACTGCAGAAGGTACCTGAGTGAGCCCGACAAATTGCTGACTGTCCTACTCATCTGCCTATGGGATTTCTCCCATATTTGGCTAAGTAACTGGACTGCAGAAGGCACCAGGGCAAAGCAGGGCAAGCATCTCAATGTCATCTTTCCCTCTCAAGGAGGGATACATTCTCTTCGACTCCAAGTCTTCCGCAAAAGTATTTGAACTTTACCCTAGGAAGAGCCTTGGTGAGAACATCTGTAGTCTGGTCATCTGTCGGCACGTATTGTAACTCGAGCGCACCTCTCTGCACCATATCACGAATGAAGTGATATCGAATCTCGATATGCTTCGACCTGTCGTGAAATACAGGATTCACTGACATCTGCACACAACTCTGGTTATCACAGTGAATCACGGTCGGCTCTGGAATCTGGCCGAACAATCCTGCCAGGAGTTTACGAAGCCAAACTGCTTCTCGAGCTGTTGTGCTAGCAGCCATGTACTCGGTCTCTGCAGTACTGAGTGCTACTAAGTTTTGCTTCCTGCTGCACCAGGAAATAACTGCAGAACCCAAACTGAAGCAACATCCAGAAGTACTTGTTATCACACCATAGTAGCAGGGCTACTATTCTTGTACAACAGATATCTGCACATTCCAGAGCTTACATTATTCCAGAGCATGGCTATATATTTTGGATCACTCATGATGAGAGCAGTACATTATTCAGATTTGTATATGACCTTGTGTCAAGGCTGAGCCTTGAGAGTTCAGATTTGATGACTGATGTGACCACTTATCCCATACAGTTTCAGTTCAGTGCCTAGAGATGTATTACAGCAGTGTTTCAGATGATACTGGATGATTATTATTATGATGATGTTGTATGATCTATGGATATGTTCTCACTAACTGTGGATTATTATCTTGTTGATTTAATCATGATCATAGCATGTGCTTGGTATATTATTCCTGATGTGGCAAACTATTTAAAATGAACTGTAAATCATAAAATGGACAATTGCTTGCACATTTAGGTCATTTAACAAAACTCACTGGTTTTTCACCTTACATAGATATGGTCTTTCCCGACACCTGTTGTCTGCTAGTGTAGGCTCCATATTCATTTGTCTCCATCCATACATGACCTTCCTGTTTGACTTTAAACCCTGATTTGTCTCATTTGACTTTCTGATACCGAGGATTTCCCCATTTTTCTACCTCTGTGTTTGGACCGCATCCCTGTTTATTCAGTGTCTCGGCTCTGAGTTGGTGACAAAACTTGCCTTTGGTGAGTTGGATTGTAGGCCTAAATCATTCTGGTCGGTTGTCCCGATGTTTGGCATTGGCTCGAACTCCCCCTAGTCACTTGAGATGTTGTTGGCTAAAACTGAAAGCTCATGTTCTACCTATGGAAACTTGAAAAATTCGCCCATGGAAACAAAAAAGGGCAAGAGCGATGAACAGCTAAAAATACTCCTCGAAGAGTATAAGAAGGTCCAAAAAGCAATGGTTCTTAAAAGCTATATCTAAACAATTGCTGACCTTATAAATATTTGAAAAACATGCCCTGGATGCAAGCTGCAACTAGCTGTGCTTCTCAGCACATCTGAAATCCGAAGGGTTATGTAGGCCAAAAAGGCCATGGAATAAAATGGAATGATCCTAATGAACCTGGATCAACTTGATGTAGACATGATGCCTAAGTTGAATAAGCACTCTCTAAACAACTTATCCATTTGTGAGGCACAGCCATCCCCCGTGTTCTTTTGTCCAGCACAGAGTTTGTAGCTCCCCCTTTTCCCAGTCCAAATTATTTTTTAGTTAAGTTAGACAAGTCAACCCCTTGGCCCAACCTTGCTCCTAGCCTTCATCCTTCACTAGCAGTTGACCATGTCCAATGGGTGAGTTTGTCATTTGAACTATTGTGCAAGTAATTTTATATAACAACGGAATATGTTAACTTGATTAATGCCATTGAATGGAATTTATACATTGAGCTTAACTGCGAGAGTGATTAGAGAAGCATTGTCTTAGTCTACTGATGTGATTTATCCTTGATTATATATTCTTGGGATCCATGATGATGTGGACCATGTATGGATGATTATTGATGATGATTGATGGGCCCACATGTTTGATGATGATATCATATGATGGACATATGATGCAGATGATGTTTGATCCATTTCAGCAGGTTTATTACTACTTCAGATCAGCAGATTATACATTGTCCATATATGGTGGACCTTACAGCTGGCCCATTAGGGCAACCCAGGGTGTATGAGTACACATTCCTAGTCATTGAGACACTTATCTTTCAGTTCCGGGCACTTCTGACAGTGATTGATGCAGTTTTACACTTGTTGACCAGATTTGGGGCTGATTTCCCAGCCTGAGCAGCAGGGGCCCCGAGAGGCCAGTTCACCTAGGGCGCTGATGATGGAGGGGGTGGTCCAGCCACTTGTTTTTACCATTTACCCCCCCCTTCTGGAGAGCCTGGTGGGCTCAGATGGACAGCGCTAGCACCCTAGGAGGCAGTTTTGGCACTTTCACAGTTCCCGAGGCAGTTAAAAAATGGGATAAAGTGGTCACTGAGGAAATCGATTTGGGCAATTGAGGCAAGGTTTTGGCATTTGGTCTTCACAGAGGTCTTCCAGGGTGGCATCACTACCTTCCAGTCAGTTTTCACCATGTGGGTATGCCCAGATTGATCACAGGAGGACATTTACTGCTTTACTGTCATGGATTTTGAGGACAGTTTTGATCATTTATATTATATTGGACATATTTTATTATTTTATTGTGCCTTGGGGATGAGCTAGTAAGGATTAATACCTCCTAGCCCCACCATGAGCTTATATTGTCATGTCCTAGTCACCATGAGGTGGATTTTGGTGCTTATGTTTCTCTAGTGGATGACGTCACCCTCTTATTGTACCTTTTAGTGGGGGCGCTATCATTATGTGGGTGATCCATGTGATATATTGTTATGATTTATTGTTAGCCATTGATTAGATCTTGAGATCTTTTAATCTTAGCCACTCATGTAAAAAGTGGTTAGGATTGTACTCTCTCCCCATCCTATTTAAGGAGGGAGCCTCTCATTGTAAAATCATCTAGAGATTTTTGGCTCTTGGCTCTTGGAATAAAATTTCTATCTTTTGGAGTACATGCTTGGATTGGAGTGGATGTTGGTTGTTTCGATTGTAAATGCTTTTGTCCATTGCACTGGAGGATCTATTGTAGCTATCTTGCATATTTGCCATATTTTATTTGCAGGTTAAGAGGGCGATTTTGACAAGTGCGAATTGGTGGGGAGGCTTGCCCTTCAAGCTTGGAAGAAGTCGTTTTGGGTTTGACAGGGAGTAGTTTTGCCTTTGTGTCAACTATTCTATGTTTCTCTCTCTCTTGCTTGTATCTACCTTCAATTTGTTAAACTAATTGATGCTTTGCTCCTTGGTTTTGACAGGTTAGAAGGAATCACATGTGGCTTGGAAAAATCGATTTGGCAAGAGGGCTTCAACAATTCTCCATTTGATCTTTGGCAAAGTAATCCTCGTCTCAACTAGCATTCATCTCTTCATCCAGGTATGTTCCAAGAGGTATGATCTCCTACTTCCTTGAATCTTCCATAATTTCTAGATCATAAAAACCCTAATCAATTAAAACCCTTGTTTTGGTATTTCTTAGATCTACTTAGATCTAGCCTTGCTCTTGAAGAGATATTGGAAACCCACCTCTATAGCATCCACCCCTAGTTGGATCTATAGTTTGGTGGTGATTGGCTAAAAATTGACCCACTTTTCAAGGCAAAAAGCCCTCCTTGACCCAAATCGCACTTCCTAGTGAGAGGCTTGTTTGGTTAGATCTAGCACATGGGTAGGTGAGATCCCACTTGATTTGCAATCTAGACACTTGATAACCTACCCCCAGATTCTTACTTTGGTGAAATCTACCTTGTGGACATCTCTCCATGTTTTAAGGGGTTAAAACCCCCTTTTGAATCTCTTGGCACCTCAAAACTCAGATCTACTAAGATCTAGCCCTTGGATTGACTTGAATTTTTGAACACGCATAGATCGGGGTACTAGCATCTTGGATCTATAGTTTGGTGGCCATTGGACTTGATTTGGTCCACCAAAACCCACTTTTTAGCCTTCCTTGAGCAAGTCGCACTCCCTTGAAAAAGTGAGTTTGTCCACTTCCAGGAGGTGGGTGTTTGAGATTTTCGTGGATTTGGAATGCCCATACCTTGAAACCTAGGTCTAGACTGTCTTTTTGTCACGATCCGCCTTGGGGGTAGCATTCCTTGTTTCAAGGGATTGTGGCCCACTTAGGGTCATTACTTGAAAAACCTAGATCTAGTAAGATCCAACCATTAGATCTCATTTTACTCACTTGATTTGGCTTCTAGGTGTCCCGATCTACACTTTGACATACCTTTTGACCCCATTAGCCCAACCAACAAGGCACTAGTCCTTCTCTAAGCAGGTCGCACTCCTTGGGAATTGTGTCAAACCCTAGATCTAGTACATGGGTACTCCTAGAATCAACCTAGAGTCATAGATCTAGCCTTTATCCAACCTATAGTACCCACTTCACACATAACTTCACCTTGTGGGCCTACCTAGAACCATTTCACACTTCCCAAGAAAACAAGACCCACTTGTGTAAACACTTGGTACTTTACCTAGTCATCATACCCCATCATGTGGCCTAAACCATATATAGGTTGAAACATTAACAATCTTTTACACCACCTTCAACCATACCTTAACTCTTAGGTCCACTTAGCCTTGCATTGGTTTCCGTAACTCATCTTTTACCTACCCTTAGAAACCTTTGTTTGGATCCAATCAACTGTGATTGGTTATAGGGTCTCCCCCTAGGTCTTGCTACACCTTGACCTAAAGCGAAGAGTGCCTCGGTTGACGTGACTCCCACCTTTCATTGGGAACCGTGGCATCTCTTGGGTCACCTCTTTAGTTGCCTGTCTCCTCTACCGTCCCGGATGGGATACACCTAGAGGCAACTACAAGTTGTGTGATAACAGTACTCTTCCGATCTGCAACACATCCGACCCAAGCTGAGTCTGTAAACCCCTGCAATATCAAGTCACCATCTGAAGCATACTTCAATCCATATCCCACAGTGCCACGTAAGTATCTGAGCACATGTTTTGCAACAATCCAGTGAATCTGCCTCGGGTCGCACATGAACTAACTGAGGGCATTCACAGCAAAACATATATCTGGTCTGGTGTTGGTCAGATACATCAATGACCCAATCAACTGGCGATAAATGGTGGGATCAAACAAATCAAAATCTGAAGCAGAATCTCTCAACTTCTTCCAATTCGCATCCATCGAAGTAGTCATGGACTTGCAATCCAACATTCCGAATCTCTTCAATATATCAATGGTGTATTTTCCTTGTCCTAGGAAAATCTCTTCCTGCCTCTGCCATACTTCTAATCCCAAGAAGTAATGCATCAATCCAAGATCTTTCATTTCAAACTCAGAGGCGAGATTCTTCTTACACCATACAATGAGTTTCTCATTTCCTGTGAGAAACAAGTCATCAACATATAATACCAAAATCAATGGCTCATCATCTACAATCTTGTAGTAAAGGTTGGGGTCTGCATCATTCTTGGAAAATCCCAAGCTCACCAGGAATCCGTTTATTCGTCCATACGAAGCATGGGGTGCTTGCTTGAGGCCATACAATGCATTTTTCAGTCTACATACATGAGACTCCTTTCCTTGGACAATAAACCCATCTGGCTGTTCGATGTAATCTTCTTCCTCAATAACACCATTGAGAAAGGTTGTCTTCACATCCATCTGATGCAATTTCCATCCTATAGCTGAAGCAATTGCGATAATGGATCTGATGGAAGTATATCGAGCCACAGGAGCAAATGTATCATCATAATCGACTCCCTCTTTCTGAGAGAATCTTCTGGCAACAAATCTAGCCTTGTATTTCCCATATGCTCCATGCTAAGTCTGTTGTGCCCATCTAGGTCTTTTCCGACTTGTTGTCCATCGAGATGCACACCAGCAGCAGAAATCTTCCGAAAGCTGTTCCCTCTATACAAGTGTGGAAGGTGTGGCCTTGGGGGCAAGCAATGAGCCAGGTACTGTCACCTGAATCCCATCTCCTCCGTTTAGGCTAACTCCTAACAAAGCCAAGGGGGGTAGTCCCTACAAAGAGTTTAACTATGGCTCAATGTGTTTTTAAATGTTCTTAATGTGTGGTGATGTGGATGGGTGTTGTTTAGGAGTTTTTGAAAATGAGAGACACAATAACACTTTGAATAATACACAAGATAACGCAATCCACGTTGCAAGATATAGATCACAACAGAATATGAAGACTTGGAAATTTTAAATAGCATCCACAATATGATTCAAGATATACTGATCAACAATTCAAATTAAGGTAATACATATAAGTTTTGAAGACCAGAGCCTTATGGAGTCGAACAAATATAGTGCTTGGGGATGCTAAAATGTAAGTCTCAATAATAGTTGTTTGTGAGATCGTTGTGCAAATTATCTTGGTAAATTAAAAGTTTTAGTGGTCTTCATTATTAGGATAAGAACAATGAGGTAAGCAAAAGTCCGGAAAGTTATACTTTTAGTGGCTTCCCCTTCTGATGGTATGTCGGACTGCCCAGATTTCAAAGAGTAAGTGTCCAATGACTTAACCACCCTAATGTCTAAGACAGCGGTAACTTCCGGCCCCACCAAGTTTAAGAACTTTGCCCACTACCTGAGTTTGTCTCGAAAAGTCAATGCCAGTTCGTTGGTTGTGGGAGTGAAAAATTTATTATGTTGTAGAAGTTATTCAGATCTAACACCTTTCTGAGTACTAGCCCAACCCTTTCAAGTTGGCAGAGCATACGAGTGTTAGATAGCAACCAAGGTAAATTATTATGAGAGTGTGAGTTGGAAAAATTTTATTGTTGTTTAAGCACACAGTTCAGCTCTCCGACAGAGAGTGCTCTTGACTTTGTCTTATGACAAGGTTCAAGAGACTTATTTAATCTAATATGCCTGATGCAAGGGGAAAAGATGCAAGCTAAAATGCTCTCCGACAGAGAGTGCTCTTGACTTGGATTACTGCAAGTTCAAGAGACTTTGTTTGTTTATTAGAATAGAGGAAGCTTGTATAAAAGAAAAGTGCACTTTCAGGAGTAAACAATTGAATAATATGATAAGAAAAGTACGCTTTCTAAGGCCAAGATTAACCACTAATCTAAGAAATAAACAACAAGTGGGGTCAACCTCTGAACAAAGTGACCACTAGAACCACCAGTCCTTGAGAACTTCCAGCTAGTTGAATTTCGACAAGGAGTCTAATGGGGAAAGAGAAGCCGCCACAACATAATGAGGCCCTTGGGATGAAATCCCAAGGTTGCTAACTCAGGTCAATACTTGGAAGAGAATTTAATCTAAGTACAGAAATTGAACTTTAATCTAAATGACTTGAAGTAAAACTAACTAATCATGCATGAACAAACTTCCCCAAATGGGGAAGGGGAAACAACAATGTGTGGGAGGCCTTATCCCACCTAGCCCTTTTATTAAACAGATTACAATTGCCTTTGGGAGTTAAACCCTTAAAAGATCTTTTCAAAGAAATAAACAACTATGGAATCAAAATTTGGAGGCCCTTAATGGCTTATTACAAAAGGAAATTGATTCTATAATTCTTTTGTTTTGTCTTCTCCTTGGTTTAGCACTTCTTCAAGCTTTTTGCCTTGTCCTTTATGGATCTATCCTTTAGGCACCTAAGACACAACAAAGCTCAAATACCCGTCATTGTTAATCAAATCAAAAAATAAATTGAAACTAAACTAACTAATGCAAATCCTAGATCCAATATGCCAACTAGAATGCTAACTTCTATGAGATCTAATGCAAAATTTCAAACTTGAAGCTATATGCTAACTACAAAGATGCACTAAAAATTCTAAGTCTGAGAATATGGAAATTTTGAACTAAGCTAAGATCTAACAAATGCCTAAGTCTTAACTTTATTTTTTGAAAGCATGAAACTATTATTTAAATGCAAAGATTTGAATCTAACTATTAATTTTTTAACAAAGCAAACTATTAACTTTAACACTTAACAAACTAACTTTTAACAAATTATTGAATTCGTTTTTTTGTTTTGTCATGAAAATAGGGCTCCTTGAGATGGACAAAAGGAGAGGACTTGAAGGGGTTTGAAGGCTAAAACGAAAGGAATGAAGGAGTGGAAAGAGGAGGGAACCTAAGGTGAACGAGAAGAGACTTGGGGCAAAACCCAATGGGAAACGAGAGGGCAGCTTTGAAGAAAGCAAAGGGACAAACGAAAGGTAGAATAAGCCCTAAGTGGATATGGACGAGAGGAAGGAGGAGAGGAAGATGAGCGAATGGGAAGAAGGGAGGAGAAATGGAAAGGAGAGAAGGGATGGATGAGAGCTAATAGGATGGCAAAAACGAGAACAAGGACAGATCTAGGGTGAGAGGAAAATAGGCTAGCAAATCAAGGTAAAAGAATCAAGGAGAAAGTGGAAGGTTTGAAGAAGTAAACCCTTAGGAACCAGTAATCAAAGTAAAAGTTTGTTGACTGTTTGATGGGAGAAGCAAGATCCTCTTGTTCTTATGCTTATAAAACTGAGAGTCCTTTGGCCATAAGTAGAGTGAAGGAGAACCTGCAAAAAATATTTAAAACCTTGGAAGACACCTGCAAGTCAAATATGCTCAAGCGAAAAGAGAAGATTTATAGATGCATGTGCTAGATTGTTAGCCTTCTAGAAATATAAATCAAAGCTTAATATTCCTAAGCATATGAGAAATACACAATATCACCTCGGAATTGGGATGATGCATGGCCACCAAGAGCCTCCACGAATTGACCTCCAGAGTCACAACTTTATTAAATATGAATCAAGTTACAATTCCTCCAGAGTTTGTTTGCTAAAAATCCGTGAGGAATGAGGAGAAATGACCTCATTATATAACACAAGACAAGTCCTAAGCTACCCTAACTCGAATTAGCATGATGGAAGCCAATGGCACCTAGCACAAATCGAATTCCATGTCTAAATCCCAATCAACACTAAGTCAAGCCAAGCTTTGGAGTCAATCTTCACCAAACAAGTCGAGTTTCATTGATTGAGATGAGGAGGTGGCCTCCACCTAGGCAAGGCGCCCCTCATCTCTTCTTTGGAAGTATCACCCCTCAAATGGTAATGTGCCATGTCGTAAACTCGAGCTCCAAAGAGATATGACGTGAGCAAGCTTGGAGATGGCGTGATTGATGTGGTAGGTGCTTGGAGTTTAACATATATTTGATTGCAATCTTGGTAGTTGGGAGTGGGAGGTGGCCTCCACCTAGGCAAGGCGCCCCCACCCCTATTAAATGCAACCCAATCACCAACCAAAACTCAATTATTAACCTGTTATCACCTAAACTGTAGTTACCCCTATGGATGTATCCAGTCATGGATGGCAATAGGGAAGGGCAACTCAAAAGGTGCAACCACGATCACCTCGACCTCCAATATATGGTTGTCACGCCAGTCGAGGCAACCTTCGCTTTATGTTATCTAGCCCAGACAACAAAGGGGGAGACCCGATCTACTCCCGATAGGAGAGATCAAAACCAAGACACCAAATCAGGGTATTTCTAAGTGAAGTTAGGTGTATGGTTTATCCTAGACCTAAGGATGAAGTCACAAGCCAAGTGGAGGGGTTTAATGAGTATAGCTTTGGTTCATAGTTGATGTGAGAGTGACTTATAATGTTTGAAGTGAGATCTAGGATTAGAGTACTAGTTCAATGTTGGAAGATCTACTGCTTTGGGAACCGTGTCCAATGCAGGGTAGTTCAGGGGTTGAATTGGGGATAACTAGTACATATGACAATCTTGACCATGATACATGATGGCTTCAAGGGTTTAGTTCACCATGCAAAGGTCAAACCACAAGTTAAATCAACAGTCTAGGAAAGTCACATTGACTTGGAGAGAAACCAGTGCCTTGGGAATTGGGAAATGGAGTCAAAGTAGGGTTGACTTGTGGTTAAGTACTCCTAGTACATGGGACAAGTGGGCAATAAAGGTCTTGGTGATTAAGTAGGTCTAGATCTAGGTTTGACCCAAGTGGACCACAATCCCTTAAAACAAGGAACGCTATCCCCAAGGCAAAATTAGACAAAGTGATACTCTAGACCTAGGTTTTGAATTATTCCGGTTCCAAATCTCCAAAAATCTCAAGTACCCACGTCCTAGAAGTGAGTTAACTCACTTCTCCAAGGTGGTGCGACTTTACCCAAGGAAGCCTAAAAGGTGAGTTAGGTGGGTCAAGACAAGTCCGATGGCATCCAAACTTTAGATCCGGGTAGGTTGGTCAAGTAGGAGTGTGGATCTATAATTTCACGGCAATCCGATGGCTAGATCTTACTAGATCTGAGTTTAAGTGTTCCAAGTGGTCCAAAATGGGGATTAAATCCCTTAAAACGTGGAATAGGGCCCACAAGGTGAAAATCAGAAAAGTAACAATCTGGGTGTATGTTATTTAATGTGTAGATTATGGATCAAGCGGTATCTCAAACACCCACCACCTAGATCTAGGTCAACTCACAACCACCAGGAAGTGCGCCTTGCTTGGGAGAAGCTAAGTTGGCTTGGGAAGGGGATCAAACGGAAGCCAATCCTCACCAAACTATAGATCCGGGATGCCGTGGATGCTATAGAGGTGGGTTTTCAATATTATGCCCAACAACCCACTAGATCTAAGTAGATCTGAGAAAATGTAAAATGGGGGTTTTGAAATATTTAGGGTTTTAACAATATATGAGCTATGTCAATGGATTGGATAAAGGAAAGAGAAACAAACCTGTGGATCTTACCTGGGTAACCTTGTAGATGCCTTGATGATGATGATCTATGCAAACCCGATCAATTTGAGAAGTTTTGAGGTAGTTTTCTATGCAAGTCGATTTGATCCAAGAAGCCAATGTGCCCTCTCTCCTGCACAACAAACGTCAACCATATCAAATTTGATGCATCAAGAGATAAGACTAATGCCACAAGAGAAGTAATAGAAAGATAGCATAGATCACAATGAAGCTAATGATAACCCCCTGATACAAGCGAATGCCAAGAAAGTCGATTTGAAGAAGCCTTGCAAAATCGCCCTTGTTGAAGTCGCCCTCCTGTAGACAAACAATGATTTCCAAAAAAGATAGATCTTACCACAATTTATAAATGCTAGGTTGCAATAGACTTTCCAATCACCATCTAAGAACACCAGATGCAAAGGAGACCACAAGAATATTTTTCTATACCAATAATCCAAGAGCCAAAGACCCCTTACAATGAGAGGCTCTCTCCTTTAAATAGGAAGGAGAGGCACCAAAACTCTAACCACTTTTTGAATGAGTGGCTAAGATTAAAAGATACAAATGTCTAATCAATGGTTGAGATGAGCTCAACAATAAAATACATGGATCACAAATAAAATATTATGTAAGTGGACAAAATCGCCCTATAAGAAGGGAATCCCACCAAATCATGATGACAAAATATCATATGAGGCTTATGGTAGGTCCAAGGGGTAATTTTATCCCTCCTTGGTCAATCCCCATAGCACAATAAATATAAAATAATCATCAATGTACCAAATCGTGCCTCCATAGTCAAATCGTAAGCCTCAAAAAGACCTCAGAAATCCACAGAAAGTGCCATAAGTGATGGATGCGGGCCCCGATGAAGCTGAAACTGCTAGAGAAGGTGTGGAGGACCCCGATCTATCATCACTGATCATCCCATGCCATAACTTTGCCTCAGTAGCCCAAATCGATTTCCTCAATAGCCATTTCTACCAATCCTGAAATGCCTCGGGAAGCATGAAACTGCCCCAAACAGCCTCCTGGAGTGCCTGCGCTGTCAAGGTGAGGGCACCAGTGTGTCCGGGAGGGGGGTAATATGGTAAAAACAAGTGGCTGGACCACCCCCTCCATCATCAGCGCCCTAGGTCAACCGGATAAAAGTCACATCTGCTCCGACAGGGCCTCCGACAGACCAAAACTGCACTAGGACAGCCTACTGAGGCAAAATCATCACTGTAAGTGCCCGGAACTGAAAACAAACTGTCCCATTGGACTCAGAAGGTCCAAATCTATCCAAGATGTGTACTCATACACCATATGAATCTCTGCATGATCAAAATAAATATCCAATGTATCGGAACAGGGCCAATAATAATAATCTGTAAATGACCAAACACTGCTGTAAACCAAGAATCATCATCATAACCCTGTAGCTGCTGCATAGAATCATCATGTATGTATACATAGACCATATATCATCTATCCATATCATCATAAGGTCCAACATCTCATGTCCCATGGTCCTCCATGGTCAAACTGGGTCTAACCAAGACCAAATATAACTCAGACCATCATCGAAAGCTGCTGCAAGGTGTCAAGGTTAATGCATGCTCTACAACTTATTCAAATAACAATTATAACACAAAGTAGTCATTTCTGGCGATCTAAATCCAAATATATAATGTCGTTAATTATTATTATTACTCAGACTAGACTTTCAGGATCATACTCACTTCATAGCTGTGATCAATTTGCTAGTGATGGGTGAAGGTTAAATTAACTGGCTAGGCTAAGGGATGACTTGACTGACTTAACTTTGTGACACTTTGGCAAAGGAAAGGGAATACACACCATAGTATATACTGAATGAGCAATAACACAGGGAATGGCGGTGTCTCACAAATGGATGAGTTGTTTAAAGAGGGTTTATTCACCTTCACAGATGCGCACAATCCATAATACAAATAAGGCCAGCAATTGTTTAGATATAGCATTTAAGTTCCATTGCTTTTTGGGCCTGTAGTTTCCATAGCCTTGATCTATGTGTGTTTACAAACACATTGCATAGATTTACATTTTTTCTTTAGGCTTTCTGCTGTAGGTGTGTTTTTAAGGCACTTGTTTACCTAAGCACTTCTAGGTGTGTCATGGACAACTTGCTTACCTAGGTATTTATTTTCCAAAAGATATAACATTTTATTTTCATAGCCATTTTCATTTGGCATGCCTTTCATTCATGTGTGTTTAGAAACACATTGCATGAATGGGCTTTTCATACAAGATATAGCATTTCATTTTTCCATATTTTGTATTCATGGCAGCACCAAAAGTTTCAGGTTTAGCCAACACAACTTTAGTGACTAGGGGGAATTCACAAGGAACTCCAACTCACCATAGGCAAGTTTTGTCACCAACTCAGAGCCGAGACACAATAAACAGGGAAGCTCATACAAATACAGAGGCTACAGTGGGGAAAAGTCCTCCATGCCACTAGTCAAGTAGTAAGTCAGGGTGATAATCTAAAAGGTAAGCCATGGATGGATGAAGACAATGAATAATGGAGCCAACACTAGCAAGACAAGGTATGGTGGAATGATCACCTCTATTCTCCCTAAGGAGGGTACATACCAATGAGTATGAATAGTGAACTTCTAAGTCTGAGTAGGGACACTATAATATATATAATAGATCAACCAGGTCCAAATATCTATATGATCGCCAGATCATGACACTAAGTGCTAAGACATGCTATAAGAATAAGTATAAAAGCAATATAACCATAACACAATGATATACCTGCTGAGTCATATACCTGAATGCTCATCAACCTGTACCATCATCTGTCCTCTGAAACTGTTGCTGTAACTCTGGGCACTACTGACTGCTCTGTACCAATGGTATAATGGCTACATCGGTCATCTCTCTGAGTGTCCTGAGACTCAGTCATGGCATGGGGAATATACACTACTGTCCACAATCTGATAGTGATCCAATATAGATGCTCATCTCAGCATCTCAACTGTAGGGGAACTGGCTGAATAGTGTACTGGCATCAGAAAAATAATGTATGGTAGCCCGGCTACTATATATGTGATAACATAACCTTTCCAAATCATCAAATTCGACTTGCATGCATGGAGGGCGAATTCTCCTAGAGTTAATCACTGCTGGTGACTAGATACTTGACTAGATGATGACTGAGATGATTGGAATCTTCATTAATGTCCAGTGCCATGTCAATTAGCCTTTTATTTTAATCCATTTGGATTTTTTTGGAGAGATTTGGATTATCTCCAAATATTTTTTTTTTATATTTTAATTAATAATTTCTCTGTAAATGGTTTTTTTGAGAAATTATTAATTATGAGGCTGAATTGACATCTGAAACTTAGGATAAACTGGCCCGGGGATCATAAATGATTTTTGGCTTAAGATTGGAGCTTTCAATCACTGAATTCGGATTCCAGATGACTGACATATTACAAATTGAAATTTTTCCATTTAAATTATGGAAAAATTTATTAAAATAATTAAAAACCCAAAACTGAAGGACCCGGTACAAAAATTTCAAAATTTTTTCTGAGGGTTCTAGGGACCTAGGACATGACCAACACCTATTCTAATAGTGTCTAGTAGGCTTATATACCTCAGTTGGACTCTAATAACCCCCCATGGCTAAAATTTTCAAAATCGGGCATTCCAGCTTCGGAGGAAGCGGGAGAAAGCCTCATCGATTATAGCTCGACTATAGGCAAAGTATAATTGATAAGGGAAAAAACTCCCTGGAATACCTTAGTTGCTTAATCAAGTCATGGGGAACAGAACCATTCAAAACCCTACTAGCACACTTTATTACAAACCCCGTGGGGCCATGGTCATGTTGACTGAAAAACAAAATTGGCTAGGCACAAACTGATGGCTCATTTGATACACTGGAGTACAAACATTCATCATGTTTGTCAAATGGAAGCTCTTTAGATAATCCAACTATGGTACAAAATAGGTGATAACACGACCTACTGCAACATTTATGGGGATATCAACTGGATCAATGGAATCGATAGGTTCATCATTTTCTGCTAACTCCCTCTTGAACTAGAGGGGGAGATGATCTCATCTCCTTTGGTCATAACATTTCATCATCGATCTCCATGTCTAATCCTCTGCCTTTCCTGACAGCTAATTCTTCTTCAAAGGTCACATCCCTACTGACTTCAATCTGTCTAGACCCTGTGATCTAGATTATGTAAGTCTTTGAAGACTCACTGTATCCTACAAAGGTTCCCTTCTTGCCTGAAGATTTCAACTTGGGCACACGTATAAAGACTGGACAGCCAAATATCTGAAGGTGGCTTACTTCAGGTTTCACTGCTGTGAAAGCTTACTCCGAGATCATCCTTCTAGGCTGAGAGTCATATTCCAGGAAGCTTCTTGCTGAACATCAACGGGATTCATATGTCCATCGGAACAAGTCTTCTCTTGTAGGCCAAATCACATGGTCTTTTCCCTACAAGTCAAATCCCGACTGATGATAAGTGACATTTTATAATCAAATGAAAAAACAAATAGTTTACACAGGCATCTTAGCTAATACTTTATCACAACAATCATGATCATGTTTATCAAACACTTCTGGGAAGTATCTAGATGTCTGTTATCTCCACTAGAACATGCCATCAAGAGTGTGCACTACCCTAAGCATGTAGGAGGGAGATATCATCTAGACTAACTTCATGAATGTTGTGTAGCTCATATGCATAATATAATAGGGTAAACTATATCAACTACTCAACACATTAGATCTGCATATATATAAAAAACGTATAAGACAAAAATAGATCTATGTAAGCAAGAAAACAAAATACTTATCTCTTATTGTTTTGGTGTGTGGGCCCCCACTGCCTTCTTGTGGGAACCATAAGAGATCTATGTTCTTGCATTTCAGATCTTCTAGAAGAGGAACTCCGAACGATCATCATCCCTTTGCTTCTTGCGATGATGATCCTCTTCTACATCAGCAGTTGAGGCTTCATACTTTCTTTTGTTTGAACTACGACAGCTATTTGCATAGTGTCCATATTTTCTGCACCTATAGCATTGAACTTGAGATATGTCCTTCTTCTCCTTTTGATCTGGGCAAGGACTTGGTCTCCGATCTTGGTGCTTGTGTTTATGGAACTTCCTACCTTTTCCCTTACCCTTCGTGGCATGAGAAACAAAAGCTTGGTTCTCCTCAGGTTGAGTGCCATGGCCATGGAGTCTTTGACGTGCTGCAATCCTGGTCTCTTCCTGAGTGCAATCTGCCCAAAGCTTATCAAACTTTGGTAGTTTGGATCTACCACTTATGCTTTGGATAAAGGACTCCCATGATGGTGGAAGACCATTTAAGGTGTGGAGGACAAGCTCCTTATCACCAATAGGATCTCCACTGGTGCTGAGCTTGTCTCTGAGTTCTGCGATCCTCATAAAGTATGAGGCAATGGATTCTGACTTTGCTATCTTCATATTTGAGAGCTGGTTTCTCAAAGTCATGGATGCATTTAGACTAGTGTGTTCAAATAGCTTCATAATGGTCTTGAACATTTTCCTAGCATTCTTCTTTCCTGAGATTTGAGAAACCAAATGGTCTCTCACTGAATCCACAAAAATCCTTCTTGCTTTAGCATCATTCTTCCTCCATCAAGATTTATCCTCTTTAGCTTCTGGTTCAGGGACCTTCTCATTTACATATAGCAAGAGATCATTTTCTTCTAGGAGTAGAAGAACCCTAGACTTCCAGGAGATAAAGTTGGAGGCTCCTTCCAAATGATCTTCAACCTTCATCCCAATCATCTTGATTTGCAGATCTGGTTTAGAAACCCTAACAGGAGCTAGGTTAAAAATGAAAGTTAATAATTTGAAAAACTGAACTCACAGATAAATTCGCCTTGCCAAGGAGAGTTGAATAGAGGGTGGGCTGGTCCAAATCTGTGGAAAGAAATGAGTTAAAACTGAAACCCTAATTCTACTGCAGCCATAGAGTTAGGTCAAAAATTGAAAGTTCTCGGAATTGAATTCTGTCTTCACCAATAGATTCGCCTTGCCAAAAACGAAATTCCCATGGCTCTTTTTCTTCAAAATGATGGCTGAATACTTCACATAATGAAACCCTAATTCCGGCAGGGTTCCGACAATGCTTCGGCAATGGCTTCTTCTAGAACTGCTCTGATACCATGTTAAATTTAATACATTCATAGCATAAAACATAAATGCATAACCAAGATCACTAGAAGCAAGACAAAGCACAAAACAACAACACAGAGTTTGACCTGGTGTTTGACCTAGGTCTAATATTTTATTTGTTAGGATATTTTGATGCATTTAATTTTTTGCAAAGCCTTGTTTTCTATTTGCCTTTTTCCTTTTATCCTAAAGTTTTTGGCTTAACCTTGATTACATTTCTAATTTTCTAAGTATTTAGCAATAGAAAGGTTTTAGCCTATGCTCCTATAGGGTGTTAATTGATTTTCATTAAAAAGTTTCAAGATTACATAGTTTTCATATAAGCTGACAGCAGGTGTTAGGTATTCGAAAATGTTGGCACGTTGCCAGCTTGCCAAAACATTATGTTTTTGCAGGTGCCATCATTTCAGCGAATGGACCTAGAAATCGATGCTTGATTCGAAATATGACATCTGCTTATATCAGTTCTATGGATGTAACATTTTGCTGAAATAACGATGTGTTATGATTGTTTGTATTACCTTCTACATGTGGTAAAAACTCCACCCTTGTGAATGAATCATGATCTGAAGGAGTAAAGGTCCTGGATAGTACTGAAATGAAGCCTCATTTCCTTTCCCATAATTGTTGAAGGTTGATAAATAGACTTTTGCTCAAAAGGCCGAGACAGTATGGTGTTAGGGTTACAGCAGAACTCTCCTCAGGGTTCTGTTTCAAGTATCGCTTCCTCAGCAACG